>VXBX01000910.1:259753-285637 GCA_013400415.1 Scytalopus superciliaris
TCCCTCCCTTCCCTGGTGCCCCCCCCCCTGCCCCACTACTGAGGAGAGGCCGTGTTGGAACAGCCCCGCAGACAATCCCCCTGCCCAGCAGCTCCCACTCCCTCCAGCGAACTGGGGCTTTTCCAGCAGGGAAAGGGGCATAAGGCGGGTGTGAGTTCTGGGACTCCTCACCCACCGCTCCTGCCGTGCTGGAAAAGAGGAGCAGCGATGCCCCCTTGTGTTCCGAGGGAACTAAAGGCCAATCCCTCGCATTTCTCCCCAAATCGGGGATTAAGGCGTATTCAAAGCCCAGAACTAATTCATCCTTCCGATCCCACCTCACGACCAGGCTCTCAGTGCTCTGGCAGTCGGGATTGCTGCACACACACACAGGGGAACACTTGGACAACGCTCCCCAAGGCAAACCAACCCCTACAGTGTCAAAACTCACAAGCCATCTAAAATCAGGTAACTCAGTTGGTTAAATTCATCACAGCAATTAAGCACCAACCCCAAACAACAGCCTGGCTAATTCCTCCCTCATTTCTGTATCTCAGCTATTCAAATAGAGTTTATAAATCCTGCTCTCAACAGGAAAATTCCTCTTAAAGGACTCCAACAAATGAATTTGGGATGTTCTCTGCAATTGTTTCAATGCAAACTGAGGAGTGCTGAGCTCAACAGAACTAAAACCAGGTCCCAGGTTGCAAATAATGATGACAAGAAGTCTTGCAAGCAGCAAATGAAACTGAGAGTGGAGCATTTAGAAAGTAGAATGTGAAGTTGAAGGTACAGCTTTTAAGGTTGCATTAATGGCATCCTGAGATTTGTAGGACAAGCAGGACAGCCAACATTATTTTGCCATTAAATCCATCCCTGCAATTCCAACACATGGACACTCAGGGCTTTGCCATCCTCTCCTCACTCCAGATTAATTCCCTTCTTTTTTGGCACTTAGTACCAGTTCCTATTTTGGAACTCACCTCTTAGCAATCCCCTTTTAATCAGCTCTCTGGTGGTTTCTTGGGGACTTATCTTGAGCTTAACATTAGATTCAAATGGGCTTTTTCCAGGCCTTTTTTCTAACACATGGACAGGAAACAACCACAGAGTTAAAGCCTTTTTTCTCAATCTGTTGTGGAAGAATCTCCCACCATCCTGAACTCTTGTGTGGGTGGAAAATCAGTAACACAAATCCTCTGGCCAAGAGCAGAACTCATGACACGGAAGTTTCACGAGGGGGTTTAACAGAAGGAGAATCTCAAGGAAAAGGCAGTAACTTCGTAAAGTCTGATGAACCAACTGACAAGAGATCAACAGGGCTGATTAATATAGACAATTATCTAGTGCCTTTAAAAAAAAAAATAATAAAGAGAAAAAAGCCAAATTCAAAGCAGAAAGAAAATAAACCCACAGTTTATTTAGAGAGATTTAGAACAAGGAGAAACAACTCACCAGTCCTGGTAAGTGGTGATGGCGATACTGGGAGGTGTCAGCAAGGGCAGGGTTGTTGGTCTGCAGACAATGTCCCTGTCAGGTGTCCTGGCCTTCTCTGTCTGCCTCTGGGACAAGGGGGGTAACTGCAGGTTCCCAGAGCAGCACCTTCTGCCCCTCCACAGGTCGATGCCCAGGGCGTGGCTCGAGGTGCTGTAGGACTTGCTGAGCCCACACTCCAGGTAATCCAGGGCGTTCTGCACACACACACAGGCCACTGAGGTTCTGCACACAAAGCTCTGGCTCCACGAGGATAAAACACAGCCGAGTGCTCCCCAGCTGTTCCTCTGAAAGCCTGGGTGAGTCTGAGAGCAATGCATTGCCTGAGCACGTTAGGAGTGCCCTTCAGAACTCGCTCTGAACTACAGCCATCATTTAATTCTGATCTAATTAAACACTTCCTCTTCAGAGAGAGGAACTCTACCCTATGTCTGCCATGGCTGGCAGAACTAGTCTCACAAAGAGGTTTAGCTGAGCTCAGGCAGTTCCCACTGATTTGTCTTTCCAAGCACGCCCCTGGTCACAGAGCTGGCTGTCAGTCTCCCCAAAGCCAAGGCAGAAGTTCTCCCACAGCAGAAGAGGGCTGTCAGTTTTGGTCTCAGCCAGAGAATTTAGCTACTCAAATATAGCTGTCCAATGAAACCCAGGCTATTCCTGTACTTCATGTGATGAGCTATCAGTAGAAGCTGGAGGGTTATTTTAATCGGTGTGTACACATATATACTATATATATATTTATGGCCACATTTATCCTCTTCTTCTACCTGCTCCTGAAGTTTGATGCCCACCCTGCTCTTCCCACCCTTCCCAGACCTTCCCAGGCCCACCTTCCCATCTGCCTTTCCCTGCAGACTGTGCTCTCCCAGCCAGCACTGGGGCACTTCGGGGACAATGAGTGGGGTTTCATTTCCCCTAATCAGTCAACAGGTCCCTCAGGAACATCTCAGTGGTCTTGGGGGGGTCTTTCCCACCCTGAATTGTGGTCACATGAACTGCAAAGGCCTCTGTTGCCTCACAGGTTCTGTCACAGCACAAAATCAGGTCAGAAACACTCCTAGGGATTCCAGACAGGAAAGCCTTGCCCTCTGTACGAGGATCTGACTCAGCCTGCCTTTTTAATTGTCTTTAAAAGCCTATTTAATTCGCTGTTAATATTTAAGAAGTGTCCAGCAGAGTTTTGCAGCTTCCCCTGAGATTTCAGGTGCGTGTTTTCCTCAAAATCAGCGAGGGCTGAGCAGACTGGGCCAAAGGGAGTGTGAATCAGTGCAGCACGTGCTCCAGGAGTGCAAAAGAACCGTTTCTTTACTGGGGGAGAGCTCCAGGATCCACTGACCCCGAGATTCCACTCCCCCCCGGGCTTTCCTTTATGTTGCACACCATCCCCCCTTTTGGGAGAGCCTCGGCTGTGACAAACAAGCCAATTAAGGCTCTGGTTATCAGGCCATCCTTACGAACCGATACATTCCTCCAGGGAACGGGAACTGCAGTTTAATTAATTGGGGATTACGCTGATGATTAGCAAGTGATAAATGGAATAACACATATATCATCACATCGGGCATTCAGTGGGGAGGGATGGGGGAACACCCCCAAATAAATCAGTGCGGTCCGTGGGCAAAGGTGGGATGCAGGGCTGATATTCCACAGGCCACTCCAGTTCCCTGCTGGCTGCCCACACTCCTCTGGCCACAGGCACAGGACATGGGCTGTGTGAGACTCCTCTGAGCCTCCCACGGGGCTTGCCTTGTTCATTTTGAAACGTGCTACGCTTATTTTCTGCTTATTAAATAATAACCTCGCAGGATTATCCATCAGCAATCAAAGCAAAACCAGCTGATGCTTCTGAAATAAAGCAAACCCAACTTTTTAATTCATAAAATACTGGGGGCAATGAAAGATGCCTTCAGAGGAAACTCACCTCATCTGCAGTTACTGTCATGACACTTCTGCTTTTCTTCATTATCGAGATTAAAGGGCACCCCGTTAATACAAACTCGGGTTGGTAAATCCAATTTCTTCAGGTGGGCAACCTGCAAGGAAAGAACACATTTCTGAACAACCAGCTGGCTTTGATAAGAAACATCACAGCTGATTTATAGCTTGCTGCCCATTTTCACAGAGTCTCAGCATCATTCATGTCGGGAAAGACCTCTAAGTTCATCAAGTTCAACCCACCCCGTTCCCCACCAACCCCTGTCCTCAAGTGCCACATCCACACGTTTTAAACACCCCACCTTTGGGGACTCCACACTTTATAATTCTCTCTCTAATTCGCTGTAATTGTCAGGCACAGCCTGTGGGCACAGCTCAGTCTCCAGGAGCCTCTTCTGCTCTTCCACGTGCCATAACAAACCTGCCTCCCTTCCAGCCAGAGGGGCAAAAATAGGGGGGAAACCCACACAAAACAAACCAAACTCAAAACCGATAGAAAGAGCAAAAAGAAGCAGTTGCAGGAGAAGCAAAACAATCTGTGTTTAAGAAGGCCCAGCTTTGTGCTTAATAAAGCACAGTTTGGGTTGTGCAGGCACTGGGATTCCAACCCAAACCTGCAGCTCTCTCCTGAACGGATGGCAGTCCACAAAGTGATGTCAATACAGCAGGAAATACGTAATGGAGTGAAGAAACACACAGGAGGAGCAGGAGAACTTCTGAACTCACAGATTCCTTAGGGCTGGAAAAGACCTGTCAGATCACTGAGTCCAACCACTGATCCACCACCAAACCTCAAGGGCCACATCCACACCTTCTTTGGGGAAAAAACCTGAAACCATGAGAATCTCAGAATGTCTCCTCGATTCTGCTGAGCTTCAGGATCAGACCCAGCAGCAGAACAGGAGAGAAGGACCAGGCTGACCAGCAGGTCGTTCCTGGGAAAGCCTGACTCCTCTCACACCACAACTTCCTTCCCTCTATAAATATTTATCAGTTCATCAAAGGCAATTTAAGCAGAACATGAGTAATTCTACAAACCATCTTCTGTTTTGTTCTGTGCATTGCACTTTCTGAAGAGCCTTCCCAGAAAATGGAGCACTTCCTTTAGTCATGACTAAGTTACTATTACAATCTGACTCATTCTTTCTTTGCCTTCCATAAAAGATCTGACACCTGGGACGAAATTTAGGGGGGAAATAAAACAAATAAAAGCACCCAGAGAGGGTTACTGGGAATTTTTCCTCATGCACATTTTGTAATTTGTGCAATCTTCTATGACAAGCAAAAAGCTGCTCTTCACCACCCAACTCTTCCCAAAATACACTGCATCCCACTGGACTGGGTATGTGTGGGTAACAGGGAATGCTGAGAGGCAGCAAAGCTTGGAATTTGTTATTAAACTGCAAAGAAAAATACCCTGGGAGTGCTGCAGTTGCTTCTAATCCATTTTGCTGGGATACAGGCAGGGTATGAGGTTTCTTTTTGCACCCAGTTCTTCCACCTGAGGTTTGTTGTGTTCCATGGCACTGTGTGGCTCCAAACTGAGGGGAAATACTCCAGCAGTGCCAGAGTCTCACAGCCAAAGTAGGAATTACCAGGGTTCAGGATGGGCAGTGGTGAGGCTAAAACCCCATGGCTGCCTGGGACAGAGCCTGCTTTTCCCTCACCCTTGTTGAAAAACAGCCATTCAGCTCATCCAGTGTGAAACCCAGTATTGAAAGAAGCTCCTAAAAGGCATCTCAATGTGCAGGTTCTGGTTTGGAACAGGAGACACACGTTCCACCACGCTGCTGTTTGGGCTTCTGCATGGGCAGGTTGGAAGGCACGGGGTGTTACAGCGGGCAGATCGACTCTCTCAGCCCTAAAGATGCTCCTCTCCCACGGAACACACACAAGGCAGGGCCAGGATTAGGGTTTGCTGCTCCTCTGGTGCTACTCCTTGGATTCACAGAAAGTCTTGGCAAGCAGAGCAGTTTATGGGGCTCCTCTCAGGCTCCGCATTCATTTCCTCCCCCTTTGCAAGACACAGAGATCGAGAGATAGTGGGAAACAAAACAAAGCCCTGTGAAATGCAGATAACACAGCACACCAGACACGCTGCAGCCCCACAGCTGCCTCTTCCTCACTGTCTCACATTCCTGGGGCAGGACTTGCCCTACCGACAGGATGCTGACCCTTACAGGTTCTGCAGAACCTGAGCAGAGACAAACCCACACCCCTGGATGGTGAATTATCAGAGAAGCTTTACTGGGGTGGGATGAAGCAGCTTATCTGAGCATGACATGAGCTGGGATTCAAACAGCTTCATTCTCCTCAAAGGCCATCAGAACTTCCCA
The DNA here is from genome assembly GCA_013400415.1 of Scytalopus superciliaris. NCBI lineage: Eukaryota > Metazoa > Chordata > Aves > Passeriformes > Rhinocryptidae > Scytalopus > Scytalopus superciliaris. Next base: position 265,495 of record VXBX01000910.1, read on the forward strand.
GGATGGAGCACACAGACAGCAAAACAATTACAACCCCAGGGCTGGCTCTTACTTACCAAAGAACCATGGAATGGTTTGGGTTGGAAGGGACCTCAAAGCCCAGCTCCTTCCACCCCATGGGCAGGGACACCTCCCACCAGCCCAGGCTGCTCCAAACCCTGCCCAGCCTCACCCTGGACACTTCCAGGGATGGGGCAGCCACAGCTTCTCTGGGCAATGAGAAGGGAAGGAAAAGCTTGGAAATTTCACTTAGTTCCTTGGAAGAAAACTAAACCCTACATGGATTTGACACTTGGTCAAAGACAAGGTATAAACAGCAACTGGTACCCAACCAGTTTGTATTTTCCCTTAAACAAAAACAGCAAATTCAAAATGTGAGAGCAATTCTTCACCCTCACCTCGGTAAGATGGTCAGCGTGCCACAGAAAAGGAGTGGGGGGCAGAGCCAAGGTGGCAGCAGCACCTTCACAGGCTGCACTTCCCCCAAAGAGAACCCGAAAGGAAGCCCAGGCTAATGTTCCTGCAGGAATCAGCTTCCCCTGCAACATCAGTTCCAGCAATTGCACCCTGTTCTCTCAGCACCAGAAGCACACACATCTTGGGCCACTGAAGAACTATCTGCACCTTATTCCTGTCACCAATTTAGGCACCAAGCCAAGCTGCCAGTTTGGAGCCTGAACTTTTTAGCCCTGTGACCACCTAAGTGTGGTTTGAAGAGACTTCCAAGATCATCCAGCACCACCAGGCTCAGCCCTGCCCCGTGTCCCCAGGGGCCACACCCAGGTGTCCCCTGCACACCTCCAGAGCTGTGACTCCACCACTGCCCTGGGCAAATTATTCCAAACCACTCTTGCAGTTTGAGTCTTTTCTCTAATATCTCACCTAAACCTGCCCTGGCCCTCCCCTCCTGTCCCTGTTCCCTGGGAGCAGAGCCCGACTCGGCTCCCCCCTCCTGGCAGGGACCTGCAGAGCCAGAAGGTCCCCCCTGAGCCTCCTTTTCTCCAGGCTGAGCCCCCCCAGCTCCCTCAGCTGCTCAACCACCCCTATCCTGTCCAGCTCCTCAGACACAGCCCCCCCAAAACCCCATACCTAAGAATTTCTCAAACAGCCCCTTTTTAATCCTTATTTAGTGAAGCAGAAGTTGGCTTTTTCTCAGTGCCCTTTTCCCTTTTCTTGTGAACAGAAACAACTAAACTGGTCTGCAGAGCTGGTGGCAGCTCCAAGAAATCCACTCCTCCTCAGCAAAGCCAATCTGCTCCCATTTTCATAAAAAGCTGAGAAGAATTCACAGCACTGTGCAAAACAAAAGCAAGGGCATCTATTGGCACAAATGCCGGTAACCCAGGAAAAGTGACTCAGAAAATAAGGGTTTCAGAGAATCATGGAATGCTTTGGGCTGGGAGTGACCTCACAGACCATCCCATCCCACCCCCTGCCATGGGCAGGGACACCTTCCACTTGCTCCAGCCTGCCCTTGGACACTCCCAGGGATCCAGGGGCAGCCACAGCTTCTCTGCCCAACCTGTGCCAGGGCCTGCCCACCCTCCCAGCCAGCAATTCCCGCCCACTATCCCCTCTGGCAGTGGGAAGCCATTCCCTGTGTCCTGTCCCTCCAGGCCCTTGGAACTAGTCCCTCTCCATCTTGTAGCCCCTTCAGGCCCTGCAAGGCCACACTGAGGTCACCCCAAAGCTTCTCCTCTCCAGGCTCCACAATCCCAGCTCTCCCAGCAGAGCTTCTCCATCCTCTGACCATCCTGGGGCCTCCTCTGGACCTTCCAGCAGCTCCATGTCCTTTCCATGCTGGGCCCCCAGGGTTGTAATGAGCTTTATTTCTTACCACTGCAATTCTCCTACAAAATAACTTTGCTCACTTGGTCCTACCAACATCCCCCAGCTGGGGAAGCGATTCCTCCACTCTGTGCTCTTTAGGACTGCTCTGAGCTTTGTCCTAATTGCCAAGCTGTGAATTACAGGCCGGGTATGCAAACCCAGCCTAAATGAGTTTGCTGGTTTAAGCCATCAGGCATCTGTGCCATGGGAGAAAGCTGCAAATTTACCTGCAATAATAAATCAAAGCAATTCTTTTCATACAACAGCAAATGTTACAGGTAGGACACTATAATGCTGAAAGTTCTGTCAAAGTTCTGCAGGACCAATAAAGCCACTTTAAAAACTCCCATGTTGCCATTGGGTGAATTATCCTTATTAAAACAGTGTCTTAACTTTCATTAGGAGGTTCCTCACCGAGATACCACCAAGGTTAAGAGGATTGCAAAGACTCATCTCTTCTCAGGCAACCTAATCATTAAAGCTGAGCATAACCAAGTCAATCTGCTCCAGAAATTCCAGTAACTCTTTGATTTCCAGCAGAGTTGTCCCTGCTCTTCCTTCCTTCCCCTTACAACAGCACCATCAGTATTTTGCTGCCATTACTCACAGGAAATACAAATAGTGTTTGTCACTGGAAAACGGGACCTTTTGTTTGGTTGGGGTTTTTTAAGGAAGTTTCCAGGCAAATATTGATAGAGAAAAGGATTGCAGAAAACATGATGCTGTTTTCCTGACTGCGTTAGTGCTTTTTAAACATTATGTATCTAAAACAATTCTACCACTGTGGTCAAATGAAATTAAACTGAAAGTCAGTCCTGACAGCACTGAAGGGCTCATTTCACAGCCTTACCCACCACAGAAGGATTTTCAAGGTAATTACTGGGAAAAGTGAGGCAGACTATTAAAAGATGCAATTTATACCTTCCTTGTTCCCTGTGCAAATGACTGGCAGAGCCTCCCACTCCTGGGAGAGCAGCTGAGCAGCACTCAGAGAGCAAGGAACAATTATTGTGATGCTTAAAAAAAAACAAACCCGTTTAAAAATAACCCCCCGAAAACGCACGCCAGGCGAATTTTCCCCCTCTTAGATTTTTAAGCCGATTTTTTTTTTTTTTTTTAAAAAAGGAACTTCATATTCCCCCTGTGTTTTTCTTGGGAAAGGAACATAATGCACTAAGCCTTGCTGGGCTCCACAGATAAGGGAAATGCTGCAGATCCCTCGGGATTAGCTGGATCAACAGGGGGGGGAAACTTTGTGTGTCGCCACCAGCTACTGCAGCCCTTGATTTACTCCATTCCCTGCCCCTCATTTACTTCTTCCCTTGCCAAACTCCCCCAGAGGTTACTCCACTCCAAGAGGAAAAGGTTCTCCAAGCCTCAGATCTCTCTTTCCCCTGAGGTTTTTCTGGGAAGAGCCAAGTACAAATGGGCTGCAAGAAGGATTTTTGCAGCAAAGCCACACGATGACCCCGAGCTCGGAAGGACAGAATCAAGCCTGCAAACAGAGACCATCCTCAGAAGAACACATCCTCCAGAAATCCTGCAGAAGAAGAGGAATATTCCTAACCCTGCCGATGTTTCCTTTGGGAAAAAACCCACTAAGAATGGTGGGGAAAGATGAAATGAAAAATGAGCACAGCAAGAGGCCCTTGGAGAATTAAAGCTGAGACCTTGAGCAGGCTGGGCTAGTGGAAGGTGTCCCTGCCCATGGCAGCGGGATGAGATGAACTCTAAAATCCCTCCCAACCCAACCCATTCCATGATCCCATGATTTGCAGATGGCTTATGGAATGGGAGACGAGGGGCTGAACAAGCAGCATCTTCAAGCAACCCCCTGGAAAGGAGCTCCCCATGAAGCAGCTCCACGGGGTTTTCTGGCCAGGACGGTCACACCGGGCAGGTCCCCAAACACACAGCCCATGAAACACCACTGTGACGGGTTGTTTTCTGTAGGCCTGCCTTGGTAACCAGGGTCAAGATCTAGGNCAAACAATTCCCCTGCCTGAGGCCAAACCCACCCCCAGGCAGAGCCAACTCTTCCTCAGAGGTTGGGGGAGCAGCAACTCTGGGCAGGGCACACCCCAAACCCCGAGACCAGTGACAAACAGGCTCCGTGCCACAGCAAACCCCTCCTGGGGTGGGTGGGTGGGGGGGGGTGTTCTCCTGCCCCAGGAAAGAAGGNAATATAATAATTATATAATAATATAATAGTAATTCCCATCCCACTTCCCATCTCACCTGCACAGGCAGAGCCACTGGGAGGATTAAAAGACATGATGGCCACCTACAAACCTGATTCATCCCAGGGTTTTTTTTTTCCATGCCAGCAATTTCCAGAATGAAATTTCTGGCTGCCCATCCAATAAAGAAACGAAAATGAAGACTAAAAGGAAGGGCACTTGGCATTCTGCAAACACACCCGTGTTCTGTACCAGCCACTGGCTGAGATCACTTCCATTACAATATATGACTTCATGTATTTTAAGAGGCATCTCTGACAACATTCATTTATAACAGGAGATTTAGGGGGAAAAAACTGATAAAGAGGAATGTTTAAGCTTTCCTGTTCCAGGATTTTCCTTGTAGCCAAAGCAGATGTTCCTGTTTCCTTATATTGCTGCTGGTTTCTTTTCTTCAGTATCTGATATTTGGCTTGTTGGGAAAATATTTGCATTATTTTAGATTCCAGGCTTAAATTATCAGGTTTTTTTAAAAAGAAGTTAAAGACTCCTTTATGTCAGCCTGCAATTGGCTCAGAAATCAAGTGCTGTTAACTGAGGTGAAAGGGAGCATTTGCTTCAAACTCCTCATTGTGATTCTCTCCCTAGTCATTAAAAACTCCTCGAACCTTTAATTAGGGGGGGTGATACTTCCAGAAAGTTTTTCTCCCATTCAGTCACTTCAAAGGGTGCAGTTAATGAGGAGAGCAGGGCCCAGTAACCCCTCCTCGTGCAGAATTAGCATCTCCCAGGGATGAGATCCTGGCCTCCACCTTTGGTGTGTCCCCACAAAAAGTCTGGCTCTCTTGGCCCCATTATTCAATGCTGAAGTTGCAAAGGGAACTGCAGAACTGCAAATCCCGAGATACAGGAGTGTTTGGAGCGTGGGCAGAGGGATCCTGGTCACAGCCAGAGAATTCCTGTTGCTCTGGGGGCACACAGGTGGCAATTTCCAGGAGGGACAGCAGCTGGAAAGGGAGATTTGCTCTCAGAATGGCTTTAAGTTGAAAGGGGGTAGAATTAGGTGGGATACTGGGAAGGGATTGCTGGCTGGGAGGGTGGGCAGGCCCTGACACAGGGTGCCCAGAGAAGCTGTGGCTGCCCCTGGATCCCTGGGAGTGCCCAAGGGCAGGCTGGAGCACCCTGGGCTGTGGGAGGTGTCCCTGCCCAGGGCAGGGGGTGGCACTGGGTGGGCTTTGAGGTCCCTCCCAACCCAAACCATGGCCCTATCTATAAAAAGCCAACAAACTGGTGTCTGTAGAGGCAATAATTGCCCTCTAAAGCAAGAGAAACTCGACCACTGCTGAGGAGGAGGCCGGAAATTCCAATTAATATTCCTCTTCTAACAAGATTTGAGAGCCTGGTGGTAAAAGGCAGTTCCTCAGCTTTGCAGCAATGAAGTAAAAGAATATACTGGAATTATTTGAGTGCCTTTTCATTGTCTTGGCCACAGTGGCTCATGTACTACCAATGGTTGGACTTGATGATCTCAGAGGTCTCTTCCAAGCCAGCTGATTCTGTGATTCTGTGATGATTCATGTATCCTCTTTCCAGAAATAAACTATTTGGGTATGATCAGGGCATGATTCGTTCAAAGTGGCCTTTCCTTAGGCTGGAAGAACATGAGGGCTGAGTCTGTTCCAGTGCAAAACAACAGCATGACGTGGACACAAAATGATCTTTTCATGCCATGAGAGCACAGAATCCCAGCAAGGTTTGGGCTGGGAGGGATGACACGGGCAGGGGCACCTCCCACTGGAGCAGCTTCACAGCTGGGCTTATTGCCCCTGCCAAATGTAAAGCTGAATACCAACACCTTTCTCAGAGCTGGAGAATATAATTATTAAAACCAATAAATATCAGCTTTTCACCTTGGCCTCACCATCCCTGTAAGGAGCAGATCAAAGAATCCCACATTATCCCAGGAACAAGAGTATTTTCTTGGAGGCTTTACTACAACCAAACCCTCACCTGCACTTTTTTACAGTTAAATACACGTGCATTTATTGTGTATCAATAGAGAATCACAGGATGGGGTGGGTGGGAAGGGACCTCAAGGATAAGCCAGTGATAACAAACCTTTCTGGTGACTAAACGGAGCTCAGCTACTTTTAATTGCTGATAGGAAAAAAAATGTGATGTTTGGTTCAAAAATTAAATGGTTGAACACCCTTAAATGTCACCAGAAATACAGCCCATAAATTCCACATAAACCTGAAGTAACTGAAGCTCAGAAATCAAACCAGTCAAACACATACAGAGAAATCTGTGCAATATTCAGCCTCTTACCTCTGCAATTTTTTTAATAAACCCAAATTCTTGCCCTGTTTAATACTCATTTTTCACTGAGCAGATGCAATAAACCCCTAGTTATTCCCTAATGATTTTCAGATCACCACAGACCATTACATTAGCAAATTACTTGGAGCTTTGGAGATGCCATTAGGAATTAATTGCTCAACAAAACCTTCCTGGATCCCGAGGCAGAGCCTACACAGGCAGGAGAATTAGGAAATAACACGTCCTTGTTATTGGAAAGCTTTATTAAATTCTGGAGGTAGAACTAAATATTGAGAACCAACCAAATCACAGCATGGCTTGGGATGGCCCTTAAAGGTCATCTCATTCCAGCCCCCAGTGGCAGGGACACCTTCCACTAGAACAAACCACTTTGCTCTCCATTCCTCCATGACTTTAGTGACACAGAGACCTGGAGGGAAGCAGGGAAATGTTTCTGGACTGCTGGGGAAGGAGCTGCATCCTGACAAAACACGGGCTGGGAATAATGAAAACGCACGGACAACACAAATAAATCCACCCCTTGGCACGCTCTACACAAACATTCTTTAAGGAGGCCAACCAAATGAATGCACTTTCTGCTGCAAGAAACATGAATTATAGGGAATAAAGTCAGTTTTTGAAGCTGCCCTCCAGGAATGAGGTGGTGCTGCTCTGCAGGACACGAGAACCCACAGATCCCTTATTCCCCCCTGGGAAAGAGCCTCTTGGAAAGACCTTCCACTGCTGCCACTGCCACTTCTTTTGGGTGAGTTTTACCAACTTTCTCCAAGGATCACCAGAGAGGTGGTGGTGCTGTTGATGGTGGTGATGGACCATAAGAGGTTCAGGGTGCAGCAGGGAGAACAGACTCATCCCAAGGGTTTGGGAAGAGCCTTTGCCATGCAGGTGCCTCCACTGTACCAACTTTCTCCAAGGATCACCAGAGACGTGGTGATGTCATTGACGATGGTGATGGACCATAAGAGGTTGAAGGTGCAGCAGGGAGAACAGACTCATCCCAAGGGTTTGGGAAGAGCCTTTGCCATGCAGGTGCCTCCACTGGAGCTCCCTGGGCATTGGACAGGGAGGAGCCCAGGCAAAGGGAAGCTGCCAGCGCTGTGTGGGCCTCCAGATCCCCTCCCCCAGAGCTGAGTCACTCGGATCATACATTTTCAACCTTAGCTCCCCAGTTACTATAACAACTTAATGGATTTCTCCACGTTATTAATTACATTCAGTTTAATCTGCTCATACAGGGCTGGGGGGAGACACTACATCACTGCTTCTCTTCCCCTCTCCAAAGGCTTTCTCATTCCCAACCAGCTCCAACATTCAGGTGCTCCCCTCATAAATCTGCTTCCACTGAGATAAGAAAATGCTCATATTCCTTCGAGAACTCAGAATAGAAGGAAATGTGGGGTTTTTTTTTCCTCAAAACAAACAAGCTGCCCAAAATAAAAGTGGGGGAGATGTGCCTTCAGCTGTGTTCCTGCAGCAAGCACAGAGCAGGCTGGAACCTGGCTGGGAGCATTTCCAAGCCATCCCAGAGCGTGCCACTGAGCCCTCTGCCAGCAAAGCCACCGAGAGCACAGAAGAGGAATTTAATTAATCAGGGCTGCATTTCACAGCCTCGGGGTATGACCAGAGCTCTGCTGCTGGAAACAGCAGGGAAACGCAAGGAACTCCAGGCTGATCCCAAAGTCCTGAGGTGTTGGAGGGAGCAGAATTAGCCCCTTTCATTTGCCTTTGTATTGGCTTTGGAGCTGGAGATCCCAAGTGCCACCTCTACCCAGCAGAGGGGGAAAGAGGAGACTTTGCTTCCCGTGGGATGGGGAGGATGGAAAAGCTTCCTCAGCTTGGAGAGCAGGGAAGGAGGGAATCCACAGGGATTAAACAGCACTGACCTCACAGAATTCCAGAATGGTTTGGGTTGGAAGGAACCTTAAAGCTCAGCTCATCCCCATGGGCAGGGACACCTTCCACTGTCCCAGGTTGCTCCAAGCCCCGTCCAACCTGGCCTTGGACACCTCCAGGGTTGGGGCAGCCACAGCTTCTCTGGGCAACCCGAATTTTACCCTCACAGTAAGGGATTTCTGCCTGATTTACTGCTCTGTGTATGAAAAGCTGTTGGCTTCTGTCCTTCCCCCACAGTTTGGAGCCAGAGGAGCCACCACATCATCTCCCTCTCCCAGGCCTGCACAGCCTGTGCATCCCTACCAATGACTGCAGGTCTCTGACCAAGGTTTTGGCAGATACCCAGAGAGGCAATAACTGCAAATTACAGGATCACTTCATGCACTTATTTTTGGAAACTCTGTCTCCTGCTCACCGAAAGAGAAAAGCCCGATTTCCAAGGGGCAGACTGTCAGTGTGAAGACAACGGGGTGCAGTGGAGAACCCAAAGGGCTCAGGAATGAAACATTCCTGCTGCTTCCTCCATTTAGAGTTCCCAGTTTTAGGTGTGCACTGCAGAGCTGAACTCGCCTGCAGCACCATCCCCACCCAGCGCCCGGGCTAATTTTAAACCCCCCAGCCATATGGAGAACGCTCCTTTCACCCTCCTCTGCAGAGACAGGCAACACGAGCTGAGCCCACAGACTCCCAACAGGGAGAGAAAGCTTCTCCAGAGATTTTCTAGCCAAAAAGAAAATCGTGGAAATGCTAATTTTGATTATATTTACAGCGTAAAAACACGCGCTGCGCTTTAGTCAGTGAGCATGCACAGACAAATACACGAACTCAGGGGGAACAGCTTTATGCTGCCTCCAATGTTTTATCTCAAAATGACTAATTTCTATGAATTTAATTACTCTGGTTAAGAAGTGCAGTTGTCAGACACCTACAAGTAGCCTTTAAAAGCCAATCACTGCAACCACACTTACAAAAAAAAAGGAATCTATGTGAAGTCACAAGCAGGGTAAAGGAGCTGTGGGTGCCACAGGACTGCACCCCACGTAATCCAGGCACAACTTGTTTGCTCCCAAAGGCACAACATCAATAATGAAACCCAAACAAGGCTCCCTTTCGTGGAAAGTACAACGTTCCTGAAAGAAAATCTGGTTTATACAAGCACAAAGCAGCTGAGACAAACAGGGAGAGAGAGGGGGAATGTGCTCTGGATGAAAAGTGATGGGAATAACTCACCCATGGGGATGTGTTTATCCTGAAGTGCTGGAGATGGGAGTGCCACGGCCCTGGGATGGGCAGGGAGAGCTCAGGGGGGGTTTAGCACAGAATCCCACACTGGTTTGAGATGGAAGGGACCTTAAACACCATCCCATCCCACCCCTGCCATGGGCAAGGAACCTTCCACCGGGTTCTTTCTATAGCCATCCCCCGTGTTTTCCCAAATCCCTGGCTAAAGTGCAGACCAGGAAAACCCCCTGCACTGAGCAGGTACCAAACAGGCAGCCCAGCAGGGAAAAAACACATTCCAAGCTTTTCCCAGCCCAATCCACGCAAAGGAACTTCCAAAAGCTGGGCCTGGACCCCACAGCACTTTCACCCACACACTCCCATTTCAGCTGCCTTACTGGTTTTACAGAGAGAAACTGGGAAGCAAGTGCTGGTGCCCACCAACACCAGCAGGTCTGGGGTCCAACAGACAGAGATGACTGGAAAATGGGAATATGGGCACAGCAGCAGCAATAATTCCCCCAGGGACTGCAGCACAGCCTAAATATGGAGTGAGTTCTGGGAAGGGAGACGGGCACAGGGAGGGGGTGGCTGCAAAGGCAGAGAGCCCAGCCTGGAGAAGGAGTTCCCTGGAAGCTGAGGGGAACCTCATCCCTGGGAGGCACCACTGCCCTGAGCAAGGCCAAGAAGAGCTGGTGGAGAGATGTGGGAGCACGGGAGGAGTTGGGAAGGTGTCTGGTAAATAAACAGGGAGCAGCAATTCCTGCTGGCAGGGAGAGCAACAGGCAAAGGCCACCAGAGCAGCCCCTCAGGGCACGGAGCAAAAGCAGCATTTCATTTAGGAGGACTCACCTAAACTCCCTGCTGATGTGCACAAAGTCAGTAAGGGCCTGCTCACAGCTCACTTACTGCTTTTTAATCATAAAGCTGCTCTATTTTTACATGAGTCTAAACAAAGACCTTATCTTTCGCTTTCCAAAGTCTTCCTGAATTTTATGACACGTAACTGAACTGAGGAATGAATTTCATTCCATGACAGGAGTCTTGCAGCAGGACAGTACAAAATATACTTACACTGATAGTGGATGACTAAGAAACAAGGAAAGATGCTAAAGAATGTATCTTTCTACTTCCTTCTAGTTATTTCTTTTTCTTTTTTTAAAAATATCTGGTTCTCTGTGGATATGCCAAAAGGCCCCAGAAGGAAACCAGGCATTAGGTAAGCAAGTGTTTATTTTTACAGTTCTGATGCCTGAATTCATTTGAGCCCTGCCTTGGTCTTGCCTTTCTGAGAAAAGGCAATCAAACCCCTCCACTGATAATTGAGCTGATTCATCAGTGACCCACAAGCAGCTTGAAGAAAACCCCAATGGTCCCGTGGCTCCTCCACAAATAGGGAAAATGGGAAAAACCACAGGGGCACAATTGAACCTGCAGGGCAGGGGGAGCACTGGCCACACACAGGGAACACACCAAAGCCCAGCAGGACAGGCAGGGGATTGAGGTTCCCAAAAGCTGCTTAAAACAAAGGACAAACTCCAAATGGGAAGAGCTGTAGGAGTGCCAGGTTTCCAATCATCCTGCCTCTCCAGTTCAGGGTTTGCACCCAAAGGCCTGTAAGCTCCACAGAGAAAGAATTCATTAGGAAGGGGCAGCCAAGAAGGGTTAGAATACAAATTTCAGGATGGATTTGAGAAAGGAAATGCAAAACTGAGGCAGAGAAAAAAAAGAGAAAAGTGACTCCAAACTAAGTGAGGCACATTCACATCCCCCAGCCCAGCAGGGAAGGGAATTCTAACAACTCTTATATTAATTGTAACGATAGTGCTGGCCCCTTGGCCTGGAGCTTCCTGTGCTGTTTGTGCTGTGGGGCTGTCTCAGGCAAGAGCCTGCTGTGAAATCCTGGGGCTCAGCAGCCACGGGTGGGACCCCCAGCTCGGTACCCACCAGGGGGGCTCCTGGAGAGGCTCCTGAAACTGTCCAGGGTGACAACCTGGGACAAGGTCCCCGCTCTCCGAGGATCCCAGGAGATGTACCCTGAGAGTTGTCCTCAGGGGGATGAGGAGGACTTCTGGAGGATCACAGGACCTGCTGAGCTGGAAGGACCCACAAGGACCACTGAGTTTAACCCTCAGGAACATCCCCAAGAGTCCCCCCCTGTGCCCCAGAGCATCCTCCCAACCCCTCCTGGAGCTCTGGCAGCCTCGGGGCTGTGCCCACTGCCCTGGGGAGCCTGGGCAGTGCCCACCACCCTCTGGGGGAAGAGCCTTTCCCTGAGATCCAACCTGAGCCTGCCCTGGCACAGCCCCAGCCATTCCCTGGCTCTGTCCCTGGTCCCACAGAGCAGAGATCAGGGCCTGCCCCTCCTCTGCCCCTCCCCAGGAAGGGGTGACTGCCAAGAGGTCTCCCCTCAGTCCCCTCCAGCTGAACACACCAAGCACCCTCAGCTGCCCCTCAAATAACACCCAACATCCCCTTTCCAAACGTGCTTTGCTCCTGCCCAACCAGGAGACTCCTGTGCTACTCCAGTGACAGTTTTCCCAGCTGATTCCCACAGGGATTGCAAATGTGGATGCCTTTTCTCCTGGTGGCCCCACCAAAATGGGCAGCAGGGGGTTCAGCTCCTGCAGCACAGGCAGGCACTGGAGGTCTGTGATCAGCATTCCTGAGCACACTGAGAACATCCTGAGAGTATCCTTTGCTTCCAACAGAATCCCATCAAACGGAGCAGCTTCACCCTGAAGCTTTCCATGTGTCTTCTCCTCATTTCCTTCTCAAGAGCTCTTGTGCCGTTGGATCTTTCTCTGCTTCTTATTTGGGCTTGGAGTTTCAGCAGTGGTTACTCCTGAGGATTAATCATTTTGGATTCCTCTCCTCCTGAAGTTCCTGTTTTCACTATTTATAAGCACTCTTGAAAGTATCCCCCTTGCAAGGAGCTCCACTCCAGATTTATCTTTCACATTTAACAAGTGCTCTGGCAAATTCAGAGGATTTTTTTTGGTGCTGTTTATTCAAGTGGGATGCAGTCTATTGCTTCCTTGAGCAATTACTGAATTACAAAAGCATGAATGAAACACAAATCAATGGCAGGACTTTCTTTGCCTTCACCCAACACTCTGGAGTAATTTGTCCCTCGGTGCCCATCTCGCAGGCAGCAAACCTTCAATGCAGATCGATGTGTGTGACTCAGAGGGCGAGGTTTGTTTTGCAACAAGAAGGTTGGAGAAGGGAAATTTCTCCCCTTTTTTCTTGACATTTCATGGTTTGGCCACTAAATCTGCTTTTGGCAGGTCGGTGAGACAACACCACAGCTCCCAACAAGTGCCAGATCCTCCTGTGCTGCAGGCAGGCAATTCACCTGACCCTTCCCAGGAGAAAGGCTGTTTGCTGTGTGTGTCAGTAACACCCGAGTTCAGCAGGAGCCCGGGGGGAAACAAAGCTGTAAACACCACGGTTATTTATTCCAGCAGAGCAAAGGGTCGGTTTCTCGCTTAGGAGTTTACAAACACCACAATAAAAGCAAAGCAGCCAAAGGAACACCGAGGGGAAAACCCTCCCTGTGCTCCTGCCCTGAGGTGGCTCTGCCAAAACCCCCCCAAGAGCTCCCTCTCCCCTCTGGCTGGGGGAGGGCAGAGCTGACTCCCCTGCTTTATTTTTGGCGTCCTCCCTTCCCACCTCTCTGTTTGCAGAATGGGATTTGACCTCCAGATCCAACGGAGGGTATTACCAGAGAGCAAATTAATTAGAGGGAAAGGAGCTATTAACCATTTAGCAGCTGGGTCGGCTCAGTTGGATGCTGTTTGCAAATGAAGTGCCTTGCAGCAAAAAACAACACTCCAAGTATTCCCCAGAAATGCCATCTCACAGTTTGCATCCTCGTGCTCCCCTTGGAATAGGGCCCAGACCTTCCACTCAAGGTTCTCCATCCTCTTCCAGGCAACACTCCTGACACTCCAAGGAACAAAGAGGACATCAGTCACCTCAACGTCTCTGATGAAAAAGATCCTGGTGGCTTCCACAGCTTTTCTGTCACCAGAAATGAATTTAATGTGTGAGAGAGTACATCCTACACCAAAATACCCCCATGTCATCCCATGACCTGCAGCCCACAGGACAACAGAAGGGCTGGAAGATTTCTTGGTAAAGACACAGTGAAATCTCAGAGGCTTTAAAGCCCCTGAGAAGGAAAGCTCCTCTGAGTTAACTGGTGTTTCAGTTATAAAAAGAAACCCCAAAAGCCTCAGTCAGCTTAGTACTTTCGTTTTCAGAGCATGGAATACAAACAGTGAGGAAAATACCTCAGAAGGGTAAAAACAAGGACTTAGAGCCTTCAGTGATAAAAAATTTAGGAAGTCTGCAGGTCTTTTTGAGCTGCAAGCCCCCAGACAGGATATTCCTTGGGCTCTGGCTGCCCCAGGATGGCCTGGTTTGCAGGAATTTCTGGAGCAGGGCACTAAAGGGGCTGACACAACACATTGAATGGACTTCCCACAGGGCTAGGGCTGCTCCAGTTCAGCTCTGGGACTCTGAAAGGAACACCAACGGTTATCCCAAACGGTAATACCAGAAAGGCAAGGGACAAGTGGGTTGGTTTAGTGGCAAGGAGGGCTCAGTATGGATGGAATGGAATGGAATCCTTCATGGAGTGAAGGCTCTAAAACCCTTCCAGGTGGGGCAGGGAAGCAGCTGCTACATCACTGCTCACAGGGGTGAGTTCTAACAGGGAATCACAGAACCACAGCAGCTTTGAATGGAAACCTGCACCTCAACTCCAGCTCAGCAAGGCTGCTCATCCTCAGGGCCCACCAAAAGGCATTTTGCCTGCTTGGCTCCAGCCATCACCAAGGCCACAACTCAGCATTTTCCTCAGAATCCCAGGATATGCAGAGCTGGAAGGGACCCACAGACACCATCGAGTCCCACCCTCAGCCCCAAGAGTCACAGCCCGTGCCCCAGAGGGGCTCAGAACTCAGCCCTAGCCCTGGCTGTGGCTTCAACCACCACCCAGCTGAGCCTTCAGCTCCAAGGCAGCCCCGTCAGCAGCAGCCCCTGTGGTGTTACAGAAATGAGCAGCCACCAGCCCACGGCCCGGCCCTAATTTTAGTCACACTGCTCCACGGAGCACTTCCACACACGGGGACAAACAGCTCGTGACAGATCCCATCCCTTCCCCAGTGGCTTTTTATGCCACGTTGCACCATCTCAGCTCCTGCCACCCCAGGAGTCAGAGGGAACTCCAGATCAGCCTCCCACGCCCTCCTGAGCTGCACCACCAAAGCCAGCCTGGCTCGCTCGCCGTCCCTCAGCCCATCACAAGCCGTTTGTTTGTGCTGGCACCAACTTTTACCCGTCTCTCAACTCTTTAACAACTTAACAGCAAAGATGTTCAGCCCAGAAGGTACCAAGTTTTGTAATTCTACCCCAAATAAGCTACTTCTTCACCACATAAAAGAACTCACTCTATACAATACCTTTGCTCTACGCTGTCCCAATTTCCAGCCTACATTTTCAGTACCACCCAGACCGTCCTTAGTTCTTCCAGACCTTGGTTCCTCATTAGTAAAAATATCCATAACCTTCTGTGTTTGGCTTCCAAAGAGGAGAGAACATTGTGCAAAGAGAGATGGATGGAGGGGAGTTAAGAAATCCCACAATCCACACCCACAAAACCCCTACATGGAGAGAAAGAAAAGGGACAAGCAAAGACAACTACTGGGCAATTTTCTGGCTCTTCCTCCCTAAATGTATCATTAAGTGGCCAGAGAGGAGGAAGTGCCAAGGTCAGAGGGCACGTGTGCCCTCCCAGAATGACACCTGAAGGGGCACAGATCCAACCCTGCACCAGCCACTCCTCAGCCCCCTCCTGACTGGCAGCAACAGCAGAGGCTGCAGCACAACGTGCACGAAATTCCACCACAGGCAGGGATGGAAGGACCTGCTCTCCCAGAGAGTTCCCCTCAAGCCTCATCTCTCAAAGAGCCAGGAAGGGTGAACACTTAGATCTCTTTTTTTCTATTGTTCTCTAAAATTGTCCTTGTAGTATTTGCAAAGTTTCTCATCCCCTTGGACACTCCTGTGATTTAGAGGTTGTTTCAGACTGAGCCAAGGTCTGTGCTTGAGGAGCACTCTGGCAAACACTGCCTTTGTCTAACTGGACATCTAATGAAAAATTAAATTAAGTTCAAAAAATTAAGTTAAAAGCCTTAAATTTTTCAGTTCTGTCTGTTTGTTCTTCTAATGCACGGCCAGGAAAAAGGCTCTTAACTTCTCTGTGCCATTCATCACATTCTCTCTGACCTGTTAATCTGAATTAGGGATAGATCCTTAAAACTCTTTGGGATGCAGTGGCATGAAAGGCTCCCACATGAACAGAACCAGTGGCATTTCACACTCAGAGAACTAACAGCAAAGAGAAACTGGCCTCTCCTGCACGTTTTTAGCAAGGAACGTGTTACTATCAATTTGTCCCTTTCTTGCAATAACGAGCTATTCAAGCTATTTCCATAATGAAAGAAATCCAGCTAAGATGTTTTACCTACAGCAGCTAAGCCATCCCTCTGCATTGCCTGAAACCAAAACACTGCAGCAGCAAGACTCTGAGAGTGAAGCTGACAAATTATTTTAATTCTCTAAGCTAAGGGAAACACGGAGCAAAAGGAACACCCAGAGCATGAGTAATGACATCAGATTAATATCCCTTTGCTTCAGGAGCAATATTTAAAGTTGACACACATCTGTTTGCAACAGTCATCAAGTTTAGGGGAGTTCTGTCACCTTTTTCCATCTGCTAGGGCTGGATTTATCCCACTGCCATAATCAGACTACTTTGTTTACTGATGGAACCGGTGGAAAGTCTTTATTTGCATAACAGGCATTTCATTGAAACAAATAAAGGCGTTTCTAAGCATTGGTTTGCCCCTCTTTTTCTCACTTTCTAAGAATTTCCCACACCTCTACCAGGACAGCTCACACCACGTGGCTCACCCCAAGGAAGGGGTGTTTGGGGAAAACAAACTTCTCAGCACTTGCAATTCTCATTTTAGGAAGGCTCTCCCAAGTCTGCCCTTGGCTATTCATTTCAAGTATGGAAATTCGAGGGAGTTGATTGTAATGACTTTTTAAATGAGACTGGTGTTCCCAGAGACGATTAGTCAGCTAATCTGGTCTAAGCTTCCTGATGGATAAGTCAGGCTCTGGAGCAAGGATTTGAATGCTGAATAAGGAGAGGTTTCCATGTGACGTGGGAAGAGCTGGGGAGTAAACACGGGGCTGGCTGAGGAAAAACCTGCATCTGATTTTGGAAGCAGCCAACAAGGCTGAGTCTCACACTTTACTTCAGGTTCACATGTAAAATGATTTACTGGAACCTAAGATGTCTAAAGATGAGGATAAAGGGTGATGCAGCTGTACCTGAGCAGGCACCTGGAAAATTATTAAAATAGATCTGATGACAAGAGAAACATAATTACAATGAATAATCCGCTCTATGCAGCCAGCACACCTAATAAGTGCACTAGAAAAGCACTTGTTGTACTAAAGAGCTTTAGATTCCAGATGATTTATATATCACAGATTTGTTTCTAGCCTGGCCACCCTCTCTGGAGCTGGTAGGGAAGAACACAGCAAAATAAGCATCTCCCTCAAATGGGCCCCAAAAGTTCTGTGTTTCATTGGCTTTACAACGTGCAGATGCATTTATTCAGCTTATTCACTGCTGACATCAGAATTTCAGAGGGAAAAGGTAAAAAGCATTGTATGAATCCCGCTGAAACCTCTCAGGAATTCTCTCCTCGGCGTAGGTGATCTCTTGGGATGTTTCTTATTGCAACAGATGCCGAGCATCACACTGAACAACCCGGTCCCCACCCTCAGAGACCCACAGTAAAGAGCTTGTTGCATATCACAGCTGATTTCTCTCTCCTCAGCCTTCACCCCGAGGGGGGAAAGGACAACCTCCTGCAGCCCCACGGTCTTGGAGGCAGCTGCTGCCTCGGAGCTGCTGTGGAGGGAAAACACTCAACTTCCAGAGCCTCTCTAAAGTCACAACTCCCACCAGACACCGAACTGAGAAAGGGAGAAGCAGAAAAAAAACCCCCAACTGACTCAAAGCACATGTCAGAGAACATGATGCAGAGCTGGAGAGCCTGGCAGGGGAAATGTCTCCGGGAGATGAGCATCGGGAGGGCTGATCCCGGGAGGGCTGATCCCGGCAGCAGCGAGGAGGACCCGGGGCCGCACATCGCTCGGGAGCTCCGGGCGAGGGCAGAGCTCTTTGGGAGGGGGGCTCAGGCCCGGCAGCCCCGTTTGGGAGGGGGGCTGTGGCCCGGCAGCCCCCAGCCCATGGTGGGGAGGACACAAACCCTGCGCACACGATCCAGCGGACCCCACGGCTCCGGGGTAAAATGAGCGACTCCATCGCAAATTTGGAATGGAAAGAATAACGATGGAAGCAGACGGAATACAGAGATATAGACGGAATGTCTATAAGACGTAGAGAGAATAGAAATGCAATAACTGAAAGACAACAATTAAAGTACATCTTCCCTTTCTGGAAAACCACAGCCCCTTCCCCCTTTTTTTTCCCTCTTAAACTATCAGTTCTTAACGCCATGTGATCCCACAGGACCAAACTTGCTGGAGCCACCGAAACACCCCACAAGTGACTCAGTCCTTTTCCTCGCTCGGCCCGGCGCGGCGCATCCTCCCCGAGCCGGGGCACGTAACAGGTCCCGGGCCGGCCCGGCCCCCCCTCCCGGCCCCGCAGCGCTCACCTGGCCGGCCGGCGTGTCCCTGGCTGGGCAACGGCACCTTCCGCAGCCGCTCAGCGCCCCATGGCCCGGCTACGGCGGTGCGATCGGGGCCGGCACCCGCGGGGCTGGGGGTGCGGCTCTGCTGGGCTCGGCTCGCCTGGGCTCGGCTGCGCCGCGATCCGCCGCTCCCCGCACCGCTCCGCTCCTTCCCTTCCCGCACCGCTCCTTCCCGCACCGCTTCTCTCCTTCTCTTCCCGCACCGCTCCGCTCCTTCCCTGCCCGCACCGCTCCACTCCTTCCCGCACCGNAATTCGAGGGAGTTGATTGTAATGACTTTTTAAATGAGACTGGTGTTCCCAGAGACGATTAGTCAGCTAATCTGGTCTAAGCTTCCTGATGGATAAGTCAGGCTCTGGAGCAAGGATTTGAATGCTGAATAAGGAGAGGTTTCCATGTGACGTGGGAAGAGCTGGGGAGTAAACACGGGGCTGGCTGAGGAAAAACCTGCATCTGATTTTGGAAGCAGCCAACAAGGCTGAGTCTCACACTTTACTTCAGGTTCACATGTAAAATGATTTACTGGAACCTAAGATGTCTAAAGATGAGGATAAAGGGTGATGCAGCTGTACCTGAGCAGGCACCTGGAAAATTATTAAAATAGATCTGATGACAAGAGAAACATAATTACAATGAATAATCCGCTCTATGCAGCCAGCACACCTAATAAGTGCACTAGAAAAGCACTTGTTGTACTAAAGAGCTTTAGATTCCAGATGATTTATATATCACAGATTTGTTTCTAGCCTGGCCACCCTCTCTGGAGCTGGTAGGGAAGAACACAGCAAAATAAGCATCTCCCTCAAATGGGCCCCAAAAGTTCTGTGTTTCATTGGCTTTACAACGTGCAGATGCATTTATTCAGCTTATTCACTGCTGACATCAGAATTTCAGAGGGAAAAGGTAAAAAGCATTGTATGAATCCCGCTGAAACCTCTCAGGAATTCTCTCCTCGGCGTAGGTGATCTCTTGGGATGTTTCTTATTGCAACAGATGCCGAGCATCACACTGAACAACCCGGTCCCCACCCTCAGAGACCCACAGTAAAGAGCTTGTTGCATATCACAGCTGATTTCTCTCTCCTCAGCCTTCACCCCGAGGGGGGAAAGGACAACCTCCTGCAGCCCCACGGTCTTGGAGGCAGCTGCTGCCTCGGAGCTGCTGTGGAGGGAAAACACTCAACTTCCAGAGCCTCTCTAAAGTCACAACTCCCACCAGACACCGAACTGAGAAAGGGAGAAGCAGAAAAAAAACCCCCAACTGACTCAAAGCACATGTCAGAGAACATGATGCAGAGCTGGAGAGCCTGGCAGGGGAAATGTCTCCGGGAGATGAGCATCGGGAGGGCTGATCCCGGGAGGGCTGATCCCGGCAGCAGCGAGGAGGACCCGGGGCCGCACATCGCTCGGGAGCTCCGGGCGAGGGCAGAGCTCTTTGGGAGGGGGGCTCAGGCCCGGCAGCCCCGTTTGGGAGGGGGGCTGTGGCCCGGCAGCCCCCAGCCCATGGTGGGGAGGACACAAACCCTGCGCACACGATCCAGCGGACCCCACGGCTCCGGGGTAAAATGAGCGACTCCATCGCAAATTTGGAATGGAAAGAATAACGATGGAAGCAGACGGAATACAGAGATATAGACGGAATGTCTATAAGACGTAGAGAGAATAGAAATGCAATAACTGAAAGACAACAATTAAAGTACATCTTCCCTTTCTGGAAAACCACAGCCCCTTCCCCCTTTTTTTTCCCTCTTAAACTATCAGTTCTTAACTCCATGTGATCCCACAGGACCAAACTTGCTGGAGCCACCGAAACACCCCACAAGTGACTCAGTCCTTTTCCTCGCTCGGCCCGGCGCGCCGCATCCTCCCCGAG
>VXBX01000910.1:285651-334135 GCA_013400415.1 Scytalopus superciliaris
GCACGTAACAGGTCCCGGGCCGGCCCGGCCCCCCCTCCCGGCCCCGCAGCGCTCACCTGGCCGGCCGGCGTGTCCCTGGCTGGGCAACGGCACCTTCCGCAGCCGCTCAGCGCCCCATGGCCCGGCTACGGCGGTGCGATCGGGGCCGGCACCCGCGGGGCTGGGGCTGCGGCTCTGCTGGGCTCGGCTCGCCTGGGCTCGGCTGCGCCGCGATCCGCCGCTCCCCGCACCGCTCCGCTCCTTCCCTTCCCGCACCGCTCCTTCCCGCACCGCTTCTCTCCTTCTCTTCCCGCACCGCTCCGCTCCTTCCCTGCCCGCACCGCTCCACTCCTTCCCGCACCGNCCCTGTCCGTCCCTCCCCCGCCGCAGCCTCCGGCCCATCCCCGCCCCGTGTCCCCCCTCCAGCCCAGGGACCCCCCTCCGGCCGAACCGGCGGGGCCGAGGTGAGCTCCCACACGGCAAATCCGGCCCAATTCCAGGCTGGATGGCGCTCGGAGCTACCTGGGGTGGTGGGTGGCATCGCTGCCCGTGGCTGGGGGTGGAACGGGCTGAGCCGTGAGGGCCGTTCCAGCC
Source organism: Scytalopus superciliaris (assembly GCA_013400415.1). Classification (NCBI taxonomy): domain Eukaryota; kingdom Metazoa; phylum Chordata; class Aves; order Passeriformes; family Rhinocryptidae; genus Scytalopus; species Scytalopus superciliaris. The sequence continues at coordinate 286,225 of VXBX01000910.1, forward strand.
TGAACCAGGCTGTGATTCTGTGGAACCGCTCGGGAATAAAGCNCCCCACACACATGGACAGAGGACACCCCACACACATGGACAGAGGACACCCCACACACATGGATAGAGGACACCCCACACACATGGACAGAGGACACCCCACACACGGACAGAGGACACCCCACACACATGGACAGAGGACACCCCACACACATGGACAGAGGACACCCCACAGGCTGGCAAACTCATCCCTTGAAGCTGCAGGGGCAGAAGGTGTCAGGTCTGTATGTGATGGTCACAGCAGCCCCAAACACCCCTGATGGGCGAGATAAGGAGAACTCATTTTATATGGTTTCATTAGGGCAGGAACTGCTGTTTGATCCTGTCATGCAGCATCTTTGGGTGTTTGATGTCTTCATCAAAGGCCACGTTTCTGCAGTCATAATGTGAGGAACTTGGTTCACATGTTAAAAGAGGAAGTTTCTAGTCTGAGTGGCTGAGGAGCAGAGTTTAAAAGGCTTAAAGAACCCACCCCAGCTCCCAAAACCTCAGAGCCCAGAACAGAAAAATAAAATCCATTCATCATAAAACCTTTCAAATTAAGACTTAAACTGGTTATTTGCAGATGACACACAGCCCCTTGATTTTTTCCAGGGATTAATGGCTGCAGGCTCTGAAAACCGAACAGAAGGGCTGCTGTGTGGTAATTCCTGCTCAAGTACCATCCCATGGCCGTGGATCCCACAGACCCACAGCCCAGACCACACTAGATCCTCATAAACTGGTCTTTATGCAGTAAAAGAACAATGTTGAATGCAAGTTTTGTACCACATAATCATGAAGAGGAGAAAAGATTGTCTGTCCAGCTCAACAAAACTAAGAGTTAATATCTGCTTGATAGATCTCTATAAAATACAGGAGTTTCTTCTTGCATACACTAAACTAATTATCAACCACATTTCAAAAGCATTTCTCCTAGTTATAACTTTATCAGCTCATCCTCTCCTTTGCCAGTAAATTGTTACTCCCAACATTTCCTACCATCTGTAGCATTTCAATGACTTGCAGGAGCAGAGGGGATATTTTCCCCCTCTGTGGGCAGGGAATCAGGTGTGAGAAATCTCTGTTAGTCTGGTGTGCAATGGAGTAAACTTTGTGAAACTCCACAGAGAAGTCAGCTCAGCCATCCTTGCCTGGATGCCAGGTTTAATCCCTGGGGTTTATCCCAGGTAAGTCCCTGTTGGCTGGCTATGGAATATTTAGGAGAGTTGTCTCTTCACTGTAAGCACAGAACATCACAGGTCATGGCACAGCATTCTCAAGTGGCTGAAAAAAACTGGTCTGGACTACAAGGCCTGGAAAATGAAAACCCTGCTCTTGGTCCTGCACAGCCTTCAGGCAGCACGTCCTAGATTTTAACTCCCTGGCAACGGGAAATATCAGCAATCCTGATTCAGGCAACAATTCACGGGCAGGGCTGAAATTCCAAGGCCTGAAAAGAGGCGGCAGAGCTTCACCTGCTGGGGAGGCCCTGCCTGTTCCTGCAGCCTCCTCCCTTCCCAGCCCTCTGGGAAGCTGCAATACTGGCAGCGAGGGCGGTGACCAAGAGGGTGAAATCAAGAAACTCCTTAGAGCTCGTGCTGTGATTGTCTCACAGGCTCATGTTATTCTTAAATCCCTCCGCTGCATCTGCCAAGTCAACTCCAAGAAGTCATCCCTGGCCCTGAGACATTCCAGAGGCCCCGAGCACCCCCAAAGCGCACTGGGTGTGAAGGCTGAAGCTGCAGCACTCCCAGCTCTGGCACTGCTGTGGCAGGTACCCAAAGGCCATTCAGGAGCACAGAGTTCTCATTATCAAGAAGCTCAGAACGCCCTGAAGGACTTAATGCCCCTGGATCTGCCTGAGATGGTGCCAGCCTTGGGAGAGGGCACTGCCCAGTGACCTGCCCTGGCCATTGCTGCGCTGCCACTGCCCCTGGCACTGCCCACAGGCACCTGCTGAGCTCTCAAACGCACCACAGGCAGGCAAAGGATCCTGAAATGGTTTACATGAGCTTTAAGATTCCTCTCAGCCCAAACATTCTATGGTTCAGTGAAACGCTGCTTGTGGCACATCAGGTTATCCAGCCAGTTCCTGGCCATCCCTCCCCATTCCTGGGAGAGCCCTCAGGGAATGTGCCCAAAGCCACCTCCGAGGGCAGCCCCCTGTGCTGCTGCTCAGAGACCAGCACAAGGTGAGAGCAGTGCCCAGCCTGAGGCAGTTCTGGTGGCTGTGAGGAAAGGGGCACCTCCCTCAGCACGTGGGAAGGAGGACTCTGTTCTCCCTTCCCAGCTTTTAACCCTGGGATCCCACTGCTTTCCACATGGGAATTGGCTGGATAATACACTGCAAGGCTTTGGATGTTTCCTGAAGGGAAACACCCCCTTGTTCCTCTGCTGTTGGACCTTCCACTGATGGGGTCCCAAGTCAGGAGACAGATGGTAAACCCTCAGGTTACAAGGGATGGAGGGACAGCACACAGGGAATGGCTTCCCACTGCCAGAGGGCAGGGATAGGTGGGATATTGGGAAGGAATTGCTGGCTGGGAGGGGGGGCAGGCCCTGGCACAAGTTGGGCAGAGAAGCTGTGGCTGCCCCTGGATCCCGGGCAGTGTCCAAGGCCAGGTTGGAGCACCCTGGGCTGGTGGGAGGTGTCCCTGCCCATGGCAGGGGGTGGGAATGGGTGGGCTTTAATCTCTCACCAACCCAAGTGATGCTTTCCATCATTCCCACGTGACTTCTGGCCATTTCTGTCCCGTTATGGTGCAGGGTTCTCACCTTCCCCCTCCTCTGCTGCAGCCCAAAGAGCTGCCCAGTGGGACGAAGGGTATTGGTGACACTTCCCTTCTGCTGGTCACTGAGGGATGGTACAGCTTTGGGTCCAGAAAGCAGAACTGCCTCTGGATCAAACCTGAGGATGTGGAATGAGTCCAAAGTAGCTGTGTCACCCATTAGTGATCCTTGGGAAGTGTGCATTCCTTGGGAAGTGCACATTCCTTGGGAAGTGTACATTCCTTGGGAAGTGCACATTCCCTGGGCTCTGCTTTCTCCACTCCAGAAAAATAAAGCAATGTATATGTAAAAGAGGATGGGGGGAAAGTCCAACTTACTAAAATAGGACACTATTGCATTCAGTGGATTTTTTTTTTCCTGAGGAGACTGAGAGAAAAAAAATAACCTGGCAGATGTCTGTCGTTTTGCTTAATGCACTCAGATCCTTTGGAGATAAATGTGGTAGGAGAGCTTGTACAGAAGAGAATAAATGGCTTCAGTGAGGCCATGTCAAAACAGCAAGGAGATACATTTCCCATTAAAATAGAAAGGGAGCAAAAGCAAATGGGCCTGCAATGAGAAGGGCTGAGCTTTGGCAGAGGAGGGTCCTGCTCCCTGTGGTTCCTGTACCCCCCACCCCGCTCCAAACAGACAGCACAGCCCCAGAACCTCCTCTGGCACCAGTCTGGGTATTCTGCTCTTGGCTTGGTGTCCTCCCCCCTCCAGAATTCCTCTTTTCAGAGAGGATCAGGAGATTTCTCGGTACTGGCAGTGCCAAGCAAAGGCAGGCAGTACCCCCTGCCCCACCTTCCCTCTGTGCCCCCAGTTCACCAACCCCAAATCCTGGGCATCCTCCCTCCTCTTCCGTCAAAGTTTTGGTACCAGAAAAGGGGATTCAGGTGAAAACTGGTGGGGGGGCTATAGCTGTTGGGAGATTAACAGGACAGAGATTAATAGGAAACAGAGAAAGGGACCAAATACCCTAGATACTGTAAGGGTTCAATTAATTCATTCATTGGGCAGAATTAAGGAATGTTTGCTCTCCCCTCTGTGTCCTTCCACTCTGGCTGAAGTGGCTGAAGAAGCTCATACATCTCAGAGAGGAAATTAATTTAATTACATTAATAACAGATGCTGTGATCAGGCAAGGAAATTTACCCTTCACTCTTGGTTTTGCTCCAAGAGGGAGAGGAGAGCTGAGCACAGAGGGATGAGGTGCAGGGCAGGCACTCTGTCCCTCCTTAGCTCCCTGGAGCATTATTAGGGATTTATCTGGGAGAACTGCAGGGAGCAGGCAGCTGTGCTGGGGAGGATGCACTTCCCAGCCCTTCAAAAGTTCATTTGGGAGGGTACTTGTAAGGCTTTTCACTCTCACCTCTCCCCAGGATGAGGAGGCTGCCGTGGATTCCCAAATCATGCATGTAAATGGATAAATACAGCGATCCAGGCAGCCTCCACATTGGCTTCCCTAAAAAAGACCAACCAGCTTTCCCTAGGGAAAGGGAAAGCTTAGGGAACCACTGAAGCTCAATTTATTAATTTTGGAATCTTCTAAAATGCTGTGCAGCTTTTCAAGGCAGCCACTTCCCTGTGCCAGGGTGGCAGGAGGTGGGAAGCAGTGGCAGGAAAGGCTTTCTCACAGTCCGAAGCCAATCAGGACAATTCCAGGGCTTGTCCTTCTGAAATAAGTGTGGAAACCAGAACATTTCGGTTAAAGACAACTCTGTGGAATCCCAGACTCCCATTTTTCTCCACAGCCTGGACTCTCAGAGGGAAGGGCATCAGGAGAATGCCACAGGCAGCAACACAGGCACAGCTGGGAAGTGCTGGATGCCCTGGAAAATACATGGAACAGGGCAGGGAAAGTATCAGCAGGAAGGTGGATGGTTTGGTGCCCTGCTTTGGGAAAGCTGGCTGTTCCAGTGATTCAGCTCAGGGTTCCACGGCTTTAATGGCATCCCAAAGGTGCCCCCGGAGGGATGAGGGAGGATGGGACGAGTGGGTTATTCCCGAATTGAGGAAGGGAAAAGCTGATGTCACTTTGCAGCTTCCCCACAGCCCTGGAGCAGCACAAGCACTTCCCTCCTCTTCCTCCCCCTCAGCCACCAGACTGGCAGACACGGAGCTGATTCATCCCCGAGCTCGCCGGGAGGATCTCGATCCCTGGGGGGGTCAGGGTGGGGCTGGGGGTCCCGGAGATGCCTGCTGGGAATGTTCTCCTGCGGCCAGGGAGGGTGCGTGGCTGCCAGCCCGCAGCTCAGGAGCTGCACCCAGCCCAGCTTACAGAGCTGTGGGAGGGTCTGTGTCTCGATGTTGATGAATTCTGTGAAAAAACAACCACTGACAGTATTTCCCAGCTCTTGCCTTGCATAACAGCAAAGGTCCTGGTATTTTATGAAGGAGTCAGCTGGAGTTTTGTCTAACAAAGTGATCTGAACACAAACAATGCATGTAACAGATAAAGGGGCTTGAGTCCTGACATTAAAGCTCGAATTCTTCATGGAACAGAATCCTGGAATGGTTTGGGTTGGAAGGGACCTTAAAGCTCATCTTGATCCACCCCCTCTTAATTCAACATCTATTTTCATAACCAACTGATGGGGAAGAGAGGAAAAGGGAGCCAGAGTTATAACATTACAGAATCAGGGAATCATTAAGCTTGGAATAACCCTCTGAGCCATCGAGTCCAACCATCCCCCAGCACTGACCATGTCCCCAAGTGCCACATCATCCCCAGGGTTTTTAAATCCCCCCAGGGATGGGGATCCACCCCTGCCCTGGGCAGCTGTGCCAGGTTGGGACAGCCCTTTCCATGGAGGAATTTTTCCCCATACCCAATTTTGACCCAGCCTGAGGCCGTTCCCTCCCCTCCTGTCCCTGTTCCCTGGGAGCAGAGCCCGACCCCCCCCGGCTCCCCCTCCTGGCAGGGCCTTGCAGAGCCAGAAGGTCCCCCCTGAGCCTCCTTTTCTCCAGGCTGAGCCCCCCCAGCTCCCTCAGCCCCTCCTGCTGCTCCAGCCCCTTCCCAGCTCCCTTCCAAGACAAGCAGCAAATGAAACACTGTCTGTCCTTTGAAAGCACAATCCTGTTGATTGAAAACAAAGAGAAGCCCAACAAACAGTACGAAGAGCTGCTGGAAGAAGCTCTCCCGCAGCCATCCCTCCCCTGCTGCAGCCAGCAGCGATTTCCAGGGTGTGTGGGAAGGTGCCAAGTGCAGGAACAGGGCTCAGGGTGAGCCCCTCCTGGTGGTGGTGCTGAGCAGCAGGTTGGTGCCCCCGAGGCAGCAGCCCCTCAGCTGGTGTTTTCATGCCCACCCAGCTGGAGCAGAGGGCTGCCAAGCTGTTCGTGCAAACAGCAGCAGGTCTCTCTTGACATTAGGCAGCCACAAGACTAAATAATCCTTTCCCTGCCAGGCTCCCCGGTCCAGCTCTTTAATCATCAGTTAAAGCTTGCAGTAAGTCCCTGAGCCTTTCTTTGCAGCCTGCCCCACCTGTGTGTGTGTCTCCCAGCACTGCCTTCCAGCCTGGATTTGGGAGAACTACCAGGGACTCTGGTCCTTGCCCTTCCCATCCAGTCACTGAATTATCAATTCCCAGACCGGACTGGGTTTGAAAGGACGTTAAAGATCTTCAGCCCCACCCCTTGCCCTGGGCAGGGACCCCTTCCACTACCCCAGGGTGCTCCTTGCCCTTTGCCTGGTTCCAAATGGGAATGGGTTTCTGTGCTGAGGAACAGGTCTGTAGAACAGCACGAGGTGGTTTTGTGCTCGTTACCTGCCCTTGATGCTCCGCTCGGCTTTGGAGGCACAAATGGCTGCCTTTGAAGTCCTTTTCAGCACTAGGAAATGAGCTTCATTTGCATCCAGAAATGGCCCGTCCAGGGGGATGGAAAGAGTGGGGGCTTGGGGAGGGGTGGCATTTTGCCAAGGTCGAACCCACGACAGGGCTGCCCCTCACTGGGGGTGAGAAAAGCCAGAGCAGACCCTCTAATTAGATGTGAACTGCAGAGGTGGGCACTGCCATGACCTTCAGCAGGCACGGGCCCCACACAGCCCAGAGACCTCGCTGGCCACGGCTTCTCATGCACATTCAAAGCCCCCCAGGAGCTCCTTCCCTCCCTCTCTCCTCGGCAGTTGTTTTGCCATTCATTCCCTCCCAGCAGGACGCTGCATTATTTCCGAAGCCATCAAGACTGATTTTCAGCTCTCCTAGGGCGAGTCTCTCAGTGCCTGGCCCTGCTTTGCTGATGACAGCCCTTGCATAAGCAGCTCCTGACGGGTAGTAATTAATTAGAGTCTCGCACAGACAAGTCCCTTTGCCTTTGTTTGGGATCGTTAGTGAACAGAATGGCACCTGCCAAAACCTCCCGCTTTTCCAGCCACAAGGATTCTATGCCTTTCCAGTCTGGCTCTCCTTGAAAGGCACTTATTATTTGGGGTCCTTTTGGTGTTGCTGGGGCTGGGTTGCCAGCACTGCAGAGCTCTGCTGGGAGAGCCCCCACGGCCTTGCCAGCCACAGCATCAGGGCTCTGAAATTCCAAAGTTCCATTGCCACGCATCAGAAAAATCTGGATGCCCGATTCAAACCTTGATAAAAGCAACTCCCTGCTCCTTTCCCAGCACAAGGAGGATTGGAAGGATGGGACCCTTCCTCTTGCAGGAATTCCCACGGGAAAGCTGCATTTTAATTACTTTCCCTGCAACGGGGAACACGCAACGTGGAACATGCACAGCCAGTCGCAGTCTGGGGGATGATTGGAGGGTGTATCACTCACTGCTCTGCTGTCAAATCATGGCATCCTGGAGTGGCCACGGTTGGAAGGGACCCTAAAGGTCACACAGTTCCAGCCCCATATCAAATGATGGGATCCTGGAGTGGCCATGGTTGGAAGGGACCCTAAAGGTCACACAGGTCCAGCCCCATATCAAATCATGGGATCCTGGAGTGGCCATGGTTGGAAGGGACCCTAAAGGTCACACAGTTCCAGCCCCCTGTCAAATCATGGCATCCTGGAGTGGTCACAGTTGGAAGGGACCCTAAAGGTCACACAGTTCCAGCCCCCTGCCATGGGCAGTGCTCTGAGGGGCTTCCTTGTCCCAGGAGCACATGGCCAGCCCGTGGCCAACGTGGTGTCCAGCAGGGCCACCAGATCCTTCTCCCCAGAGCTGCTTTTCCAGCTGGCATCCAGCCTGGAATGGTGCTGGGGCTTCCTCACCACTGCATTTTCCTTTATGGAGCTTCCTGAGGTTCCTGTTGTTTCCCCAGCCTGGCCAGGTGTGATTCCAGGTGTGATTCCAGGTGTGGTTCCATCCCTCAGGACACACTTTTTAGGAGACCAGGTGCTACAGTGGTGCTGCTGAGCTCTTGCAGGGAGAAAAGAGCTCTCTCCTGGGATTTGGGGGCCAGTAGGTGGCTGAGCCTCCTGGAGGGTCCTGTGAAGGTGGGAATTTATGGCACAAAAGTAGTTTTGTGTTATTCTCATTAAACAGTCCCTGTGTCTCAGAGGAGCAGAGATAACTTCTGGCTCACTGCAGCAAAACTGAACAAGGAACTGGGATAACTAAACTATTGGTTTGTATGGAACCTTATTACTTAAAGAGTAATATTTGAGTATATTATTTTAAGATATATATTCAAATAACTATTAAAACTCATTGCAAAAGTACAGCATAATGTACTATTTCTTACAGACAACCTTAGAAGACTTCAAAAATTAATACTCCACCCCCAGCACAGTAGTTTTTAGGAATGATTGGGGGTTTTAACAGGAGACACACAAAAGGAGCGTGTCCTGTTGCTGCCTTCCCATTCCCAGCTATCCATTGGCTTCCCAGTTCCGAGCAGGTTCCCCAGGAGTGGGTCAGGGTGAGCCCAGCAGTGGGTGATGAACAGGGGGGAGGCAGCTGAGGATTTCACTCCTTCCCCATGGAGGTGTCATGGCATATAAAAGAAATACCTGAAGGGGTCATTTTACCTTTTCTGTGTTTATTTAAAGACCAAACAAAGCCCACCAGCCCACAGCAAACCAGCTGTGCATTTCTTGGGGAAAACCAACTTTCCATGTGTCCACTGCTCCCCTCCATGGGTCCCTCTCCAGGGCCCAGCTGCAAAGCCCACCTTCCTCCTCACGTGTCCCAAAATAAGTGACCCACTGATCCTTCCCCCTTCCCAGGTCAGAGGTGCCACCCTGGCCGTGCCTGCCCTGTCCCCTGGGCTCTGCAGGGCTGAGTGAAACAACTCAGGCTGGGGACACAGAGAGTCCTTCCCCCCCTGGGTGGAGGTGTGAGCAGGGGAGGGGACACGGGGACAACCCATCCCGAGGGGCCTGGTGGCTTCTCAGGGCACTCAAAGCCTTCATGTTGCCGTGTCAGTCCCAAGTCACCCTGAACTGTGACTGTGGGGAGCAGGAGCTGCTCCGAGTGACCCACCAGCTCGCCCCAAACAACAGGGACACCTCAGTGCCATCCAGGAGGGCAATGCCAAGGCTGGAGCCGCCTCCGTGCAGTTTGGGCTGTGCCAGCGGCACCGACAGGGGAGGATTTGGGCAGGAAATCTGCTCTTGCATCACTGACTGCTGCACCTGCACACACAGACACATCAGGGCAACGGAGGAGCCACATCAGAGACCCTCAGAGCCATTTAGGCTGGGAAGGAGCCCTCGGATCATCCGGCCAACAAAAGCAGGGACAGCAGCCCCTGCTCCTCCGAGCTCTCCCCATGCCTGGTTGCACAGCAGGATCTGACACTTCCAGAGCCAGCTGAGAAAAACGTGGATCACCCAGCAGCTCTGGGCTCCCCAGGGTCCTGCCCAGCAAAGTGAAACGCTAAAGATTTTCCCAAATTTAAAAAAAAAAAGCCCACATTGGTGAGTGGGTTTTTCAGCGGGGAACCCCAGGCAAGCACCGGCCCCCACACCAGTGGTGGCTCAGCCATTCACCAGTGCCAGCCACAATAACCATTTTATGGACCAAGAAAATTATGGACAAAATTATTCTGGCACTGTTAGAAAGTGGTTTTCCAAGTTACTCTCATCAGCAGGACAGAATTAAGGCAAATGCTCCGGCAGTAAAAAGGATGCAGTTTGTAGTTTATGCCACAGGAAAACAAAACCCCAAATCCTGTTTTCCTACAAACTCCCAAACCCAAGGCTGATTTCACAGGTCCATGGCTCAAAGACAGACTAACAATCCACACGTGGACAAAGGCACCCCTGGCAGTGTTGCCCCATCCCTGGGAGTGTCCCAGGCCAGGCTGGGCAGGGCTTGGAGCAACCTGGGCTGGTGGGAGGTGTCCCTGCCCATGGCAGGGGGTGGGATGGGATGAGCTTTAAGGTCCCTCCCAACCCAAACCATTCTGGGATTCTGAAAGATGAAAACCAGTTTCTTGTTGCTTCAAACATTAATTGCAGATTTAAAAAAAAAAGGAGGGGCATTTTACTGTATCTGCACGTGCCATGTAAAAGGAATAATGGCACATTTGATTCATTTTCTTAGATACATGAGCTTTACTCCTCAGTGCTCATCAAAATTAACTTGCAGGAGCTTCATTTGTACTTCAGAAGTTACACATGGTTTCTAATTGGTTAAAATTGAGAAAGCCTTTCCTGGTGGGTGTGGAGCCATGGCAAAAAAATACCCATCCCTCTGCAAAACGACCAACTTCCCTGGAATTAGCACCGAATTATTTGTGGCACAGGCACATTTCTGGGGCAACATCAACAGTTTCCCAGTGAGAAAGAAACAGAGACTGGGTCACTCCCATAGCCAAGCCCCAGGATGTTCTCAGGATGCTCCCAAGTGCATTTCCAATGTCTCTCTTCCCTCCCCATGCCCTGGGGCAGCTGATCCCCTCTGGCACTGAACCCTGGCTGGGGGAGACCCATCAGAGCGGAGCTGAAACCCACCTTGGCCCATCAACCCTCTTGCTCCAGGGCAGATCCCGGCATGACCCTGTTCCCTACTTTCTCCCTGTTTCTTGGCAGGGACTTCCCGGCTCTCCTGCCAAGACGAGCCCAAGCTCAGGAGAGGCAGCAAGCACAGACTCCCAGCTCCCTGCTGTTCAAGGTTTCAAGGACAGCTCCTGATCCAAAGCCCTCCTTCCAGCTCTGTCCCTTGGGCCCCATGGGCAGCTGTGAAACGAGTGGGAGCTTCTATTCTGGCTACAACAAAAATCACCTTCCCTTCCAACACCACCTTTTCCCAGGATATCCCTCCCTCCTGGCATATTTTGCTCCTGCCTCAAGCAGTGGCTGTGCTGTGGCGGGAGAGGAAGGCTGCAAACACAGAATAAACCACTGTGATCCACCAGGGCACGGGAGGGACTCAGCTGTGTTAATAAACTGACCTGGAGCTGAGGGGGGGAAATAATGGTGGAAAACCAGATAACTTGTCCCAGCTCCTAATTTCCTCTCCCAATTTCCTCTCCCCGAGACAGCTGCTGCCTGCAGGAGTGGCCGGAGCTGAGGCTGTAACCGGAGCCAGGGAGAGGCAGAGGCAGCAGATGGCAGGCTCAGGAAATGCAGATTTGGGCTTTATAGGAGAGCGGGGAGAGGTGAAGAGCGGGATCGAATGGCCATTTGATCCGGATGAAAATGCCAGACTGAGAGGCAGTTTCAGGAATTATTTCTGGGATAACTGGCACAGCTGTGGCCTGGGCTGTGGGTCAGGACCTGGCTTCACCTGCATGGCCAGGCTGGGGGCTGCTCCAGAGGAAGGAGTTCCATCACTCTGCTCAACACTAACCACACTGCAAATGTTTCCTTTTTGCTGAAGCTCATATTTGGGGGGTTTCCTACAGCAGGATTTCTGTAGAGCAGATGGATTTGTGTTCTAAGGAGCAACACTTGGGCTGGCCATGGGGAAAACTGGGGGGTGGCAGCAGGAGGACAGGCTGGACTCCCAGAGGTGCTGACACCCCAATGGAGGGAAGCCCCTGTGCCCTTCTCCTGGCACAGCAACCCTCGGGCAGAGGGGCAGGCAGAGTTCCTGCGTGACAGGGGAGAGAAGATTAACTCCTCATGCTCCCACATTCCAAGGAAAGCCTTCCCTGGTTCCCCCAGCAGATCCTTCCCATGGTTAATGCTACTCCTCTCCTTACAAACTTCTTGAGAAAGATGATCTACAAACACAGCTGGATCATTTTTGTGGACACTTCCATGAGGGGGATGCAGAGCTCCTGTGCTGATGTTCCCAGCCTGCAGAGCACTGTCCCTTCCCAGAGCAGGGAGTTGCTGTGCCTGGGCTCTGGGAGGGGACTCTCCTCGGAGTGGAGGTGACACGGTGACACAAAGCCACAGTTCAGTAGTTCCCACACCCTCTGCACCCCAAACTGATGTGCAGGAATGGAGGTTTTCCACCCCAAATCCCTGTGGCAGTAACTGGGGTGGGGCTGGGGGAGCAGCCACCCTACACTCACCTCCCACATCTTCACAGCCCAGGGCTGTTGGATCTGGTGGACAAACCACCGGGCGAGGCAGAACCCACCAGTCAAGCCCAGGATGCTGGAGCTGTGCCACATCACATTCCCATGGCAGCAGGAGTGAATTCCTTCTCCCAGATAAATCCCAAGTCCAGCACTCACCTGGGTGCTCAGCACAGCTTTACCCCTGGAACGCTGCAGGAATGTGCAGGTTTGTCCCACGGTCTCCTGTCACAGAGACAACGAGTCTGGGGGTTCCTAACACAAAACATGTTTTAATCCCTTGCCACACACGGTATTTTTGGAACCAAAACAAGAGATCTGTGTCACATCCAACATGAGAAACAAAACAGCCACAAGAGCCAGATCAGCAGCTTGTCCAAAAAAGCAGCAGTCAGGTTTTGTGTCAAGCTGGGCTTAAATTCACACTTGCTTTGGTTTTTACTGGGTTTTGCCCTTTTGGTTTTGCCTCTCATAAGTTTTACAGAAATTTAGCTTTGGAATACACAGTATTATCCTTCTTAGCTCCTCAAAATAGTTCTCTGAAAGGCATGCATACAAAAATACTTACAAACTATGAAGTAAAAATAAAATAGATATTTGGCTTGCAAATAGGTGTGGGCTTTTTAACCTGCTGATCCCAGCAGATACAGCCAGGATGCAAGACCTGATTCTCCTCCCACCTGGAGCTTTCTGGCCAACTCCAGCAGGGCTGTAGAAGCAAACTGACCCCTCCAAGTCCATACAGACAGGTTAACTCACACAAGATCAGAATTACAGGGTCTTTGGATCTGCAGAATCCCAGGAAAGTGGTTGGGAAGAGATGTGGGGTTTATGGCAGTATCATTTGTACTGGAATCTTGTGTTCAATGACAAAAGTGTGGATGTTTAACTTCCAAGTACATCATTTTATCCAGGCAACCCCCACAATTAGAGGAACCACAAGAATTCTGATCCTCTTCCTCTCCTTGAGCCTTTCCCTGCCTGACCCCTTCCTCCCAGCCACATCCATGTCCAGTCAGCCTGTGGCACTCGGTGTCACGAGTTATTCCCAGTGGGATGGCACATTCAGTCTCCTCCCCCTCAGAATCACCTCACATATAAATATTTCAGTCTCACATTCGGTCACTCCTTGTGGACCCTAAAACCAGGACAAGCTCCTTGAGCACAGCTTGAGGAGGCACCTCAGTCCCCAGGAGAAACAGGCTGTGTGTGGGTCTGTGCTGCCAACACACACCACCCTCTCCTGGGGGAACAGAGGAGGACAACAAGCAGTGGAGAGAAGCCCAAGGCTGCAGAACTGGATGGAACCCACAGCAGGATAAAGGGACAGCCAGTAACTGCTCAAGGAAGGTGCTGCTGGGTTTGTTTGGTGGATGTTGTTGAATCCTTCCCAGCCCCTGAGGAGTGTTTGGGAATCTCCCAAGCCCTCTCACCTGAACATCTACTCAGTCTGACTTCAAGTGCAATTTTTCACAGGAGTTCTCAGATACAACACCTGTAACAGGCATCCCAACAGGTACCCTGGCACCAGAGGCTAACCTGGACAATCAGACCTCTAAACAAAAGGCCTCACATTTGAAAATTAGATCAAGGAAAGGAATTGTTTCCTACTACAGTCCTGGCACTTACAATCCAGACCCAGTTACCCAGCTCCAAAAGAGGCGAGCTCCCGGAGGGAAGTCAGGAGAGGGACAAACGGGGGAATGCATCACACCTAAAACCCCACCAGGAGTCCCAAATCACGGTGTGATGACCCCAGAGCTGTTCTCTGTGGCCTCCTTTCCCTTGGCAGCTGCCATCCCAAACTGGGGCACGTACGGCACCGGGGCTTTGGCCTTGGGGCTGCTCTGGGCAAACTCACGGACATGGGGCGGCGTGTGCTGGAGAGCCCCCCTGGCTGGGAGCACATCCCTCGTGTGGAACTGCCACATCCCCCTGGAACTTGCTGTTAGGAAAATGTCACTTTGTCTTTTCCCCAGGGGTGTTACCCCCAGGTAACAGGGGCTCCGCTCGGGGCTCTCCGTGACAGCATCATCGTGGTCTGAAGGCTCCGAAAACCCCTCCGAAGAAACAAGGGAGAGAGTCTTGCAGGGCTGCCTGCCAGGGAGCACCAGGAACGCCCCATTTCCCACCTCCCAGCTGCTGCTGGAGGAGGCACCTGAAGCTGAGGAATGCTCTGCTAAGAAGCACCGGTCAAAACAAGCGCTTGGCTTGATTTTCCGTGGGCAAAGGCCCTGGGGTCGGGAGCTGCCAACCACAGTGGCGTATCTGAGTTCGGCTCCCCCACTGCTCTGCTCCTCGGGGGAGCTCTGGGAGGAGCTGCTGCTGGGGAAGTGGCTGCTCGAGCAAGCAGAGTCACATCCAGAGTCTTGGGGGCTTGGAAATGCGGAGGCAAGTCCTAAAAAATCTTGTGTGTCTTCTTTTTCCGAGGCTTTGGCGACACTGATGTCTTCCAGCACTGTCTCTGCGTCCAGGAGAGGCTCAAACGACATGGCCTCGGGGTGCTTGGGGAAAAGATGCTCCAAAGTCTCAGGCTGGAAGAAAAGAGATGTTTTAATGCTCTGCTCTGGCTTAAAAGCTTTATTTCAGTACCATTTTTATGGGTCACAGATCCAAACACCCGGATCTGTTCCCAGGGCACTCTCAGGGCCCTGGAGTTTTGCCACATCAAGTTCACACATTGTTTTTTCAGACTATATAGTTGCAAATGCTCTAAAACACATTTCCTCAGCAGAGTTAATCATTTATATATGAAGCAACTGGCCCTGCTAGGATTGTATTGTTCAGGGTCAAACTCAGCCTGTCCATAGAACTTCTGGAGCATTTCCATCTGAGGAGCAGCTCCGTGTTTTGGGTGAAGAGAAACACTTTTATTGGGGAGAAATGTAGGATTTGCTACTACCCAATATAGGTGTGTTTAAAATCCACACCAGGATAGACTGACAGCAACACCAGCACTCCGAGAGTGACAAAGCAAAAACTCCCTTGGAAAACGTGTGTTTCCTAAGGAACTCAAGACAAAACAGATTAAAAGCAGGTTTTGTGCACGTTGACAAAGGGAAGCTGCCAAAACAATGGGGAACAACTCAAAACACTGAGAGGAGTGTGCAATTACAGCAGAGAGTGCACCACTCAGTGCTGCCTCAGCCCTCCTCACAGGACTGATTTCTAACACCTTCAGTACTTGCCCTGCACAAGTCCAGCTCCTTCCCACACCAAAATGAACAGGAAGCTTTGGAACAGCCAAAAAGCCCCTCATACACCTGCCCTCCTACAGGTGGCTGGTTTATCCTGAACAGAGATGTTTGTCTCCCTTCCCTCATCCCAACCCCCCCGGGGCACCACAGGACACACAGACAGAGCTGCCCACTGAGCTTAAACCCATCACACCCGAGGGCAGGGGTGTTGTGTGGCAAAGGCCACCATCTGTCAGCTCTGACACATCTCTCATTAAAGCCAGGCAGATATTTATCACATACAATGCATAATCCAGCAGGCTGGGAAATGGAACCCTCTGGAGTATCAGCCAGCACACAGCTGGGTTTGCCTGGGAGACACGGGCACGGGGTGAGCTGGGCACCCACTGCATGAACCAACAGGCAAGGCAGCTGAACAGAACTCAGGAGAAGAGTCAGCCTCAGGTCAGCAGCCCCCACACTTTGCTGGCCAGCTGGAACCAAACCCAACCCCACATGGTGCCTCAAGCATGGCCCTCAGGTGCTGTTTAGGAATTACCAGACCTAAATTTGAAGTACTGACACTCCAGGACCAGCAGAAATGTTGTCTGCTGGTGCAAACTTAGGTGCAAAGACCCTACAGCCATGGGATTCTACAGCTGATTAATTACCCTAAAATGAAAGCATTCAAAAGAGGTCTTGGTGTCTGGTGCCTGGTGCTTTTGCAGCTCTTAGCTCCCTGTACTGCTGACTCCAGAGGCTCTGAGCTCTTCCTTCAGGAGTTAGGCAGGGTCTAGCCTAACCCACAGGCAGAGCTCAGTCCTGAGCTCACAGCACAACTGTGGGTTTGGGGAAGCAACATCACCAGGGAAATACAAACCTGCTGAAAATTAACTCCTTGTGCCCACGAGCAGTTCTTGGGGTTTGGCACATCCTCCCAGAGCAGCTTCTTCATTCTGAAATGTCAGGTAAATGCTGGAGTTGGTACTGTTGTCATAGGGGCTCTATTGTACAGGAAAGGAATCTCTCTACAATTTTATTTATCCACAGCACTATGACAATGAAACAATCATTTGAGATACCAGACATGGCCAGAATTTAATATAAAATATATAAAAAAACCCCCCAAAACATAAAGAAGTGACATCCCAGGTGGCAGTTTTGCAAAATATCAAAGGTACAGTCTGTGCTGAATGAACCCAACCCACCAGTGCCTAAAGGGGCTCCAGGAGAGCTGGAGAGGGACTTGGGACAAGGCAGGGAGGGACAGGACAAGGGGGAATGGCTTCCCACTGCCAGAGGGCAGGGATAGGTGGGATATTGGGAAGGAATTGCTGGCTGGGAGGGTGGGCAGGCCCTGGCACAGGTTGGGCAGGGAAGCTGTGGCTGCCCCAGCCCTGGGAGTGTCCAAGGCCGGGTTGGACAGGGCTTGGAGCACCCTGGGATAGTGAGAGGTGTCCCTGCCCATGGCAGGGGGTGGGATGGGGTGGGCTTTGAGGTCCCTCCCAGCCCAAACCAGTGTGGGATTCTGTGAAACCAGTTCAGCAAACTGGGACCAGCTAAGCTGCACCACCTGGGACTTTGAGATGGCAACAAATAATGTACCTTTGGTGTGAAACCAGCAACACTCCCAGCAACAAAACTGAGGCTGAAATAACTATTGGCAGAACCACAGAAAGGCTGCCATTATTCTCATTTTCAAATCCACCTGGAAATAAAGGAGTTCAGATATTAATGCAGGGAAATAATTTGTCTGTGCACAAACAATTTGCAATAGGGAAATTACACACAGTAGAAACAACGGCTTAAATGAAAAAACCCTTGATAAACAGCTTTATTGCAAATCCACAAGCCTTTCCCTCGAGAATAGACAGACAAAAAGGAAGGAATTATTTTAAATAGGAATTTAGTCCCTCCCTCAACTCATCCCACAGACAGCTTTCAAATGAAAGCTACTGAAGTCTTGGTCACTGTTTGTAGTTACAATTCCTTTACTACTGAGATTTTTGTCTGAGAAGACAGCGATTTTGCCTTTAAAGGTCACTTTTACGAGGTCCTATTTCATAAAAGACACGGCGGAAGGTCCTGTCAGTCACCTTTGCTAAACTGGTCCGTTGCTCTGGCTTTGCCAACTCCTCCAGCAAACACAGGGTACAGGCTGAACTGGTACTTCTCAATCAGAATAAAGTAATCTGCAAAAGGGAAAGCAGCCTCTTGAATCCAAACCATTATCCAGCTTTGAGGCAATTCTGGTCACAGATCAGAGTTCAGACCAGCCCAGAGGGGGCAAAAATGGATCCACCTTTCAGAGATACCTACTTTAAAAGCACAAGATTAAAACTATTAATCCATCCTGGATTACTCTGTCATGGAATTAACACCTTCATGAAGCTACTGCAAAAATTTCTCAGGTTAAAGCTGAGATGCAAATGAAAAGCACATGGTAACTTCGTTAGTTGCTGTGCTCAATATTCCAGAACTGATTTTATTGCATTGTCACAGAATGAACACACTCCTGGGCTTCACTCTGTTAACCTGATTATTAAGACAGTCAATCTTCTAATGATCACCCAAACTTGCTCTCTCGGTCCTTACCATGGAGGACATCAGAAACAGAAAGGGGAGGAAAAAAGGACTCCAAAGGCTCAGCAACACAACATTTCCTGTCCCGCTGCATTATTGCTATAGTTTCAAGGGCACACTCACCATAAATATAATATTTGCTCACATTTGGGGGAACTCGCACCCATTGCACCTCCTCTTCTCTGTTCAGGTTCCTCCACTCAATGACCAAGGATGTCACCACGTGGCTTTGGGGGCAGAGAGCCCAGAGCAGGACGACACAGGAGCTGTTCACGGGGAAGGCGCTCAGAGACCGCACAGCGCCCACTGAGGGAGGGAAACATTCCCACTCAGCACCCCAGAACTGGCAGGTGCAATTAGCACTTGCTTAATTATCTCCTGCCTTTAGTTCACATCAGCACAGATGTTTCCCTCTAAGCCAGCCTGGTTTACACCAACCAGGGCCAAACACTAAATAGATGAAGATTTTACAGACATCAAATATCCCAGGTCTCACATGCACCTCCTTAATTAGCCTTAACCAACAAATTATCAGCAAATTCTGTACTGTCAGGAATAGACACAGCACAGTGCAGCACAATCCATTAATTGCTGCTCAGGAAGTCAAGCCAAACCTCTGAGAACCCTACCATGGCAGGCAGAAACACAACCACATTTCATTTTGGAAACAACAGGAGTGTTGGGTGTTCCCAAGACAAGGATGAAAGGTCAGTTCTACAGCAGGATTTTATTTTTCTTTGATGAATTACTTAACATTCTGTTAGGAAGGAAGTCAGCCCAGTGACAGACAACTCTCTTCCCAACCCAGGATTTTCATGCCATGGAGATTTCAGTTTTCAGACAGCTCTGCAGTGCTGAATGTATCACCTTTTATTCCAACAGAGGGAATTGTACTCCAAAGAAAGAGCATCCCAAGGATTCCCCACAGCCCCCAAATGGTCGCTCATTGCTGTTCTTACCTGTGCTCATTTGCTGGGAGAGCGTTAAATTAAAATTAACCGCAGAGACTCCCACTGAATTCATGGCTAAGATGGTCACTGTGTGTGTGTGCTCAGTCCATGGGAAGGACCAGCTGGTGCCACGATCAACATATTCCAGCCAGGAGGTGTTCCCTGGGATGTGGTGCTGTACGATGTATCGGCTCACGCTGCACAGCGAGCGGTTCCTCGGCAGGGGCTGGGGCAAACACGGCCATTAATTCACTGCCACCCCTTTCATTTCCAAAGCAAATGTTCTTTGCAACAGCAGCTCCAATTTTAAGAAAACATCACCCAATAAAGTTATTCTGTAGCCTGGCTCCTGGCCTTTTAGCCAAGGACTCCATTCCTTCTGTCCCTCTCTCTGTGGCTCTTTTCCCAGCAAAGGGAAAGTGAAAGAACAAGGAAACACCAGCTTTAGGATTCCTGCAGGAATTCACTGTTCCACACATTTTTCTGGGTTCCAAACCCAGAGCAGCCAACTGCACACTGAACATGGGCAAACAGCAGTGGGCAGGCACTGAGGGACTTTGCCCTGCATGAACATTTGAATGCAAAGAAGGAAAAACGACCTCCCACTGCATCCCAGTATTACACCCAGTGCTCTCCAGTGGCCTCCACCTGTCTCTGGGATGAGCCAAGCCAGAGGCAGATGCCAAATCCCAGAGGCAGTGACTGCCTGAGTTTGCCTCTCAGGGAAGCATGTGCTTGTCAGACTGCCTTTGTGGCATTTCTCCCTGGCTGTTGGGGCTACGTGGAAGTCTAAGCTGTGGCTGCTCTCACCTTCCACACGAGGGTAACATTCTTCTGCCTCTGCCCTGGATCTCCTGCAACGATTCTCCAGAACTCAGGGCCTTGCAGGGGAGCTGCAAAGGGACAGATTTGGAAGAGCAGTGACAGCCCTCAGTGTGGGGAAGCCCAGCCCAGCCCCCAGCGTGCCCCTGGGAGGACACAGACCTCTGATGTCCTGTACCGGTGTTCGGGCTGCTCGGCTCCAGTCGCTCCAGTAGCCGGAGCCGTCGCGCTCCCTGCAGCGCACCTGGACAACGTACTCCACACAGAGCTGCTCCACTGCTATCTCAGCTGAGCTGCCTGGGCTGCCTGAGGCTTCATGGAGCTGTGACAGGGGCCACAAAATGGACAGTGAGAACAAAAGGCTCTTTAGGCAAAACGCCTGAAAATTAATCCAAGGAGAAAGTGGGATAATCGATAAATTCCCCGTGTTAGATACTGCAAATGCTTATGGCTGGGATTTATTCCATGCTCCACAGCTATCCATAAACTCCCCAGTGATTCCTGCTCCAGCCCAGATGGAACAGGACAGTACCTGCCATGGGATCTCCTCCCTGTTCACTGCATAGCGAATCTGGAACTTGAGGCCGCTGTTTGTAAAGACGGGGTTTGTCCAGCTCACGTTCAGCAGCCCCACATTCCTGGTGAGTTCTGCTCCCACATTGGAGGGGGGAAGTGGCTTCACTGGCAAATTGGAAGAGAAAAAAAAGGGCTGGAATGTCAGCACTGACATTTCTCACTAAACCCAACCACCCTGTATTGCTTTTGCCTTGTGCTGGGAGTGGCAGGTGACACAGCGTGGCCTCTGCTGCTCCAGGGAAAGCAGGACTGTGATGCAAACACGGAATCCAGGGGCACGTTCCAACACATTTCACTTTAGTTTAAGGCACCACAGGTTATTTTGGTGCTGGCACCTGGAACAGACAGCTGAAGATGTTCACATTCGTGTCCAAAAAGTCCCCAGTGAACACTTGGAGTCACAGAACAAATAAGACGTGATTTGCACATTTTTCAGTGCTCCTGCCTCTTGTTTTTAGCCAAATTTAAGTGCTGTGTGTGCCACAAAAGGAACTTTGCACAAGGATGAAAGAGCATGAACAGCCCCCGTGATTTTAAATTAATATGTAACTGTGTAAATAATATAGTGCTGCAATGTATCAAAATATAAACTAATTGAAGGCATATTAAGCATGAAAAATCGGATAACCAAAAATTATCTAATTAAAAACCAAGCTGCCTTTTCCAATGTAACACTTGTATTTTCTGCAGAGAAAATGAACATGCAAAAGTGGATGCTTAATTTGAGAGGGGTTAGCTGCAGCTCCAACCTGCTCCTGTGCCAAGCAAAATGTATGGAAATAACATGCAATCCAGTGTATTCCTGAAGACAGCATCAAAGGGTTCGTGCTCTTTAAAATGCTGTGGAAAAGTGCTTTAACTACAGCACCTAAGGACTGAAATGAAAAGCCACGAGGGAGGAGGGATGGGGATGAACCTCAACCTACCCACATCTGCTGGGATGACACAGGTTGGGGAGGATTCCAGCGTTCCCAGGAAGTGCCTGAGCTCTATCCACAGGGTGTATCCAGACAAAAGGAAAATGGGCTCAAACGTGCACTCATAGGAGTGATTCTGCTGTAAATGGCATTCTTCCACCTCTGAGTCTGGAGGTGGGCTTGGAAAGTCAGAACAATAAATTTGGCTCCTTGAAAGAGAGAGGGGAAAAAAGGCATTCGGTTGGTACATTGCAACTCTAAGCTGCTCATGGCCACAATAAACTGGAAGTCTGGAGGTAATTAAAACAAACAGTGCCACTGGAACCATCCTGGTGGGTCTGATGATTGTTTGGGCAGAGCTTGAACCTGAGTCTACACTAAATGGCTAAACAGCTCTGCAGGGTCACTCCTCAAAGCTTTGGCTCCTGGCCTGGAAAAAGCAGGACATGAAGGCTCTCCCCAGTGCAAAATGCCTGGATAGGAGACTAATGACAAGAGGAAACAGGTACAGCAAGAGCAGCTCCATAAACTCATCAATCATGTGGTGTGAGGTGTTAGCAATAAACACAGCGAGGCAGAGCTCCTGCCAAGAATTTACTCCAGTGGGGAATCACTTCCAAAATACCAGTGGGAAATCAGGGGGGAGCTGCCACACAGACCAGTCAGCCGAGAACAGTGAGGTCTCCAGGGGATGGAAACCCCACAAAATACCAGTTCTGGAGGGTGCTCTTAAAATCCCAGTTATCACAGCTGGCAAGAGGAAAGAGGAGCCCTGGCTTCAGGATAAAATAGCCCTGGGTAAGCTGTGGGAGATGGAAAGCTTTCAAATTTCTCCCAAGCTTGTGCACAGCTCAGACTTGTGGTGAGAGGGGCCAGAGAGGGTATTAGTTACTCAGCTGAACCACAAGAGTTACACTGAGTTGAATCTCTCCCCTTCCTGTCCAGTTTAACACTGATTAAAGCAGTGCCTTGTGCTTTGGAGGTTTGGCTTGGCATTCCCTGCTCTCCCAGGATGATCCTTCCAGAGCTGTTGCTGTTGGCAGCACTGACTGTAGAGGAAGATGTAGGAACAACCCAAGCAAAACAAAACCCCAGCAGCCAAACTATCACACACATCACTGCAGGGCTGGATTTCAGCTGCAAAATGTAACAGCAGCAATCACTTGGAAGAATCTATTTTTCCTCTTTCAGATCTTACTATGAGCAAACAACCCAAAAAAAAAAAGAGCAAAAAGAAGGATCACAGTAAGAACCAGCATCTGGGAGGGATTTGCAGGCAGTGGTAGAGTCCCTCTTTGATCTAGCAGGAACACTAACAAATGTACAGATTATCACCTCCTACCAGAAAATAACATCTTTAGCTGAACCTGAACGGTGAAAAGGTGGGAATGAAAAACATGGCAAGAGCAGCATGGGTTTTATTTCAAGCTCCCTGCCCAGCAGTACACTCATTATAGTCATATTTGTGAAGACAGTTGAAACAAAACCCACCTTAGCAGTCAGCCAGTCACTAATCCTGCCTGAAAAGCCTTCACTTGAAACTTCAAGCATTCCAGTTATTCCTTTAGCCCAGAAAACCCTGAGAAATATTCACCTGGGTACAGGGTACTTCAAAACTTCAGTCCACCTCCAACAGAGAAGACACTCTGGCTTTCCAAAGGATTAGGCCCTCAGCTGTTTGCCAAAATTCCTGCATGTTCAGTCCAACTGAGCAGTAAGACTAGAGATTTTTTTCCTCAGGAAGGGTTGTCTGGCTGGCTGGCTGGCTTATATAAAGAGTGAAGTGGTTCTAGGAAACTCTGAAGCTCCAAAGAGCAGTAGCCCAAAGGGATTCTTTAGTTTCATGCAAAGCAATATTACCACAGGCAGCATCTGTGCAGGGGAATGAAGGTAAGGGCGATGGCACCTCTGATTTCATAATCAGGTTTGTGTTTTGCAAGCACTAAAGTGTTTGCTCCACATCCCAGTTCTGCTCTGTCCAAAAGACTGGCAAAATCAGAAGGAGCTGAGCTTGGAGGTCCCTTCCAACCCAAACCAATCTGGGATTCTTGGGCTCTATGAATTGCTGTACTCAAAGATGCAAAACTGCCTTCATGAACTAAGATTTGATTCTCTAAGCAAGACTTTTTTCCATCTGGAAAGAATTTATTTCATCCTGTATTTGTATCTGTATGTAGAACAAAGATAACAGAATTATAGAAAAATCAAAGATTGAGTGGAGCCCTCAAGAGGTCTCAAGTCCTACACCCAGCTCGGAGCAGGGTTAAATTCAGACACAGATGGACTTGCCCAGGGTCCCATCCAGCTGGGAGCTGAGAGTCTCCAGGGACAGAGACCCTGCAGCCCCCCAGGGCACTGCTCCAGTGCCCAGACACTCTGTGAAGGGCCTTTTTCCTTATTTCCTTACAATTTGTAGATATGAGCAACTAGAACAATGTTTTAACTGACCCAAGCAAGCTACTTGAAGACAAGTGGGTCCCAAAGTGCACCTGGAGCTTTAAAAGTGCTGAAAGACGTTGTAAATAGTATGTATGTTACATTCTCAGGTATATGTGGTTCCCTTCCTGCACACAGTTATACCTTTGGAGTTCCAACTGGGAATAAATCCAGCTTACAGAAACTGGACTTTTCTAGTTGCATTTACTCAGAATTCCTTGCTGGGATAGTGTTTGGGGTGAATTAAAAACTCAACATACCTGTAGTACCTTAACTGCAAGGAACTCCCTGGGAGCAACATGCCTGGGTTTGCAGACCATCTGCAAGTCATCCTAGTCAAGTATCCATCCGTTTCACAGGTGATATTGATATTCATATCTAATCAAAGCACAATGAAAGCTCATTATTAATCAAGACATAATGGCTCATACCAAAACCAACTCATAACCGCCCAGTAAAATCGACCGGAGCTTCAATGGAAATATTCTGACCTCGCTATTAAAATGCACCGAAATGAGAATTTAAAATCCATCTGGACTCTTACCTACTACATATAATTCAGCGTATCTAGGGTGGCATTCCCTACTTTGGTGACAACAGTACAGTGCGTTATAGAAGAAACTTCCTCTAGGTTTGGTTGCTTTCAAGTTGAAAAGAGTAACTGTGCTTACGCGCTCGCTCCCAAGGCTATAGTGGCTGGCTGGGATTTCTTCTGCTAAATTCAGCCACCAAACCACCTCCTTGGGCTCTACAATCTTGCTTTGGTTTTTATAGATGCAGTGAAATGAAACGTTAGAACCAGCACGGGTCAGAATCTGAGGAGGGAAGTACAGGACTTCAGCTGCACCAAAGGGGAAGAAAGGGGAGAAAAAGCCAATGAGATTAGAAACTGAACAAAAAAGCAACAACATAAAAGCATAGAAAATAATAATTACAATTATTATTATAATTATCATCATCATCCAGTTGTGTTTCTAATTTTCCTACTTTTTAATCACTATTAACAACTACAGGGCAGAGGAGCAGAAATTGCCCTTGGCCTGTGTCCCTGTGTCCCTCCACAGCTGATGTCTCTAAATTCTAAAAAAAATAAACCTCAGTATCCCCAGGCAAACACAAATGAAATGAGCAGAAAACCACTGGAGGGTGCAGGGAAAGCAACACACAGAGCACAAGGGAAACATAATAAAATTAATCAATCTTTGCAGGAGTTGCTGTTCCTGCTCCAGCTGAAGTCAGCAGATTAAAGTCTCCAAACCTTGGTTTAGGATGTCAGCAGTGTAATTAACACCAAACTGTGGCAGAGGCTCAGTAATTCACCCAGGCACAGGGACACTGAATTTCCCAAGGCTGCAAAGATGCACAAGCTGAGTCTCCCCCCCAGTGAGGGACTGGCGGAAGGTGCAGGGGTTGAACACCCGCAGGAACGGAGCAGTTTGCCAAAGATCATCCCAAAGCCAGCAGCAAACCCCTTCAAAGGTCAGCTTTGCTTTGCACAGCTGAGGAGCCACTTCAGGGATTGGCAGGATTTCCCCAAAAGCCAGGCCTGCTCAGAGGGCAGAGCAGGCTCAGGGTGTTGTCACTCTCAAGGCTTTTCAGGCTCAGGAGAGATGAGAACACGAAGCTGGTCAGCTGTACAAAACCAGAACTCGCTGCAGGAAGAAATGAACCTCTCTCTGCTGCCATCAGGTTTGGCACACTGGGATTATTATGCATATTTAAGGCAATTATATATCCCATAAATGGGATTTATTAAAAATAATCTCACAGTAACTACTGCACCTTTTTAAAATTCATATTTCCCAATGTACTCATAAAACCTCTCTGAAAATATCAGCATACACATATGTGAGAGAGAAAATGTGTATTCATCCCCCCCGAAATTCTCAAAGCTACATAGTTACTTTTATATACACACACATTCTTTTTATTTATGTATCTCTACAGATATAAATCCAAAACATTAAGGGCCAGCTACATTTTTTTTTAGATTTATGTATCCATGTATATATGAACCCAAGACATTAAGGGCCAGTTACAATTTTTTAGGTTTATATATATCCATATAGATATGAACCCAAGACATTAAGGGCCAGTTACAATTTTTTTAGATTGATGTATCCCTACAGAAGTGAATCCAAGACATTAAGGGCCAGTTAGGCCTCGAGACCTCTAATCAGGCATCCCATGTTTTATGTTTATTTGCCATGAGAGGCTGGGTATTTTCAGTTTTCCTGGAAAAAGAGCTGCTTTCCCAAAGTCTGGTTCTTTCCTTGGTACTTGTTTAAGCACAAACACGACACTGTTTAGGTTCAGTGACAGGTGACCATGTGAGGGCTCAGGTAAAGCATGGAAAGTTCTGGCATGGAATGGTTTAAAGGATTGCTGGGACAGCACACACCAAAACATCTCCAGTTAATCATGAGCAGAGCATGGAAAAATCCAACCCCAAAAAAATCAGGCACTCGGTTTGTGCACTGAGCTCAGCACTGCACACCTAAAGGGCTTGCTAAATGTACATCTGACTGTGCTCTGGTGTTTAGTTCAGCTGCAAAGTGAGAGAAGGCATTGGGAGAAACATCCTGTACCGAGCTGAGCTTCAAGGCTGCCAAGTGCCTTTTGAAATGGAAAAACTCTCCAAAAAGGAGCTTTTTCTGGGGCTGAGCAGGTGCTGGGCGAGCGAGCCCCGGACACGGGGGTGTCACGAGCTGCCAGTGCGTGTGTTGGGCAGGGCTGGCACAGAGAGGGAGCTGAGCCTCGGGCAGAGCCAGCCAGAGAGAGGAGCACACAGGGAAGGAGCTCCCACGGGAGTTTCCAGCCCGTAACACGCTCTCAGATACTCATTCCATGAACCAAATGTCGTGGGTTCGACCTCGGCAAAATGCCAAACCCCCCCAAGAGCCGCGCGGTCCCAGTGAAAGGAGGGAAGGGAAAAAACCCTGAAACTGGAAAAAGCTATATACATATATTTACAGGAAAGTTGCAATACATATACGTACAAATATAAGAAAAACCAACAGTAACTTCATCCAGAGCTGTCCACCCCAATAACACACAGATTCCACCACCCAAAACCCACAGGAAACAAAACTAAGCACGTTTCTCTGAAAGAGCCCCCAGCAAAGCAACATCAAACCAAACTGGGACATCTGTCCTGTCCCAAAAGCTCCTCACTGCACGTGCCCTACCTCCCAAAGCGAGGTCATAGGGTGTGCTCCAGTCACTCCAGAAGCCCAGGCCTTGGTGGTTCCTGCAGCGCACTTGGAGCTGGCAGGAGGAATCCAGCAGGGCACTGTCAATGGCCACTGAGGCTTCCAGAGCAATTTGAACCAGCTGGTGGGTTATCACAAGCCATTATTGTCATGTCATGAAAGAGAAAAAGAGACAGAGGGAACCAAAATAATTAGTCTAGAGAGTCGGTTTTAGGTAGCAAGTTGGGTAAAAAACTTTCTTCTTTAAATTTACTGTGAATCCGATTATGGTAGAAGTTGCATAACTTTGTGGAAAGCAAGTTATTTCATTATGGAGTGCTAATTAACAGCTGCTTTTTATTCCAGAGCCAGTTGCATGGTAGAAAGAGAAAAAGCCACTCACTAACAAAATCTGTGAATATTAAACATACACAGATGTATCACAGAATTTGGGGGTGGCTGAAAGAAAAAGGCTTTGCAGCTTCCAGGATTGTATCTAAGATGGGGTTTTGCTGTAACACCCAGCAGGAGATGGGTCTGTCCTCACTGTGTAGTGGCTCTTTACAGGTGTAAAGTCCAGCTTGGGAAAAACCAGCGTGCCATGCCCAGCTCCACCAGACCAGCCACGTTGCTCAGCCCATCAGAGCCACTGCCTCAGGACAAGCAGGTGGTGAGAAATGCTGGGCTGCTCCATGGGAAAGCCATGGGAGGATGCAGGGAAATCCAAGAGCACGGGGCTGCCTCACCTGCCAGTGGGTGTGGGCTGGGTTTGCAGAGATCCTCACTTGGTAGTGCAGAGGGAATGGCAGCAGCACAGGGTCAGACCAGCACACCTTCAGCTGACCTCCCTCTGTCACCTCCACGTGCAGCTTCCAAGGAGCTTCAGGCTTTACTGCAGACAAAGCCATTGGTCAGTTCAGCTCTAACCTCACTGCTGGGTTTTACTGAGCCAGAACTCTGGCTCACACCCCCTCTTTAGGCTCAGTTTCCAAGAGCTGCCCCACAGCTGCTGTGTGACAGTGACGTGGTGTAATGTCACCAGAGAAGGGCACCCTGGCCCTGTTATACAGCTGGTTATCAATAAATGCTCTTTCCTACACGAATTCCTTGCCTTGGGCCATGACCCTTCCCAGTAACCAAGCACTGACCTCCCTGTCTTGCTGAAAAGAGGGGATGGGAGTGGTGAGCAAACCAGTTTGCTCCTCAGGGCACAGGAGATTCCATCCTCACACTGGACACATGGACTTTCTGAATACTCCCATCCTCCTGCACTGGGGCAAAGTGAAAGTGGAGGTTTCAGGAATTTCCCACAAGGATGAAGAGAACTCTCTGGAGAGGGGAATGGATGGGCAATTGAGTGCTCCCCAGGATTATACTCACACTTCCTTGGACAAGCACCCCAGCCCTGCTTCTACCTGTTTCTCAAACCACCAGCCTTTTGGCTGGCCTTGTCCTCACTCACAGTTTCTCCCGTGCAGGAGGAAAACGCTGTTACAAACCAGTGCAAGGTGCAAAGCTGCTGAGCAAACTTCCCCAAAGCATCCCCCTTGGGCACTGGGGATGTGTTCCCTTCCACTTCCATCCACACTGGCTGTCCAGCTCTCCAAGGGGTCTCATTTCAGTGGTGTTACTGGAACCTCACTGTTATACCAAAACCCTGTTGTTGTTGTTGTTGTTTCCACTGTAAATTCACTACACTAAGTAAGGTCTTATTTCATTATTACTTATGTACCATCTCAAAGCAATTAACTTAATGAAGCCCAGCAGAGAACGATTTGGGAGGAGGAAGAGCTTTGACAACAAAAGTCAGTGGCTTTTGCATAGTGTTTTTTTGAATCAGATCACACTTTCTGAACACAGATAATGATGTCTGTTCTGCTGCTGCCACCTGCTCTACTAGAAGCAAACAAAATCCATATTACACAATTATTCAGAGTTTTGCATTCAAAATAATTTTAATTGAGCTAAGTCTTGGCAGAACATATACTAATATTATGCATTTTTAAAACATACTTCACTAAGCAGAACTAACTAATTATGTCATTTTCAATGCTGGCAGACTCGAGCTGGAATTTTTAATTTTTTCCTGTAGCATAATTTAAAAGCAGCAGGATGAAAAATGCAAACTCTCCTCTTCAAAACTAGCTTACCCAGAGACTTCTAACTGATTCTGTCTGCAGAGCACATCAGCAAGGAAGAAGTTTATAAAACTCCCAAGTTTTTAAGTTAATAAGAGGTTTATGTAACTTTTTTCCCCCCAGAGCTGACAGAGCCCTTGCCTTTATGGAATTTGCCCAATCTGCAATAACTGGGCATACTGGAGAGCAACACATATCAAATTCACAGTGTCAGAACCGTTTGAACTTGATCAAACACAGAGGAGTGTTTTCCAGCTTGGAGAACGCTGGTGTTGAAAGTGTAAGGAAGGAAAGCAGCAGGACAACAGAGAAGGAGGAGAAGAGGTGGGTTTCTTTGCTAAGAAACTTTTGGAGCTGCTCTTTTCTCCCCTCAGTTTTCCACTGAAGCCCTCAGCTCCATGGGCAGGTCAGCCCCAGCACAGCCCCCAGTCAGGCACACAGAGGGCCTGATTAGAAAGGAGAGCATTACAAATGACAAGCACAGTGACTGCCTGGCCTCTGCTCCCTCTGCTCTGTCTTGGAGCCCAGACAGGCACTGGGCAGCTGAGAAACCCCAGCAAGCCTTTCCCTGTCCTGTCTGTGCCCTCCTCCTCCAGGAGAGACCTCCTGCTGCTGCTCCCCATTAAAACAATCAAAATACAGGTTATACTTACCTATGTCAATGGGCTTGACTGACATCAAAGGGGACCACAGAGGTGTCACACCAACCTCCATCCTCAGCCACATGATGTAGGTGTGGTTGAGCCCCAGAGAGGGCACGAGGCACTCCCACTTGTCATGCTCGGTGCAGTCACACTGAGCAGCCCTCACAGTGCCCTGCAGAGAGCTCATGGGTACCTCTCCCAGGGGCAGCTCCGAGCTACAGAGGGAAAAGCAAACCAGAAACCAAAACAAACCACTGTTTCTTTCTGTATCTCGATATAGGGCTGTATCTCACTAGGTTTGTGAATAAAACCTAAAATTAATTAATGAAAAAACTGAAAAAGGCAGCAGTTGTAACTAATGGCTTTAACTCTGCTGCTTCTCCCTTTTTCAATGGTCTCCAAGTAAAGCAGTTGACACAATTTCATTAGAAGTGTTCCTAAGGCTTGGCTTTAAACCAAACGTGTTACAGCACTACATGAGACCTGTGGTTTAGTCAGACTGGTTCCTCATTCCAAAGGTAACAACTCCTAAATCCTCCTTAGGCACACAAAGTCAGCTAAGCTTCCAGTGCACTAATTGGCAGCTCCCTGCCACCCCCCAGAGATTGTGTTCTAATTCCTGTGCATGGGGCACTGAAATAATACCCAAACATTTTCATATTCCTGTTCTTTGAGGCTTCTGCTGTAACTGTTTCAAGTAATGTCATAGTCAGGGAATGGTTTGGGTTGGGAGGGACCTCAAAGCCCACCCAGTGCCACCCCTGCCCTGGGCAGGGACACCTTTCACTGTCCCAGGGTGCTCCAGCCTGGCCTTGGACACTTCCAGGGATCCAGGGGCAGCCACAGCTTCTCTGCCCAACCTGGGCCAGGGCCTGCCCACCCTCCCAGCCACCAATTCCTTGCCAATATCCCACCTAAACCTACACTCCTGGGAACCAGCAGTTCCCAAAGCATTCCTGGTCCTCATTTCTAACCCATATTCTTCAGGCTCTCCCAAACACCTCTCCATGTTTATGGAGTCCTGCAGGTATTCAGGGACACGGAGCTCTCCCTGAGGTAAGGAATTTAACACTGTGAATACCTTGTGGCCAAGCTTCTCCCAGCAGCAAAGCCAAGACAAATCCTGACAGATAAACCACCTTGGAGTCCTCCCTGCTTTTGACTTTTCATCCTTACATAAGAGAAAAGCTGCTGTTTTGAATTGTTCTGAAGCAATTTTGGAATCATTTCTGTACAGTAAAGGGGTTTGTTTTACTAATTCAGAGACAGGCATTGAAGTTCAGAGAACAAAACCTTTCTGCACATTTTTTAAATAGTTTTATGGCTGGCATGACTCAGTGGAACACTTGAATTCAGGGAGGGCAGAGAACTGAAAGAAAGGCCAAGATTTCCTGTGCTTTTTTGGGTTTCAGTCAATTTGCTCTCTAGTACATTTATGTGAGGGTGCAGCACAGGGGGACTGGGCATGATTCACTGCTGCCCTTACCATCCTCTGCCCTACTTCCAGAGGGAAAGGTCAAACGCTGAGGAGAATTATGGCTCATGGGAAGAGCACGTGGCTGGGACTGCAGCACGCGCCGAGGGTCCCTCATGGATCCCACACTGAGCATCCCCCTGGGCTTTGGGAAGTCCTGAGGCTGCAGCCAGGAGGGGTTTCAGCACCACCGAGCCCTCCCAGCCCCTGGGCCCTGCCGGCCAAGCTCCTGTGCAGAGACACTTCACACTTATTAATGCTCCAGTCAGCCAATCCTGACATTCCTCAAATCATTTCCACCAGGACTTTGGGACACGAGAATGATGCTGATATATCTGGCAGACACGGGGCTTTTAAATTACTTGGAATAATGTTGTTTTTATAGTTGTGGCTCCGCTTGTTTCTCCTGAATTCCCTTTCAAAGACTTCGCAGAATTTTCTTTTAAGTTCCCCTGCTTTCTACTGTTGCACACAGATTTTATTAGTGTCAAAAAAGCCACAATTAATCCATAAGAATGTGGTCCTTTCATCAAACCATGTCTTTGATCTGATCTATCTGGAAAGTGGATACCACCACCCCACCCTCTAATGTTTCCTAATCATTATTTCAATTTTTAACCCTCAATATGAACTTATTTGTACCCAAAAGAAAAACCCCACCAGTGTACAGGGAGAAAAATGGTAAAGAGTTTCTGCCCTTGTTGTGTCAGTGCTCCTGACTCCCAAGTTCAGGAGAGGTCAGTGCCCTCACCGAGCAGAATGAGAGGAGAAATTTGGGGTAAACTTCCCACAAATCAAAGGCAGTGTGACTTTCAGCTGAAAACACAGGACTAAGGCATAAGAAGAAGTTAAAATTGAAACCTGCATGTCCTGAAGCACAGAAAGAATTAACACAGCAGCAAGGGCATGTGCCCAAGGCTGGCCTTTCTCCTCCACTCCCAACCCTGTCACAGTTTGAGTGGCCACCTTAAAAGCCCTGGATTAGCCAACCCTGCCTCAGAAGGTGGTGTTATTTATGCTGCATTAGTCTGGGGGCCCCTGGTGAACTTTTAGACTTTAAATGCCTGGACTGAATTTCCTTCATAATCTTGCAATTGGAAAACTGAATTGAAAATAAAAGGTCCACATTATTTTAGGAAGAAATACATGAACTTCTACAGTTCCTCTAATTTTTTTGCAGGTAGCTCTGAAATGGGGTCACCATTGTAACTCTGCCTTCTGTGTTTCCATACAGTGTGTTTGTGTGAGCACCACCTCTATCAGGAACTGACAGAGCAAAGCTGTCTGGGGTTCAAGGATTCTCCATAATGATATCCCAATGTATTTGACACACAACAGCTCCAGAAAAATCCTTACTTGAACAAGCTGCCCTGTTAACCTGCAGAGCTTCTGATGGCTGCTGAGCTCATGGGAGGATAAATCCCTAGTGAAAGGTTGGTATCCCTGGCTGGAGAAAGCTCAATATTTAACTAAACCACCAGTCTTTGAGACAAACTGGATGGTTTATCCTTAAAAACATGGCAGTCCAGACCCAGGACTAAAGGAGAGCCCCACAGATACTTCAAATAAGTCAGAAATATGAGTGCACCCTACAGATCTGCTGAAAGGGCAAGGGATTATCAGTGCTCCAAATGAAGCTGGGGACACTCAACTCTGTCACTCCAAAGGGATCCCATTTCAGCTCACGGAATCAGCCACTGGGGTTGACAGCATTCCTGGCAAGACTGGTCACTTTTGGTAGACAATTAACCTAAACTGTGTAATGAAGCTTTGGAATAACCTTTCCTCTCTCCCAAAGCCAGGCTGGCAGGGAAGGTAAAGCCCCATCACCACCTTTGCTTGAGCCTCTCACAGAACACAGTCATGGCACTGCATGGGCACAACAAAGCATTTCTGTTCCAAGGATGCCACTTACAAGCAGGAGAACTGTGGCTGTGCCAAATAAGAGGATGTTTCTTTAATGCTGAAAAAGATAAAAGCTGTGGGGGACCCAAAAGCTTTTTTGTTGTGGCTTCTTCTAGGTCATTATTTTTGTGCACTGCCTGTCCTGCATGTGAGAATTCTGGCTTGATCTCCTGACTCCCAGGGAGAAACACATGCCAGAAATGCATATTTTTAAAACTGGGCATGTTTTCAAGGTATTTTGGCTCATGTGAATAAAATGTTAAGGTATCAGCAAGCCAACAGGGAAAGCTGTCACCTTACCAAAACCTGAAGTGCTTGCCTGGCTGTTCCCCCAGCACACAGGGCCCCTGACAGAGAAACACTGACACACAACTTGGGGAGGGAAACAAGCCCTCCAATGTCAGGGCTGCTCTGGATCTCACTCTGCAGCACTGAGGAATCAAACACAGAAGGGCCAGGAGGGCTCTGGTGAGTCCTTAGGGCCTGCTCTCCTAAACTGCATGGCACTTACTGAACTCCCTCCGTAGCACAGAGAGCCTTTTGAGCCCAGCTGGGATCCACTCTCTTGTTCCATGGGTGCTGGGTGTACCACAAAAGCTCAATACAGAGATTACTGCACTGGGAACACGGGCAAAGATTCTCCTATTGCAGCTGAGACTGGATGGAACAGAGGCAGAGGCAGATCTGCTTCTCCCACAAACCCCCCTGTAAGGGCATTTCAGAAAACAAAGTCATGAGGAACCCACTGAATCAAAATCTGATTTCAGCTTTACAGCATTCTGCCAGCTAACCAACCATATTTATTCCCAGTTAATACATTTGCTTTCTACCCTCACTACAGGGATGATTTGTGGCAAGACACCTGTTCTGTTAAGGAAAAGTCATCACCTGTAAATTCAACTAATTCAGCTATTTCAGTTTAGCCCATTTCCTAAAGAAATTAGGTCTGTGTGTTTCTGCCATTCCTTCCAACCCATCAGTGATTCAGAAAAACAGGGGGGGTTCATGGAATCAAACAGACCTTTTTCTAACCAAATCAGGCAGGTCATGCACACAGGACCCACCCACCCCACAGCCAGGGCAATTCCAGCTCCCACCATTCCAGGGAATATTTGCCATAGTGACAACTGCACAACTGAGTGTCTCTCAGAGGTGAGTTAAGCAGCATTTCCCCATTGTATTACATGTTAAGCACCACAATTATATCAAGAGAGACAATATTATGGTCAAAAGCAAATAAAAGGCAGAGCCAAGAGGGCAGCCTTAAAACTGAGCAATTGTAGCAGCAAAGAGACTTTAACAAGTCAACCCTGATTTCATTAAAGCATTTTAAGAAACATGGAAAATACAAAGGAGAAAGACTCTTCATCCCAACCATTTCTCATTTGAAGAAACCCAAATTTTCCATATTGTCCAAGACAAGACAAAGGTGCATGACACAACATCTGGTTGCTGAGCTGAAGCTGCCACTGTGCTGCAACCTGGAAT
Organism: Scytalopus superciliaris; assembly: GCA_013400415.1. NCBI lineage: Eukaryota > Metazoa > Chordata > Aves > Passeriformes > Rhinocryptidae > Scytalopus > Scytalopus superciliaris. Next base: position 320,734 of record VXBX01000910.1, read on the forward strand.
GCTGATGTTTTAGAAAATGCTTTCAGATTTCCAATGCCAACAGTGCCAAATTTAACAGAGTCTGTACTTACACAGCATACAAAAGATTAACCTTCAAGTCCTCTCTCAGGCACAACTTCAAACCCCACAGGTTACAAACCAACAGGTCCAGCTTGCCTTTAATCCAACATTCCATGTTCCAGTTTGAATCTGAACAAAAGAAAGGGATTACACATTGCTGGCCTATATTGAAACAAAATGAAAGCACAACTGGAGAGCCAGGATAAAATTCACTCCCAGGGAGAGGACAAGGAAGAGGCATCCCTGAAGGTGAGGCTGTTCATGAGTAACCTGTGCTGAATTGGGCCCCAGTGCCCTTAAACACTTGCAAGGTCCCCACTCTGTGGTGCTGCTGCACTGGCAATATTGAAGAAGGAGTATTTTTTACCTGCCCTTATGGACAAGGTGCAGGGTGGAGGAAAGTAAAGCTGCTGCTGCTGCTGCTGTGAGGGGCTACAGCTCTCTGTGGCTGTGCTGTGGGTTTGTGTCCCCACCACTGCCACACGTGTGGCAGGCAGACCAGCAGAGAGCCTTTTGTGCCATGGGCAAGCTCTTGCAAAATGAAACCCTGCTCTGCTGAGGTCAGTGAGAGCCCTGCAGGCCACTGTGCTCCTCAGAGAATGGGGGCTATAGGAGAAAAACAGCCTTGGAAAAACTAATTCCAATCCATGCACAGGTATTTACTAAAGCACCATAATTCATGTAGAAATGATGCCATTCGCCCTCCATCTCCTCCTCCTCCTAAAGCAGTTTGAAATCCATATCCATAAAAAATATATAAAATGTTGCTCACAGTGTCTGAACTCCTTTGAAGATCTGGGCTTACATCCCCATATGCAGTGCTACATATTTTATTCAGAACTCCCCTAGAAAGACAGCCAACCTTTCTTTCCCCTTTGAAACAGTGCTATGCAATTCCCTTCATCTCCCACTACAGACCTCTGCGAGGAAGGATTTTACCACAGTGTTGTCTGCCCCATTAACACAACCCACCCCTCTCCTCCCAAACCACACAAAACCCCAACCATTTTCTGAGGAATTAACTTCCTGTGCCCTTGAATGCTGAACCCACCTGTTTCCTGAGAAGCAGAGATATTTATTTCGGAGGGAATAAACTTCCTTGCCTGCAGGCTTGCTCTGTACAAGGAACAATCAATGTTGTTGTCACTCCAAAGGCAACACAGAAAACTCTCCTCGTTCATTAGGGGCTTGATTTCAGATGTGCCACGATGGTCCCTCCTCAAACCAGACCAGCTCTCAACTCCAGCAGAGAAAGGGCTCAAATGGGTCTCGTTCAGCAGCACGAAGGGCAAGGTAAAGTTCCTGGGAGGGACTGGATGGACCATACAATGGGCAACTGCCTTCTGAAGAAAGTCTGCAAGTATAAAGGCAAAGACTTTGCAAGTAAAAGAAAAAAGTTCATCTCACTTGCCAGTGAAAAGGGAGAGGCTGATGTTATACAGGAACACATTAATCATGTACAAATCAGGCTCTTCTCTGAATTGCAGACAAGATTGCTGAAAACAGCCCCAGTGAAGGGGTGTCAGAGCTGACAGGTGTCAGCCTTCCCTCCCACACTCACTGCACCTCCCCTCTGCTTTCTCAGCCTCTTGAAATAAGGCCAAAATTGTAGGGGCAGCACCAATTTGGGGTGAATTGGCTTATATTAACCCAAAACACAGTGAATCCTAAACCCAGGTGCCCACACCATACAGGGATGGGGCTCATCTGCCCCTGCAGGCACTGCTGCAACCCAGCTCTTCCATCCACTTCCCTAGACAGACCAGTCCTGGTGGAAATAAAAGACATAATCACAGTGGAACTGCTGAATCCCAAAGGAGAGTGTTACAGGAAGGTATGACTGGGTGCATCATCTGGGCAATGAGAGGCAGGAAAAGCCTTTGCCATCAGACTTGGACCCTTCCAAATGAAATCACCCCGACCACATTTGCAGCTCTTGTTGGTAAGTCATGACTAGAATTCCACTCCCAGTGATTTTGGGAATGATGGGAGTGTGGGGTTTGGAAACAGCTTACTGTAAAACACTGGGTGATTTCAAAGATTAAACTCGAGTTACAGAAAGGCATGTGGGTCATTTGTGCACTTTGCATTTAGCTGCTTGCTCAGTCAGGGCATAAATATTTTAAGCAGCTCATTAGATAGAAATTAATTGATGCGCTATGCCTTGTAATAGCCAAAACAAGAAAAAACAGAATTTCCCTTGCACTGTTTCATAAATAGCACTGAAACATGAGCTAAAGAATACAGAAATACAGAAGTTTTTAAAAATAGTAGATGCTGTGTGTTATTATGCAGAGTGTTAGAGTGTTTAGCTTCTTTTCTATGCAGATTTGGAGGATTCTGCTCTTTCCTCCTCTCCAAGTTAGCAGAGTTTGTGCCTCTGTAAACCCCAGCTCCATCAGGCCTCCTGGCTGTGTGGGGAGGGTGCAGTTGAGCAAACACACTCCTAGTCCATAATACATGATTAAAAAGGACAAAACAAGTGACCTGAAGCAGGACAGACACCCAACACCCCACCCTGTCCCCCGTCCTGGGGAACAGCCTCCCCCTCACACGTCACACCCTTAATAAGGCATTCATTAAGCGTTCTGGAGTCCAAGTGTGTGCAGCTCCTTCCCACTCATCCAGAATTGTTGCAGTGACCCAGAGGAAGGCACAGCTTGTGGTTCTGTGCCCAGAGCAGCAGCAGGGCTGGGCTAACAGGGCCACAAAGGCCAGCCACGCTTACCTGCTCATGGCCAACCCATGCACACACTGACTGTCACTCAATACGGGCCACCAGAGTGACCAGCTGCTCTAAAGCCTCTGGAAAATTCCCTGAGGCACCCAAGTTTGCCAGTTAAAGGCATGCAATGTGTTTAGATCATGTGAAGTATTTAAAAGAATGTCAAAAAATGCAGTATTTGGTACTGAGTGGATAAAAGCACGTATACAGCAAGATAAAAAGATGTATTTGATATAGAAAAGACAGAGAAATCTAATGATTTATTCATCTTTTGTAAAGACACAAGATGACACAATTTTTGAGACTAACTTTACTGGATTAGTCTGCTTTCTCCCTAAGCATCATCATCAAAAGTCTTTAAATAGTTCTTATTTTAATAAAAAAATGCAAGGCAAATACCAGCTGTCCCTGGACAGAACCCACCAATATTGTTCCAGACATTTCCCAATTAGGAAAGCAGTTGATTAAATGCAACACTTGCAGTTGGCTGAGCACCCTTCACCAGCCCTGTGCCCATGCCATGTGCCCATGCCCATTCCAAGCAGGAATGTCAGGCTCCTCAAAAAGCAGGGCTCAGAGTCCCAGTGCCACCTTGGCTGTGCTGAGATAAACAGAAACCTGGCACTTCTGCTGGCAAAGGGAATTTTCCTTGTGCTTCTGCACCTATCAGGGTAACAAAACACCCACAAATTTCTATCTCATCCAAAGCTGACTGGGGTGTTTATTTGAATGTGTCTTGACTCACCGCATACTTTCTGCTGAGGTTTCCTGAGCTTAAAAGTCAGTTCACTGCTTTTTGGGGCACAACCCTGAGAGAGTCAACATTTCAAATCCCACACAAGGCCAGCATCGGGTTCTTGGTGCATTCTAGTTGCACGTTGTGATAAGATACTAATCCAGTAGCACTGTTTGAAACACCGCTGTAAAACAGCAATGTGATTCCTCCTCATCCTACACGACTTCCAAGAGGTTTATTTCTTGAGCAACTTACCCAAGAGCACACACAGGGTCGGAATGACTCGCCCAGACATCTTGTTTTGCAGAACTGATCTGAAAGACACACAGAAGATTAACTGAGAGCTTCTAATTATCAGTCTATTCGTTCGTGAGGCTTTCATTTTGGGGCACTTCCATTAGTTTGATACTCACACCTTTGTAAGCAGAATCACAGAATCCCAGAGGGGCTTGGCTTGGAAGGGACCTTGGAGATCATCTCATTCCACCCCCTGCCCTGGGCACGGACACCTCCCACTGGGCATGGGGAGGGAACAACAGGCCAGGAAGGAAGAGCAAAATCCGAATGTCATTGGAGGAAAAAATGTTTGCTTAGAATACCAATTAAATACCAATTTCAGCATTAGTGCTACAGAGCCCCTCACTCCTCCAGGCTGTTGCTGATCATTGTTCACCTCCTGGGTTTGGTCTGAAAGGCACTACAAACCCAAACAACCAAAATACCCAAGGGATACCCAATTTTCCAAGTGCAGCATTAACAAAAGCACTCAGGCAGCCATTCCAACAGTGAAGACTTCACTGAACTTTACAGTAATATTTCAATATTGTTCTTTCATTTCAGATACTTTGTTCTGTTTCATTTTAATCCAATAGTTACATAAATTCTGTTCAAAGAAAACAGACAGAGTTTGGCTGCTGTTGTACTTAACCAGGACTGAGTGAGGAGTAAAATTTACAGCTCGAGTCAGGCAGCAAATGCCAGAGCAAGAAATGAGATTTAGGGAATCCCTCCAAAGTATTCCATTCCTTAAATATTTCTGGGAGCAGTTTCCTTGAGAACATCAGCGTAGCCAAAAGAGTCAGTGCCAAGGTTATGTAATCCACTGGCCTTCCAGTTTGGGGCTGCATGTACTGTAATATATAGAGATATATATATATATACACATGCACTGTTTGATCCACAGAGCCTTGACTACAGCCCAAAGCAGGTGGGATTCAGTACCCACTGAAGGAGCAGACGACTGACCAGTGAAGAGCCAATATTCCAGGCTTCTTGTCTCCCCCCAGGGAAAAGTCTTGCAAATTCAGCTGGAGCCAGAGCTGAGCCATTTCTCCAGCACAGACCATCTGCACTGTGGTCTGCAGGATGACTCAGTCCCATGCACTTTTTCCTTCCCACTCACCAGGTTATAATCAGCGTACACTTCAAACCACATTTTCAGCAATTAAAGAGGAAAGCTCAAATTTTCACAACCCCTGCTTCAGAGGACAATTTGCCCCTCAGCACAGCTGTCATGTGGACCTGTACCTCTTCCATTAGTCCATCCTAACAGGAGAGCCAGGAAGGCCAGAGGAATTATCTGGCTACAACATGCTATCAAATCTGTCATTTCACAAAGACACAGACAGGGACTATTTCCAAAAGCCTGTCATTGAAGTCATTTAGATGTTCACCAAAAAGAATCCCTTTTAAAATAGTTTACTTGACATAAGTGTACATTATCCATATACATGCTTTAATGAGAAACAGCCCATGCTCCTCTTTTACAGGTGCAGCAAAAATTCCCTGTTCGTGGCTCAGCCACTTCTCAGCAGGAAACTGGCAGAGATCACTTCCATATGTTGTACAAGATCACTGGACAAGCATTTCAAAGACTTAGGAAGTTATCCCTAGGCCATGGATGTTGCAGTTCCCTCCATGCAATACCTACTAACACTGAAAAGGAAACAACCACAGCTCCCCAGAACCCCACACACCCTGAAGAGGGAAAATTGTAATTCCATGTAATCTACTGAAGATAAAGGCTTTTTCAATGCTGGAAGTGAGAAGAATTCAGGAAGAGAGGGTGGTGAGGCCTTGGAACGGGCTGCCCAGGGGGGTTTGGAGTGCCCAGCCCTGGAGGTGCCCAAGGCAGGACTGGCAGGGTGGGCATCGGGCACAGGGTGGGCTCCTGGGCTGGGGGGGCTTTGCCAACCTCAAAGATCCTGGGATTCTGACATTAAAATGACCAGACAGAGCAATCAAGGAGATTCTGATGTCAGCACTGATTTAACCATAATTAACAATATTGGAACCAGGAGGCACAGGTGGAGTTCAGACCAGCTTGGACATCTTCTCTTTCCCCTTCAGTCACATTGCTTTTTACAAAGGAGGATTTTCCAGTCCTGGCTCCAACAACATTCACAAACCAGTGCTGTACATGATCAAAAAGCTGCATTTTTCTGTTCAAAGTTCGGTGTTCCTTGTGTAAACTTTACAGGGGAATTGGGTAAAAAGAGATATCTACAGATAAATCCCAGGGCAGGGTGAATGTACTACTGGACTGCAGAGGGCTTCCCCAAATCCTTTCCAGTGGGAATAATGAACTTTCCAGACTTCCCAACTTCACTGTAAGAAAGAATACAAGTTTTACAGGAACAGTTACAGGGAACAGGAAGCTAAATAAGGAGAATTATTAAAGCTTGTAAGTATAGCTTTATCCCAGAGAGAGTAAGTTAACACAGCAAGGGCAAACCATTTCATGCATAGCTGGGAAAGTGTCCATACAAAGGAAGGAATCGGGGTCCATTTCAACACATATATCTTAAAATCCTGTGTTCTGAAACCACTGACTTTGCTGCTGTGTGTAAGAAATTTCCCAATTTCTTGTGTAAGTAGTATGTTCCTCTCCATGCCAACCACTGTGTAAAACACTTCAGCTAGTGGAGTCCCTGCCTTGACCAAAACACTGGATTAAAACCAAAACACAGCAGATGCCACAGGCAAGGAGGACAGCAAGGAAATCAGATCGTTTTTCTTTACAGGTCAAGTGAGAAGTCACAGAACCCACTGGCATTTCAGCACAGGAAACATTTTCAGCACAGCTTGAAACAAGCAGGACCCACAAACACCTGCACTGGGCACAGAAAATGTACTGAAAGTTTTCCTTTCCCTTCTCAAAGTGCTTTTATTTTCCAGTCCCTTGTCATGTCAACTCACATTTCTGTGTGTCTTTCTGAGCCTCAGACAGAGGGCTGAGGTGAGGAGGGGACTGCAGGACAAGGCAGGTCCACCTGTCCAGGCTGGACACCAGTGGGCAGAGGGTGGCACTGGTGGGTCCCTACAGCCCATCCTGGACACAGCAGGGCAGCACAACCCCAGCACCACTAAAGTCAGCTGTAAAATCCTCACTGACTTTTACAGGGACCACAGGAGAAGTGTTGCAATGAGTCAGTGAGGAACTTCAAAGCCTACACAAATGTAGAGAGACTCAAGTGCCAGAATCTCCTGGTTTTCCCCAACTAATAAAACACACACAGGGTCTAGAATTCTCTTTCTGTCATTCCCATCCTCCCAAAACCCAACAGCTGGTAGTTAATGGGAAACAGGAGCATAATACTGCTGCCATACAAACTGTTCCTGACTTCTGCAAGCACTGCACAGCCGGTTTTAAACATTTAAAAAGCTCTATAAAGCATACAAATACTATAGCAGAGCATCTTCTGACCTGCTTTTAAAGGGTGTTGAGGGCATCCCAGTCCTGTTGATCGGGGCAAGACCCTCCTGAGCATGGAATTTCAGTGCATTTGTTTGCCTTGGAGTATATTACTTACCATTACTAATAAAGAGTTCAGAGTAAGCAGGGCATACAACTTAGCAACGAGTAAGACTTGCACTGCATAATTTGCTTGCTAATACTAAAGCTTTAACCCAAGGTGGGCACAAGCACAGCTGCAAAACCCGGCTCCAAGCCTGCTGGTGGAGCTTCTCCCCTGAGACTCAACAGCAAACCAGCCCAAACTCTGAAGAGTTTCTCCAGATCACACAGTTCCTGCTGCCTGCACAGAAACTGCCCCTGAGGCACAGAAATCCAGGTTCCCATCACCAGCACCACTTTCTCCTGCACCTCCACTCCACAGCACTGAAGTTTGTGCACGGGCACGACACGCGATTTAAGAGACTTCAGTTCCGTAAATAATCCTGATTTCAAGCCAGAAAAGTAGAAACTTGGCCCCGAGGTTTTCACTGATGAGCACGTACCTGCCTTCACTTGGGTGCTCCCCTGGCTCTTACAGGTGACACCCGCGACACAGCCGCGCTCTCCGCCTGTCCATTACAAACTCTGTTTATAAAGGTTGTATCGCTAATGAGTTTTCCCGAGTGCTCTTCGTTCCGAGCGGGCTGTCACAGCCTCACAGCCCACACTCGCTGACATTTATTGCTGTTTCGCTTCCGAACTGATTCTNNACATTTATTGCTGTTCCGCTTCCGAAACTGATTCTCGGGGACACACGAGGGAAGGGGCTCCTCGGGGTGCGCCGCGCCCGCCTCGAAACGCGTCCTGTGAGCGGAAGGCAACGCTGCCGCAACCGAGGGGGTGTCGGGAAACGAGGGGAGGGGGGGACGAAAAATCAGGAAGAAAAGTAAAATTCACCGACCTGCTTCTTTTCGCTCCGGGAGTCGCGACCGCCTGACCGCCGAAGGGGCGCCGCGGAGCTCCGGCCGGGGGGCTCCCTCAGCCCCGATGACCCCTCAGCATCCCCCGACCCCTCAGCATCCCCCGGGCTNCCGACGATCCCCCAGGATCCCCCGGGTCCCTCAGCCCCGACGATCCTTCAGCATCCCCCGGTTCGCTCCGGCTTCTCCCCTCTCCTTTCAGCCGCCCCGCCTCGCCCCACGCCCCGCCCAGACAGACACACAGACAGACAGACAGACACACAGAGGGTGCCGGGGAAGGGGCTGAGGGAGCTGGGGGGGCTCAGCCTGGAGAAAAGGAGGCTCCGGGGGGACCTTCTGGCTCTGCAAGTCCCTGCCAGGAGGGGGGAGCCAAGTCGGGCTCTGCTCGCAGGAAACAGGGACAGGAGGGGAGGATGGTTCAGGTGGGATTTCAGGAGGAATTCCTTCCTGGAAAGAGTCACCCAGCCCTGGCACAGGTGCGGATCCGCATCCCTGGGGGGATGTCACAGCGCTGTGGATGTGGCACTTGGGGACACGGGCAGTGCTGGGGGTTGGTTGGACTCGGTGCTCACGGAGCGCTTTTCCAATGCCGTTCCCAATTCCAAACCGTCCCGCGCTGCCCCGAGCGCGTTTCCCCATCAGAGCCCGGCCCAAACCCCCTCCCGGGGCGGGGACAGGACGGGGTTTCCCCTCGTGCACCTTTAATTTCTCACAAACCAAAGAAATGAAGTGTAAGGCTCCGCAGAGCGGCAGGCAGTCAGGTGGGACACGCATTCTGCCCCTTCTGTGCTTCTCCTGCCGAACGGAGCAAAGCAATACCATGCAATTAACAGGAACTCGCAATTAAAATAAAACCAACCCCCAGAAATTGTATCAAGGAGCTTAAAGCTGAGGAAGTGCTAGAACAGACGGACTCGGAGCTCGGAGGTGTTTTCCAGCTTTCGTGGCTCTATTGCACCTTTACTCCTGCTTGGGCAAATCCTTTTGGAAAAGGCAGCCGGGCTTTAGAACCAACAAACCAGAGACTGCCCAAGTCCCAAGCAGGTGCAACTGTTATTTTTCTTTTCGGGGATATTATTTTAAAATAAATGCAAAACCGGTATCTCCGCTTCATGAGGTATGAAGAAAAATATTTATATTTACTTACAGCAAGCTCTTCTCAAGTAAGCAGGCTGGAACTCTCGCAAACAGCGCTCTCCGCTGATTGCTTTCATTTATTTATTGACTTTCCGTAATTCGTGATCCATTTCCTCAAAGCAGCGTCAGCCAGTTTCGCTCCTTGTTAAAATAACCACCATCTCTTGATTGATAAATTCTATTTTTGAAGTATTTTCTGTGTTCTGATACATGGGTTTGGGAAATCTGACTGCAGACAATTTGCGCCTGAGATGAGGAAGCTACGGAAGGTTTTGTGCCCTGCACATTCACAGCATAAGCAAAATCTGCCCAAAGATACCACTGGAAAATCCCTTTTTATTCAGGTTGGAGCATCTTGAGACACACATTTCACAGAGCAAGTTTTCTTTCACTTCCCCACATACCGCTGGTGTTCAGTGACCCACAAAACAAATCATCTCCGTGGCTTCCACTGGTACATATTTATTTGTTTTTAAAGGGTTTTTTCCCCTCCCTGAATGTCTAAACCAAATCTGCCTGAAGTTTAACCCTCTTGCTTTTTCAAAGCCTTGAGAAAGGCAGAAAACAGGTAATTCCTCCTTTCGGAAGCCCTTTGATGTGTTATGTTGTTGTCTCATGATGATGTGATTCTGTTATTCCATAACTGAGATTACTGACATCTTCTTGCTCAAATATTTCCCCCTCTGTTCTGTTGTCTCCTTTTCACACCTGAATTACCTCACAAAGCTTCTATTTTCATCACTGCCATCCCAGATTTTCAGTGTCTCCATGCCCTGTTCCCCAGGATATGGACATGCAGGATACCAAGCAGACTGATCCATGGGGTTTCCCAGCCTCAGCACAGCCTCCCCCCCGCCCAGGGCTGTGGAATTAGAGCAACTCTCGGAGAGCTCTTTCCTTTTCAGAAATACAAAGAACGAGGAAAACTATTTTCTCTCAGCCTCCACATCTCACCTCAGACTTCCTCCCTCAAAGCATTGCAAAAATAACAAAGGTCCAGAAGCCTTTCAACAAGTTGCATGTTGAAGAACAACAAAAATACCATAAAATATCAAGTCCCAAGTGCCTGCAAAGCACACGAGGAGTTTGCAGTGACCTCCGTGCCTGTTTTGAAACTGAGGGTGAGCAGGAAACACAGAGCTGCAGATGGAGCTTCTCTGACAGAACAGAACTTTACCTTTGAAGGTTTATTTCTTTTTGAAAATGTGACATTAAAACAATTCTTTCCCTTCCACCAATTATGCTGGATATATTCACTGAGCCACTGTGTTGGCAGAAAATAATACCCTGAACTCTTAGAAATAAAAATCACTATAATCTCCTGCTCAGCTTTACAGTCCATAATCTCCTGCACAGTTTTACACCCACAGAGGTTATTTATTATCTATTGAGACAGACAATCTTGCTGCCACTGCACCCAAGTCCCTCCTAGGCTTGTAGAAACAGCTACAAACTTCCTGCTCAAGAGCAAAAAAAACCCAAAAAACAAGTTATTTTCCTCCTGTAGTGAGAAAAAACACTGCAGCCATCTGCCCCAGCAGCGATGTGTGAGTGACAACACAAGTCTGAACACAAGTACTTCTTGAGGTTTGCAGTTCTGAAAGAGAGATGCAGAAATGCTGTAGCTCCTGGGTGCAAACCGAGCAATTATGCATCTGAAAGGGCTAAAAAACGTGCTAGAAATTCGGGTTCATTCCTACCAGGTTAAATTGGTCACTTCTGAGCTCCTTCTGGGTTTTGAGCATGGGCTCCACGTTGCTTGGGGTTTATATCCTCCTAATCCCCTCAGTTTGATTCACACCAGCTCAACCAGTTTGTATTTACACAGGTGACAGAGCCTGACTATGGAACTGCTCCAGAAAAAACCAAATATTGTTATTCTCTACAAAAACAAATCACATGTGTGTGTTCCAAGCTTCTCCGAACCGTTTGATGACCAGCAACAAAATGACACTTTACTCTTTGTGCACCTGCAGGAACTCTCAGCAATTCCCACTGAAACTTAAAAACAGCAGAGGTGAGGACCGAGGATGTTCTTTGTCCCAAAATATTCCCACACATGGCAAGCCTGGACTTTGACTGACACAAGAAATTAGTATCAAATACAACAATAAACTAAAATTTTAGTTGCAGGATCAAAAAAATATCCAGAATGGTTGAATAGACATTAAAGCTCGTTGGACATGCCAATATCAAACACAACCAGGTAATTCCATGTAGGTTCCTCGCTGGCTGGGAATGCTCAGGTTCCCTGTCCAGGCTGATGCAGCTGTAACTGTATTAATTTAATAATCTACCTTTCTGATTTAGAGCAGGATTAATTCCCCCCCAGTGTTCAGAAGTTCTCTGCAGGCTCATTTCACTAAAGGACAGAAGGTTCAAGTGTTGCTTTGGCTGCAGAAACTCTCAGAGCACACCCCTTTGACCTTCCAGGACAGAATCATTCCTCATTAGATGTCCAAAGCTCCTTGCCAGGGAATTCACCTTGGAGGCACAGAGGAATGAATCCCATCATTTAACACCAGAGGTGCTGCAGCAAAACAGCATTATCAAACCATTGGCTCCTTTGCTGTGGTCATCAAGAGAAACCTTTGAACAAGGTGCAGTATGAGAAGATCTTCTTTTTCTGTCCTTGGCATTAAATTTGATATTACTGAAAATCCTGCCTCACACTGCAGACCTGTACTCACCTTAGACCATCTCTCCAAGGAACTTCTTGGTTTAGATCCCGTCCCAATGCACTGTGAGAGGAGCTCCCTCTCCCAAACAGCAGAAAAACAGAGTGATTTGTGTTGGAAGGGCCCTCAAAGCTCATCCCATCCCCCCCCCTGCCATGGGCAGGGACACCTCCCACCAGCCCAGGCTGCTCCAAGCCCCATCCAACCTGGCCTTGGACACTCCCAGGGATCCAGGGGCAGCCACAGCTTCTCTGCCCAGCCTGTGCCAGGGCCTGCCCACCCTCCCAGCCAGGAATCCCTTCCCAATATCCCATTCAAACCTACTTTCTTTCAGTGGGAGGCCATTCCCCCTTTTCCTGTCACTCCAGGCCCTTGTCAAAACTGCTCATCCTTTAGGTAACAACCCAAGTTTATGCCACAGCGAGCCCAGGGAAGTTTTCAGAATGGAAAAGATGAGCACAAAGAGCATAAACCCTTGACATTCCTAAGATATGACTCTTCATTTATGCAAATGTGCAATTTCTTTGTAATCAGAGCACAATTTGAGAGGGCAGAACTGCCATGGCAGGGAACAGCACCGGGCCAGGAGCTCCACAGCAGCTGCTCAGGGAGTGGGAGGGAGGAAGAAAGGGAGGAAAACTGAGTGGCACTGAACACCCTTGGCATCCCAAGGGACAGCTCTCTCCCCTTCAGCTGCATCAGCGGAACAGGGAGGAGGAGCAGCTATTATTTCGTAACATATTCTTAATTCTTTTAAGGCTTAGGTAGCTCTAGCTGTTAGGAACAAGCTTTTGAGGGAGGCAGAAGGGAATGAGCTACAGAAAAACCACTAGAAGGGATTTTCATGCCTTTTTAAGCCTTCTGGTGGCTGCAGGAGAGGTCCCAGGTAATTAGTGCTCTCACCATTAGTGAGGCCTATTTCCCGAGTGCCAAAGTGTCATTTGGCAGGAGGAAGATACTGAGTGCATTCAAGGGGGAAATTGCAGCAAAAATCCAAGTTTGGCAAAGAAAGTGGTCCTTCAACTCGCAGGCTCTGCAGTTGAACTTCCATTCTGACATGTCTATTTACTGGGCTTTTAAATAAAAGCACCAGTTACTATAGTAACATTTACATCAGAGGTGGTTCTGCTGCTGCTTCTGAGGTACAGAAAACCAAATCTGCTCTCTTCACCTTTGTGCTTCACTCCTGCAATATTTTAAATGACAAACATGTTCTCTAATAAAGTTGTGGGGTTTTTTCCTAAGTATTTTCCTTCTCAGCTTCTAAGATAAAATACATTTGATCTAGTTTTCTTTTAAATGACTAAGCCCTGTGTGTGGGAACATGACTCCTGGTTCCAGGGAGAACAAGGAGAGGGGATGCAAAAAGAAAGCTGCAGTATGGGGAAATCCTCCCCATCCCTGGGAGTG
>VXBX01000910.1:334194-346525 GCA_013400415.1 Scytalopus superciliaris
GGAGCAACCGGGGACAGTGGGAGGTGCCCCTGCCCAGGGCAGGGGGTGGGATGGGTGGGCTTTGGGGTTCCTTCCAATCCAAGCAATTCTGTGAGTCTATGAAATAGGACAAATGTTGCTCCTCTAGCCCTGCTGTAATTTAGTTTTCTCTTGGAGGATTAAATGTAAATGGTAAAATGACAAAGTATTATTATTATTATTATTATTATTATTATTATTATTATTATTATTATTATTATTATTTCCTTGGACAAAAAAAATCCCCTCCGTGGCTTTTGTTTCAGCCTGTTAGAATGGCAAAGCATCACAGCCCATTCCCAGCTCTCCTCTGCTGCCCTTTCCACTATTTCCCCAGCCTCTTATCAGTTCATTTGTTATCAAGTGCTCCTGTACCTGTGCTTTATTTGCACCCCTGCCCTTGGTTTGCTGCCTGAACATACAGGGGGCAAAGGAGGCAGAGCTCCTGCTGCTCCCGAGCTTGCAGAGTCCTGGCTCGGCGCTGGAAGGGCCATCAGGCTCTCGGTGAGGCTTTCAGGGTTCAGCTCCTCCTCCCGCTCCAGAAACGACACATTTACACGGCAAAACGTGCCCCTCTTGGGCAGATGAGGACAGGACACCAGCCAGGGTTCCCAGCTGGAACTGGACCTACCAGGAATTAGCAGTTGGAAAATAGAGAGAGCAGAGGAAACAGAAGGAGTGAAGGTAACTCGGGCACCCCTTCAATGGCTTGAGCTGCTTTTTCCTTCTCTTTCTCCTCCTGAGGAATACACACTTCCATCAGATTGGAGTGAAAACTTGCATGGATGGGGCTGTGGCACAGCCCAAACGCTGCTGCTCAGGTAAAACTACTCTTTGCTGATGCCATAACCATGAAAAAAACCCAGGATTTGCTTTGAATTCCAAAGAAAAGCATTGTTTAGTCTGTTATCCCCACAGGATGAGAGCACCACTCAACCACATTTTAGTGAGAAGAAAGTAAACACCACTACTTTTTCCCCAAGGAGGGGGTGGTGGAAATCTATTTCCAGAAGCACTTTCTAAAACCTGGCACCAATCTGAGCTTCTCGAGTGTGTCATCCAACCCAGAGGACATAAATTCACAGAACAGAACTGGCAGGAGAGATAAATGGTGGAGAAAATGAGAAGGTATTTTGAATAAATGCTTCATGGAAAAAAAAAAAATCTAGGCCTTTTAGCAACTTAGATGGTTCTAAACCCTGGCAGAAGTTCAGCCTGTGACATTCGTGCACTAAAAGGGGAAAATAGCCAATAAAGTGGTGGTGTAATTCAAATTGAGGCCACTTTTGTGCTTCTGGCTACGGGAACAGGATTTTAATGCAAGGGTTTATATATTGGTGATGTATTTCAGCCAACACAAAATAGAAACTTCAGCTACTTCATGTCCTCAGTAAATGAAAACCGTGGAATGGTTCGGGGTGGAAGGGACCTTAGAGATCATCCAGCTGATGAAAGAAAAGCCACCTCTTTTTCATGAAAGCTGGGGAAGTTCTAGAATAGGGACAAGGATCCTCACCCACCTTGTCCCACCACTCCAAAAGGGGGAAAAAAAGTGCTAAATAAGAGAGAACACCCCACATCTTTCATGGCTCTCTTCAGATGCATCGTTCTTCTCTAAAATCAGAGTATTTTATGTAAATATCAAGCAAAGTCCTACCACAGCGTGTCTGATTTTCAGCTACTACTAACCACAAGCTTAGGCACTTAATTTGAGGGTAATTCAGCACTGACTCTGGGGGATCTGGCTCTCAGGCTCCAAAATCTTGGCTGTATTTCATCCCCAATAAGATGCACTGTGATCAAGGCCTTTCAGAAAGCACATCTTCCATGCATCCCAAAGCCAGAGGCACTGGGGTGCTGAGACATCCCAGGCAGCAGCAAGGACAGTTCTCTCTCACTTCTCAGAGCCAGGCCCCACCATTTCAAAACATCAGGGAGTATTCCAGCATAAGTGGCCAATTGTTTTGGAAGGAAATCAGAAAACCAGAGTGGGGGAAAGAAGTGGGGGCTGGCTGGATCCATATGGTGACATGTTGACATTCTGCATGACTTATTTGCTGGACAAGTGGTAATGGGTGAGAAAGAACAGCATGGGGAGGGGGGAAAATAAAAGGGTATAGAGTGTGTGGTGGGAAAACAGGAAGAAATGGGCCAGGAAGGGCCAGATATGGGAAAAGGCAAGAAAAACAACCAGATGGACCCTGGCAGGGTGGGAGTGATGTGTCCAGATAGTGCTGGCACGGAGGAGCTGTCACCAAAAGGATGATCAGAGGATTCCAGCAGGAGGGAAAGCGTCAGCAGGGACACAAAGAGTGCCCAGCAAAGGGGGTGAGGGCCCTGGGGAGGGGATGTGCTCCCAGCAGGGTGGGTGAGACCCCCTCGGGCTTAGGGCTTGGGGGGAGCACTTGGACACTGCAGTTTGAAAATGCCCTGCTGGATGCAGAGCTTTCATTATAGCTCAAGACTAGAGGAGAGCAGAAAGGATTGAGAACACACTCCAGCCTTTCACTCCTACCTGTGCCTAGCACCCCCTTTAAGATGGCACAGTTTTGCACATTCACACACACTCTCCACCTCCAAACATCAAGAGTCTCCCTTATTGATGAGCTATTTGAGCCAAAAGCTCTCCACTTGCAGGGTGTAATTTGATTCTTCCGTTCAGACAGGTCATATTTGATACTGTGTTATTCCCTCATGGATGTGGCTGCAGGAGAGCTCAGTGTACTGAGGATATCTGCAGGCCACTGGGAATGTGGCACCCATGCACTAATAACGTGGCACCCAGGAATTAATAACATGGCACCCACGAAAAGCCCAACGAAGCATCAGCTTTTTCCCTCCTCGTCACTTTTCACTCCCACCACTCCAGTTTCTTTGTACGTGGCTTAAAGGACATAAAATTCACTCTTGAACATGATTCATAAAGGTAACTCCCCAAGGTTTCCATTTGGGTCAGAAGTTTTGATGTTTAAATGGGAACAAAAGAGCCTAAATCCTGCTCCAAATAAAAACACAGCCATAAGGAATGACCTGTTAGTGCAATTTAAAGGTTAACTGTTGTCAACTTAACGTGATTACTGCAAGTGCTACAGGAAAACAAGTATTGACTGACCCTCATAAGCAGTTTAGCCCCAAAACTCCTCATTACGTGCCCATTGCAGCCCAGAAAAATGCAATTATCTCCAGCAACCTTTATCACCTCACACAAAACTAAGAGTACAATAGAAAGAGGCACTGCAGTGTCAGACAGACAGGTGCAAGAATGATGGTCCTGCCTTTGATTTATCACACAGAGCCTTTTGCCAAGAATCCCAAAGTTCAGGAGCTGCTTGTCAGTGACCCCCCCAAATTGCCCTTATTGCTGTTCCAGGTGTCATTGCTGTTGTCACCAAGGAGAATGCAGAGGCATCGGTGCTCTCATCAGCTCTGACTTCCAGCACTTGTCACAATCGTGCCATAAACAGAAGGTGAAACTAAAATTCAGTTAATTGGGCCATTTTCTTACCAGATTTGAGAAACCATGTTTGAACAAACACTGCCAGAGCACCTACTCGCCAGAATTAACAAGCAGATAGTAGGGTTTTATCTTTAATAACAATTGTCCCATCCTGTACAGAGCTTAAGACCCAAGAGTTTATATTTAAAACAGAAAATGGAAAACCATCTAAATATGCCAAACCTACGTTAGAGAAAAAGCTCAACTTTTAAAACTCTTATACAAATCACCAGAGTCTTTAAGATTTAGCACAAGGAACTCACTGTAGAGCTCAGGACTGACTGATTTATTGATGCTGGAGTCTTCTCACTGATCAGTGATCAACCCACCACCATCATTTAGTCCAACTGAACCCCCAAACAACTGATTTCCAAGAGCAAAGCCCTTCTGTGAAATATTCAGTTTTTTAGTCTTTCAGGTGACCTACTGCAGGAAATGAGGATTTTCTGTCCGATGCAGACCCCAAGATTTTATTTTCACTCAGATATTCTGCTCCCTCTTCACATCTGAGCAGGATCTCAGACAGAATTCACTGAAACCACCAGGCGGTTTTTGGCCGATTTTTAGGGGATTTGGGGTTAAGCTTTTAAGTGAAGATAACCGGTGAATTTTTAACATTTTTCTCTGCACAGGGGCAAATCAGGGATATAATCCAGAGGCTTCTGCTCTGCCAGTTGTACTGGGAGGGGAATGAGATGCAGCCTGGTATGTGATTACTGCCCTTCTCTAGTAATGCTGGATTTATATCCTGTATTAATACACGATGCCAAAAGGCACATCCCTTAAGAAAAAGTGAGGCAGTGCTTTGGCCACAAAGTGCAAACTCAGATTTATCCTTAAACCAGGTTGTGGTACTAACTGAGGATATTTGCTGAATCCTAATTAACTTTGCACACTCATCACTTATGAGACTCCCAGACAAAGGCTGTGCATTTTGGAAAGGTTTCTAATGACAATCTGTCCAGATATTAAGTGACCCTTGAAAACCAATATATTTTCTGCTGTGGATTTCAATTAAACAGCAACATATTTGTTAGGAATGCCATCTTCTCTGAAGGGATGGGGAGAAAAGCCAGCATGTTCTGGACTGGCTAAGGTTTGTATTACCTGACTTAAAAGGTAAAATGTACTTTCTGTATGCCTGAGAAATATTCTGCATTTCTTAACACTTGAAAATCAAACTAAGAGCAGAGCTCTCTTTTGAGACTGATTCCATGGGAAATAGTTTTATCATCGTGGAGTTGTTTCAAACATCTTGGTGCCTCACTGCAATCACTCTTTAGTGATAAATAATCTGGCCACACAGGGTGACACTGAGCTGTGCCCCTGGGAACAAGGCTGAGCTGGCAGAGGCTCCCTGGGTGAAGCGTGCTGTGCTGGAAGGCAGGATTTGGGTATCCAGCACCTCCTGAGGCACAGCCACAAGGCACAGACCCAGACAAGAGGGGCAGTGTGTCCCGAGTGACTCCTGAGCACACTCCCACTGTGCTCACACACTGAAGGCTTCAGCACCCAACTGAATTAGGCCTTTCCCTCCTCCTTCCCCACCCCAGGGATCCCAAATTCCCACCGACTTCCACACTTGATCAGCAGCCAGTAAGGGACAACTATTGGAGCTTTTGTTTCTGTGTGGTGTAAAGGCTTTTTTCTCTCTTTAAAGATGGAATAACTGGTAACAAAGGCTCCTGTTATACTGGGAAATACCAGAAATGAGGGACAAAATCCCAGGGCCAGATCAAACAGTCCCAACAAATGTCACCATCAATCCTCTTGTTCCATGCACAGGCTTTGTAAGGCACAATAAATGCAAGTTTAACTTGTTCCCAAATCCTCAAGCAAACAAAAACATGCAAGCAGCATCTGTCATTTATTCATACTGACCAAGAAAATGAAAGCACCAGCCAGTATATTGGAAAGGGAAGCTCAAAGCAGGTGGTAAACTCAAAGTTTGAGTGAGAGCCTCAGCTGAACCCCTGGACCTGCCAGACACCAACACCCCTGCTCCTGTCTCAGCACTCCATTTAAAGACTTCAAATTAGCTCTATAAAACCTGAGCTAGAACATGATTTCTGGGGGGTTGTGCACGTGGTTTGCTTGGGGTGTTTTAACCCCACAAAAGTGAGCAGTTAATTTTATCAGTGTTCTCCAGGAAAACACGCCATTGAAAATCCAATATATTTGTTTGGCTGCCAGCAAGCAAACAGCTAAGGAACTCTCAGGGTTTCAGATCACAACACCTGGGAGCACTGCTGGAAGTACATATTTGAAATTCCCCATTTTAACAGACAGCTCTGTTCTAAATATTCCACAGAAAAGACTTCCCTATATGCAAAGATCCAAAAGCAAGGCTGTATCATGTGCAATTTTGCACAGTTATGTTCACTGCACATAAATTAGTGTATTACACGAAGCCAGGGGTTCAGTCTCACTTTGCAAACAATCTTCTTCCTATCCCCCAAGAATTTCCCGGGGGAAAACAGGGATGTTTTTATCATTCCTGTTCTCTCCCCAGCAGTATTTATTTCCCAGGTGGCCACAAGGAATTCCAGGTGGGCCCATGGGAAAAGAGTCATGGAGACAAGGGATGATGACCCTCCTGGGAGAGAAACCAGGGACCAACCAATCCATTAGAGAGATTAATATCCAGAATATTTGTTACAACCTAGAACTAGTTTACAAAAAGTAATAATACCCAAAAAAGTGGGGAATAAACAACTGTGACCCGTTCTTTAACATAACCCAGAGACAGCTGAAACAAAGCTCAACATAAAGGGCAAAGGCAAAACAAGAAAACAAGATAAATACAGGAGAAAATGTTTCTTCAAGGGTGTCCAGCTGATGTGTAAAATTTAATCACAATTCCCCTGCCAGTGCTTCCTTACCTACTTTATCAGGAGACACTTCCCTGTAAAGCCCCCCAGTACCCACTGGCCATGTGTTTGCAGGGGCCACTTAAACAAATCAATGGCTCATTAGTACCTGGTGAGAATCCAGCTTAATGAAATAGTCTGCTCCTCCATTATCAGAGACCAGAAACAAGCCCTGCAGAGTGCAAGATGCAGGATCTTAAAAGTCCTGCTGTGTTAAGGATTGAGATCAGGGCTGTGCAGATCATTTTAGAGCTTTACATCATTTTCAGTTTAACAGTATGATTTGATGTGTGGCTTACCAGGACAGTTTGTTTGGGTAACTCCTGGATATTAACGAGCTTACATTTATTTTATGGGATTAAAGGCTGTTGAAAGGTTTTAGGGAGTTACCTGAGGTGGTAACAACTAGTTAGGAAGGTTACCAGTTTCCTTAGAGGAATGAAGAGCCTACAGAACCAGAGCCAGGCTGACCAGCACCCCCTTATACAGCTGGTATTTCCCCTCCATCTAAACACATGTAAGGAAACCTCTCTGTTGAGTGCAAACACAAGCAGCTACAGCAAGGGTGGGAGGGATAGGAAACAGAAGTCATACCCCAAAAGCAGCAGCAGGTGAAGGAAGGCAGCTCAGGAACCCCAAGGTGGGAGCCTGAGGGGACTCTGTGCCAAATGTGAGCTGGGCACTTCAGAACAGCATTCCCAAACATCCCCTTCCCAAAGCAGGGCCCAGTGAGCCAAAGGGCAGCTCCACTCACCTGCTCCAAAGCTGGCTGCTCAGGGCACTGCTGGGAGCAGACCCTGCAGCCTCCTCCCCATGGGGGGAGCTCAGGAACTGAGGGAACAACAGCAGGAGCCCCTTCCACGAGCTCTGCTGGGATCCAAACCACCCAATTTAATAGATTCAGCACCTTAATTACAGAGAGCTGGCCTGGGAAAGAGGGGGAGCTCTGATGCCCTCTGCAGCCCTGCCCACCAGTGCTGGCACGGGCTTACTCCAGGCTCCTTGGAACCATGGGAAGTGGAAGAGGTCCAGGGGTACCCTGCATCCCAATTTTTTATGGAATGCTTTTATAAAGCTTCCAGATTTACCCTGTATGTAAGAGATAAGTGATTATAATTTACCTGCATATTTGAATACAGCCTCTAGAACACATTCTACAGTAATTCCACTTTCATTGCTTCTGAAATGTGTCATTTATACCCTCAAGAAAGCACCACGGGACATGTTTTATCTTTCTTCTCACCTCTTGAAATTTAAGACAGACAAATATTTAAGCATCAGATATGTTTATTAGAACAACTCAAAAAGTCAGTTTTATTAGACAACTTGAAAAGAAAAGTAGAATATACTTTAATGTCCATGTTTTAATACTTCATGATCTCAAGAGTGTGGCAATCACAGAAGATAAAAACAGTGTGTACAAAAGTTACAAAAGCTGCAGGATTAGTGGCCAAGGAAGCTTTAGAAAATGCAGCCACATGTTCTCAGCTGATTATGAAACACAGTGATATTGCCATGTATATGCATTCACAAAACATCAGCACAGTATGGGAATTAAGGCACTTTGGCTACAAAGTATTCCCTTCCATATAGGAAAACAATGCCAGAGAAAGCCCAGCACATTGCTGCTGGAGGATGGTGACAGTGTGCCCAGGACAGGCCAGCAGAGCACCAGCTTTGTGGAGGGACTGAAGTTCTGCATGGAAAACAAAAAAGCAGTGGAATATTTATTTTTCCCCTATTTGATTCCAGCAAATTTATTTTTACAGAGGCCGAGGAAGATCTTCATGATTTAAACACTGATAAACACGATTTTAAGAGTTAAATGTAACAAGTCCAAGTGAAACCTGCCTGAAGTTCACATTAAGGATTAATGGATGTAACTGTTTCAAAGGAATAAAACCAAAGAGCACTGCCCTTCTCCACTCAACATTCACCTGCTGTTTCAGGAGGTGCCACCAAGCACAGCAGGAGAATTTGGCAAAAAAGCAGCTTCTTGGGTAGTTTTGCAGCCTTTGGCAGGTGAATGCTAAGGAGTAAAACCACTCCAAAACCCAACAGGAGTTAAACACAATTGTTAGCAATGGAATTAGGCATTTGTAGGATCAGGCACTTAAAATTGGGTGTTAATCTTGCTGTTTTACTTCATTAATTTTGAGTGGAAAATGCCATTGTATAGGGAAAAAAATGGTAACTAAAATCAGAGCAGGACTTAGACATGGAAATGATGTTTACTCTGAAGAACTTGGCTTGTAATTAAGACAAATACTTCCCACAGGAGTAGAGCCCAGCAGGAAGAAGACACTGAGATACATCTTTACAGGTATATTCTGCCATGTCTTTGATGTACCACTGACACCCCCAAAAAGCTGTCCCTTAATGTTAATTCTTCTTTCACCAGAACACCAGCCTGGACACCCTCCAGCATAAAACACAACACTGAACTGTTCCTCTCACACACAGCTGGAATTTCAATTTAAAATATGGAATTAACCCTCCTGAAACCTGATTTCCCATTCCTACTCGAGCCATGGAATGATTTCTGTAGCCAGGATCTGAGTGTTCATGTCAAACCCACCCACTCTGGACCTTTGCTCTGGACTGTATCAGATTCTACTCTTACAAAACTGCAGTAATAAAACTTGCTTTTCTGAGTGTGACTATGTGAATGTTTACCAGCATAATGCTATTTAAAAATATAGTGTTTTAATGTAACACTCTTTTCTTACAGACACAAAAATGGGAGTTGGATAAGTCTGTTTTAAAAGCAGTGAGAAGTCCTGCCCAGAACACTCAATTCTGTTTAATTCAGGCATTTCCCACATAAAAAGCAAGAGTTGAACACTGGATTGTGATTTCAAGTGTCCTGAGTGTAGCTTCTCTTTTGTGAACCTTCATAAGAGAAGCACTGTCAGCTCTGAACACTAAGATATATTATTCCCAAAATATATCCCCAATTGTTAAGCTGAATAGGGACACAAAGTATCTCTGTGGGAGAAGAATATCTTTTAAATAAACATAAGTGGAAAGAAGGGTTTTTAACCAGGGTTATTTTCTTTTGCTTTCTTTAGGTAGTAAGGGACTTGGCATAACTTATGTTTGCCTTTATGTTATCACGAAAAACCATGAAATTAAATATTAATTCATCCCTAATCAAAGCAGAAAGATTGAACAAGTTGAGCAATATCAGTAAGGACAATCTTTACATTGTTCCCCTTTGATTACATGGCTCAAAACCCAAGAGGAATGTTGCCCAATGTCACATGTATCAATGACACTGCAATGAAACCAACAGTTAATGCATTTACAGGGGGAAAAAAAAACCCAGGTAAAACACCTTGTTTTGTAAACTCAGAGGACAAATTTGCAATAGCAACTCCAGATTTGACTGGACACTTTAAGCCAACTGTCACCACTGTCCCTTTGGCTGAAGTGCATCAAAAAAGCACATTTATGGACTGAGAATGTAAAGCTACATGTTTCTGCCCCACATGTTATAACCTCTATACACACACACAGAGCATGGTGAGCAAGGCTGTACAGAGCAAACATTACCAGCACCACAGGGATGTCCTACCACTGCTCCCAGCTAAAGTCATCTCCTCTGCCAAACACAAGGAAAAAGCCTAAAATGGTAAGGAAAATGACTGCATTGCCAGCCAGCACCAGGCCACAGGCTCCCCATTTGATCTGAAATGCAAGGAAATGGAACAGTCAAAGCAGTTCAGAGACACTCAGGGAATATATTTCTATGCATTAGACAAACTAAAAATACTACAGGAAGATGCTAAAAGCATAAAGAAAGAGACAAACAATAAATAATTCCATTTATGTGACTAATTATTCGATTAGCAGCCACTCATATTGCTAATACAACACTTGAACAGGCTAGTGCTATGATGTAGAACACAATAATTACTTGCCATAGAAATCATTAAAACATACCTAAATCAGGGAGAAATGGGGTGAAATTAGTGCTCTCCTTTAATTGCCATGCAGCAAAATAAAAGAACTCCTTTCAAATAAGCAACAAGCATGGAAAATGTGGTCTTAAAGGCAAATGGCTTTTTTAAAATTATTTGTCCCACTAATTTTACTGAAATAAGCAACATTTAAGAGTAAAAGATACAGCTGTGAATTAGAGTTCCCTCTCGTGGTCATTCTGCTCCTCCTGCTGCCAGATCCACAACTTCAAAGTGAAAGTATCAGGGAAACTGGGCATTGAAAATCAGCTCAAACTCAGCAAAGAGGTTTGAAGAAAAGCTGAAAGGCCGAAGAAGGAAAACAACACACCACAAAAAAGTCACTGGGCACTTTGGGACACAGGACAGGGGAGGTCTTTGCCTGGCAAAGGAATGTGACAGAAAGCTCACCACTGAGGAGCAGCTGAGGAAGCAAAGGGAAAAGGAGCTGAGCAGAGTTTCCTCAGGCTCTGGGGGGACAGAGCACGAGCCTGGGAAATGCTCTGACAACCACAAGGGCAGCTCTGGCAGTCTGGGCTTTCATCTGCTAACTGGGAATGGCCTCCAGTCACCAAGTGTGCAGCATCCCACATGCAGAAAGCAGGCATTCCAGGAGAAAAATAAGGAAGCTGCTGCAAGAAGCCATGCAAAGGATCATGAGACACAGAGGCACGAGATGGAGGAGGAGATATTTATCTTGTATTGGACCAAAACCAACTAAAACCTTGTCAGTCATGCAAGTCCTTTGTCAGGTCAAAAAGCAGCACTGACAGAACTTCAGCAGATTGTTTTCATCTTACAGACATCACAATAACAAGATTATTTCCACCTAGAGACATCACAATAACGAAACTAAAGACAGGATTTACAGGCAGCAACAGTGCTCTTCAAAGATTATTGTCAGCAAGTGGTGTCTTGAAATAAAAATCAGCAAGAACTTACTGCTTCAACCCGTGCAAGGATTATGGGAAATCCAAAGGCTGAGACAACAATCCCTGTGGTGAAGAAATAGGCCAGTTCCCTGCAGGCACTGCTGGCAGCATCACTGTCATCACTGACTCTTTTGGCAATGAAGTGGGGAATGGGGCAGATGAAGTAAAATATCAGCACAAAGAGAGGCCAGTACACGCTGGGGAGGGGGAAAAGGAAACACATCATCAGCTGAGTGGATGCTTCAATCGGAACAATTATTGCAATGCTACTTTCTGGTTCGAAAAGGGGATTAACCACAAGATCTCCCCCCAAAATGGGGCAAACCCCCCTCGTTTTCCCTGGCACGAGCACTCACAGAGCAGCAGCCACTCCTCTCAAACGACCAAGTGTTCGTTTCTGTCACGTTTACATCACTTGGCTGATTCAGCAGGAACAGCAGTGGGATGGGAGCAGCTTTCCCACACTAGAGGGACAGCCCCGCTGGCTGAGGGCACACCCTCTGTGTCAGAGCTCCTCGGGATTTTTAAGCGTTACGGACACAGAAACAGGGAAATTTACACCAGTTTGGGTCGGGAAGGGCCCCAAAGCTCACCCAGTCCCACTGGGCGGGGCCATCCCAGCCGGAGCCTTGTGGGAGGGAGGGCTGTTCAAAGCACCAGGAAATTAAGGTTAAAAACGATAGTTTAGCAAGTTAGCACCGCTTTTCCCGAGACAGCACCGAGCTGTTTGCGGTCTTATTTTTTTTAATAGCGGCTAAGGAAGGGGCATCGAATCCCAACAAACTGCCACGTGTGCAGAGGCAGGAGGCGGAGGGAGCGCTGGAAGAGCCACACAGCTCCATCAGGCGAGAGCAACCCCTCGGCAAGCAGGAGAAGCCCCGGGAGGCAGCCGGCCCGCTCACCCGTAGTACTCCAGGGCGCAGCCCAGCATGAGGAACGTCAGCCCGATGGCTCCGCTGAAGGACAGGGCCACGAGAGCTGCAACGGCACAGGGCGGGCGGTGAGGCGGGGGCCGGCCAAGCCCTGCCCGCCTCCCGCCGCCGCGCTGAGGCG
>VXBX01000910.1:349669-359745 GCA_013400415.1 Scytalopus superciliaris
AAAGGGGGGGGGGGAGAAAAAAAAAAGAGTGGGGGGTGGGGGGGGGGGGGATTTGGCAGATAAAGTTTAATGATGTGTTTGTATTTTGTGAAGGGATGAGTATCCAGAGTTATGTGCCATGACAAACTCCATACAAAGCTAAGGTTGTTTTCATCATTAAAAAAGGTACATTATAGTAATGAGATCCTTTTTATTATATAGGCATAGGTCACAATATCTACAAATGTGAATGAGAAACAATAAACCAACAAATCACAGGAACATGATTCACATTCCAGTTATCTCTTTAAATAAGACAAGCACATACTGGATCAAAACATTAATAAATAACATCCAGTTTGTTACTATTATCTTAAGGTCTTTTATATAAAAGGAGACCTATGTGTTGGTTTCACATTTTCAGTTAATGGTAGTAAATAATGGACCAATACAACAAAAGGAGGAGTTTCATACACAAAGCAATGTACTTTGACACACTGTCTTTGCAGTAATAGCTTTGCCACTCGGAAATGTAAGTGCGACAAGTAGTGGATTGTCTTGAAAAACCACCGGCTTTAAAGACTCACATCAGATGGCAACCTGTTCCTGAAGCAGTAAATGCAATTTCCTGCCCATCTGCTGAATATCCCTCAGATACAGATACATGTTGGTAAATTAACTGCTACCTTTAGTTGCTCTACAAAGAACGCCAGAATTTGGGGTGAACTTTGAACTCGCTTTTTTAACTAGGAAAGCTGCTTCAGCTTTAGCATCAGAGATATTTCCTTGTGATGTTATTGCTTTGGTCCAATATAAACTTTTAAGATAATCAGTTTGCACTGTATTTACCTCAGAAATCAGACCTGGTTGCCACGATCTGAAAAGTGAAGTTGCAACAGGTGGCAGCCTGCCAAGAGCCTTGGCCAAGTGCTCTGGAGCTGATAAAGGCAAAAAGGTGATACAAGTGGGCTGGAAAAAGTTTTCTGAATCCTCAGGAGGGGGAAGTGCTACCTACAGACTGGGGAGTTTCTAGAACTTTGCAGCAGGGTTTTAATTTGTTGATATTTCTTTTGTTTGATGGTTTCAAGCTGCTGATGAGAATTTTAATGGGAAATGCAGTACCATGCTCATTCCTCACTTTTACAAACGTGGATTCACCCTTCCCCCCCAAAACTGTTGTTTAACAAACCAGCCAGGTGCTGTTTAACATCAATGACTTGTTTCTTGCTTAAAAAGACACTTGCTGAGGAACTTCTTCTGCACATTTCACTGCTGGACTGTGAGGTGAAGTACAGGATTAATGCGTAAAGCAGCGGGCAGCTGCCACACTGACCTAACCCAGGATTCAGCTTTGGCTCTATTCAGGCAGACTACACTATATGAGCAATTAAGCAGCAAATGGTGACTGTTAGAAGTGTGTCTAAACCACATCTCAGCACTTAAATTTGATAAAGTTTGATCCAAACCCAAGAAAAAAAAACTTACGTCGAAGTTTGGGCTTCACCACCAGTTGCTGAACTCAACTGAGGTGTTGCCATATCACATATCACAAACAAAAAAAAAAGAGTAGGAAATTCACCAGCTACACTTTGTGTTGGAGACAGAACAATTCCACCTTTTCCCAGTATGTGTTCTCTCTCATCCCACTGGAATCCAAAATAAAATACAAAAGTTACAAGAAACTGTAACCCCAAGGCTCTTGTAGGGCGAGCCAGGTGGCCAGAGTTCCTGTGAGCTCAGGAATCTTGAGACAAGTGTTAGGAAACCTTTCTCTTGTTCTTCATGATAAGTATTAGGCTCTCAGTTTTCTGAAACTTCTGAATTTCCAGCCAGAGTTTGGTTGATCTGTGACATTTGTGACAAGAGACTATATAAGCACTAGCACGGGTCTGTAGTGGAGACTGAGAAAGTACCTAATACAAGGGTTTTTGTCCTTGGTTTTCAAATTCTGACCAGGCATCATTTAGCTCCATAAATATCATCTTTGCATATTGTTCATATGGCTGCCCAGTAGCCTGGAATGAAAACAGAGAGAGGGATATCACAGCTACCAAATCCAACCCCATGCAGCTGCCACGTGAGCAGGGGGATTCCCAAGCAGTTGCTGTTCCCTTTCCAGGAATTTACACTTATTCCTTGACAAAAATAAGCTGCTCTGGAGAGCTGCTTGCATTGCTTATACCTGAAGAATATTTTGGCTCTCCTGCTGCTCAGAGCTCACAGCGCCCCCAGTGTGACAAAGCACTGTCCCAAAGGCATAATAAATGTAATTTAAGTGCTGCAAGAGGCATTTTACCTGCACTGAAGGTGAGGAGCTGCCACCTGACACAGCTGCTTGATAAAATCAGTATTCCTGCAAGCCTTGGGGCAGCCCACATCTTCCCAAGCCTTGCCCACTGCCCTGAGACTCTCAGGGCCTCCCTTTCCTTAGGGTGTCCCAGATGGAGTCACTGCACTCTGGTCAGCAAGTGTAAGCAGCAAGACCACAAGCTGGGTGATCAGATAACCTGATTGCTCCCTTTGAGGAGTTTGAGTTGAATCTGCTTTGGCAGGCACAGTATTGTGGGCTGCTGAGACTCAAAGCGAGGGTGGAGCAGCAGGTACCAAGCACAGTCTTGGGGCTGGGAGTGCTGACAGGATCACAGACTGGTTTGGGTCAGAAAGGACCTTAAAGCTCATCTAGTCCAACACCTGCCTTGGGCAGGGACACTTTCTGCTAGACCAGGTTGCTCAGAGCCATATCCAGCCTGGCTTTGGACACTTCCAGGGATGGGGTGAGAGTCCTCAACTCCCAGAAATCACCAAAAATCCTGAGCTACTACTCTCTACAAAGCTGTTTGCACCACTAAATTAAGCAGTCACACCCCCCCACACACCCCACCCCAGTTTATAATGCACATGACAGAGTCTGAAGAGGGGGAACGTAGGAGAGCCTTACCTTGTCGGGATGGACGACGAGCACTGCCCGTCGATACACCTTCTTCACCTGCTCTGGTGTGACCAGGTCTGCCATACTCACAGGCTTCCACTTGGTCTCCCCTGCCCACAGCACCGTGTGCATTGTGGACAGCAGGGCTCTTATATTCCTCTCCTTCCCTTCAATCCATTCCAGAACCTGGAGAAAGGAATGTGAGTCTCAATTTATGCCTTGCATTAGATATTCCACTAGGACCAAGTTTCTTCATTTGAATAGCAGTAACTCTGAGGAGCAGCTTACATTTCTTTCCATGCTTTAGAAAACCTTTGGAAGACATTTGTCTGTCTCTAATTGATCATTAATTTTCATGTCACTGCTTGAAAATTAAGACACACCTTGAGCAACATCCTTGCTAAAAATACTGACTTCAGTGTTTAGATGCAACAGTCAGAAGTCATGGTTTGTATTTTGTAGAGCAGGACAAACTGCATTTCCTTCCCTCCTTACTAGATCTGCAGTTTGGCAATTTATTGAGGAGACATGAGAGAATTCCAAGGCAGGCAAGATTAATGAGGCAGAGGATTAGTTCAATTAGCTGTGTCTGCTAATCAAGGCTGGAGTGATGTGGAAGACCAGCAACACTGGGAGACAGTAACACTGATCAAGGCACTGTTTGATGTGGTCTGGTTGAGGATAGAAGTGTAACTCTGGAGTTTGAAATCTATTGAGGACAAACACATGGAATGACTGTAGGAGCACCACCAAGAATTTTGCTTACTTTTAGTTTTTCAGGGTCCATCTCTTTTGCCATTTCTTCTTTTCTCATCTCAGCTATTGTTTTGGGGCCCTTCTTGTCCTTGTGAGCATTAAAGCCTTGACCAGATAATAGATCTTCGAAATCTGCAGACACTTTTGGCTTTGCATCTTGAAAAACAAGAAGATTTGAAGCTGTTACCACAATATGGGTGTATTTAACGCTGATTCTCTACCCAAGCTACCTGCCTCACCTAATCGCATTAACAATCTCCCAGTGCTAATGAGCATGTGGGTTCTCGTAAAAGACCTTCAGGCTAATTCTACTTTTGAATTATTATTATTATTATAGAATCCCAGAATCCCAGAACAGTTTGGGTTGGCAGGAACCTTAAAGCTGATCTAGCCCAACCCCTGCCACGGGCAGGGACATCTTCCCATGGATCAGCTTACTCCAAGCCCTGTCCAGCCTGGCCTTGGACTCTTCCGGGGTTATTACTGAAGGCCATTTGGAATACGGGATTCCCTAAATAACAGCATGCTTTAGGGTCTAGGACAGGGTGTGTCATCAAGTGATCCCCATGACTTGCTTGCTGAAGTACCCTGCAAAGGTGTCTGAGCGTGGAACCAAGAGGGGAGCCCCCGTGCTGGATGGCGCCGCGGCCCTTACCGACGTTAGCGGGTCCTTTGCCGCGCTCGCCCTGTGCCCCGGGCACGGCGGAGAAGCTCACGTTGTAGTTGGGTTTGTTCTGCGGGGAGGCGTGGGGCACGCCGGGCTGCCCTTTGGGCTGGGCCTGCTGCCAGCCGTACCCCGTGCCCTGCTGCCAGCCGCTCCCGCCCATGGGCTGCGGCGACGGCTTCTGCGGCGACGGCGGGAACCCCCCGCCCATGCCCGTCGGCGTGGTCGGCTTGCTGGCAAAGGAAGGGCCACCTGCAGGGCACAGGGAAAGGAGGGGTGCTGGGTGTTAGCAGCAGGGTGTTGGCTTGCCTCCCCCAAAGCAAGGTCCCCCCAGGTGTCTGTTCTCAGCCCTGCCACAAACTCGGGTTTGTGACATCAAGCAAAGCCCTTCAGCTCTCCTGGCGGTGTGGGCTGGGTAAAGGACAGCACCCGCCTTGGAGGGCTGTGCAGGAACTGGAGGAGTGGGTGGGTGGGGAAACCCAGGGAAGGCTGAGTGCAGCTCCTGTGTGTGGTGGCAACACAGATCACAGAATGGTTTGGGCTGGAAGGGACCTCAAAGACCATCCAGTTCCAACCCCCCTGCCATGGGCAGGGACACCTCCCACTAGCCCAGGTTGCTCAGAGCCCCATCCAACCCAACACTGAACATTTGCAGGGATGGGGCAGCCACAGCTTCTCTGGGCACCCTGTGCCAAGGCCAACATCAAGCTGACGTGTGTTGCAATTGCATCTCCTCCTGCTGTGCTGATGTAACATCATCCCACAGAGCTGTGTGTCTCAGCATCTTATTGCTTTAGGGGATGCTCCTCTGGCTCTCTTTGGGGTGGGAGGTACCCAGTGTCAATGTTTTATTATTTGAGACTGACATCCACACTCAACTCTGAGCCCTGAAACGTGCATGAAGTGCTTTAGACTTAGTCATGAACAACAAAAACGTGGTTGGATGTCCTGGGGATGCCAAGCCACTTGTTTTTAAACCCCACAAGTTCCTACAGAACACATGCCTTAAAAGCACCTCGATGGCTCCGACATGGGTCTTGGCAGACCTTTTATTTTGCTCCTGCAGAGCAGCTTGTGATCCAGCAGAGGGAACTGGGAAACCTAATTCCAGAACCATGCTGGTACTGACGCAAAGGGCAAAACAAACATCAGGCAAAACCACAACAGCTCCGAAGAGCTGAGGGCAGTGACAAAGGGAAGAAAAATCTATTTACCAACGTCAGAGCAGCCAGCGTGCTGGGGCTTAAGGAAAACTTCAATCATTTCTCAGAACTGCCTTTTTAGCACTGCAGTTGAGGGGTTGCTGATTGTTTTACGTGATAAAACGGGGCGAAAGGCTTGTCTGAGCACACAAGCAAACAGCCCTTTGTAGCCAGGTGCGAATACTTCACCTTTAAAAAATACTGCAAATTAGAGGCAGATCAATGAGGTTCCACAGGTTTCCTCACAGGGCACAGAAATGAGTCAAGTCTAGAAAGAAACAACTCCTTAAGAACCCTAGTTAGCTCTGAAGAGCTAAATGCTCCTCCCAGGCCTGTTAGCAGCAGCTCTCCAGCCACCGCTGAACACAGAGCATCCTTGGCCAGAGTGTGTTTAGCCTTAGCAGAGGTTATGCTTTGCAGTCCATGCAGGTCCCAGCTGAGGTCCCAGCACGTTGCCAGCAGATTTTTGGACAAAGGATGAGGAAAAGCACGGATTTGTGAGAGAGTTCACAGAGAATCAAGCAGAAGAGAAAGCTTGGCAGCAGCACTGGTGTGCAGGTAGATTGAGAGGACCCTCACGTACCAGGCTGTTCAGCTTTTTTCTCTAAAAGAATGTGAGTAATTTATTATTTTCTTTACTTAATAAGAGATGCAAACCTGCTAAACTCGCTCCAAGAGTCCCAAGGTCAGCAAATGGATCCAGTGTTTGAGGTTTAGGCTGATGAGTGGGAGTGCTGTGGAGGGATCCTGTAGGACTGGTGGCAGCAGATTTACTTCCCATTCCTAGGCCACCTTAGAGGGAAAAACACACATATATATATACGTGTATCTATTAAAAAAAAAGCCCTCCTTTTTTCTCCCTGTTTGACACGAGTGCAGCTCTTAACCCAGTGCTCAGACAGGTGCTGTTACAAGACTGCTATTTAAACTGAGTGTGCTGCTGGCAGGTTCCTAAGCAGTCTCAGCTCAGCGTTGGCCCAGACTAGTTGCACACCCACTCACAATTAGGCTCAGCACAGGAATGTTCCCAAGACTGTCTGCAGTGACAGAGCAGTTCTGACAAAAGGATGTATTTTAAGATCTAGGAGCCTTCAGGAAGCAGCTTTGGTAGGACAGACATACTCTCCTAAGATAAGAACAAATCATGCAATCATTTAGTGGCATCCCGGGAATGCACAGCACATCCCAGGTGCTTCTGGTGGCTCTGCACTGGAACGGAACACACCTCTGTACACTCTCATCAAGCACCTGCCTGGCTTGGAGGAAATAAACCCAGACGTTTTTGAACAGAAGGAGTTTGGAAGTCTTGAGCCAGATTCTCACCTGGATGGCCAGGAGAGCAGGACAACAGGTACAGCAAACGCGCTGCACTGCAGCTGACACAATGGACATCTTAGCTCAGGTCTTGGGGTGTTCCTCAAAGTTTGAGGCAGCAGAAAGAGAGAGCCTGTTCTCTGCAGTCACTGCCAGCATTTTCCCTCTGCCTCACCTCTCTCAGGGCTCCTTAAGGTTTTTTTGCTAAAGACCCTGAATTTTTATCATACATACCTGCTTTGTTGGGCCAGTCCCAACCACTGGAAACATCTGGTTGTATGGAAACAGTTGGAGTGCTAGAAGCTGAGGGGAATGGTTAATATAAGTATCTCAAAGTAGTACAGCAAAACCAACATAACCCATGATGTCTGAAGAGACACTCAAACTCTTCACACGAGGCCTATGAACCTCTAGTGGAAGGTGTCCCTGCACAGAGCATGGGGTTGGAACTGGCTGATCTCTAAGGGCCCTTCCCACCCAAACCCTTCCAGGATTCTGAGTCCAAGAGCAGGGGGAAAGGAGCAGGAGACACAGTATTGTGTCCATCCCTGTGAACTTCTCCCCCATGATGGGCACAACAATTTGAATGGGTTTTTTCCAAACCTCATGCTCTACAGAAGTAAGTGGGGAAGGACACAGATTTGCAGTGCTCATTTTATGCTAACTTTGGTCAGAGCCTTTATATACTTATTTACAAAACCTTTCCTGCCAGAATAACACGTGGGGGGTTGTGTTGCTGAATACATCTCAGCCTGAGGAAATATTCTACATGAAAGGGGCAAGAGCAAACAAAGCAGAGCAGCCACACAGACATGAACCAGAAAGGACACCCAGAGCCCTTCCTTTAAGCCTGTGTCACATAAAGCCTGGATGGCTAAGGCATTCACTCTGGCAGCATTTCATTATCCACAGACACCAGCACTGTCATTCAATACCTCACCGTGCTGGGATGCCATGGAAATTCCTTTCATTAGTGCAGCCAGCTCCAAGTGTGACCCCATGTCTTATTCACAGAGCCAATATCCAGTCCCCAGGTTTGGCAAAGCAAGGCTGTGAGCAGTGCCAGCAGCACACTGCTTCCCTCCTTGGGCATTCCAGCTTCCCAGGGAGGTGGTTACACCCACGGGACATGTGTTAGGTGATCAGACACCAACAAATCCAATTCTGAATGCACTTCAGAGAAGGTTTCACATTAAATTTTGGCATGGGGGGAGAAAGGGACACTAGGGAAGGTTTCAAATGAAGAGAAGAAAGGCAAATAAAGGAAAAAGAAATTCCTTCTCTTCACATAGGAGTCAAATTCAGCTGTGAATTTGGTATGGGTTACTATGGGATCTCAGGAAAGGAGATGCCTGTAACTAAAATCACCAAAGGATGTGTGTTTTCTCGAGCAGACCATGCTGTATTCAGTGCAATTAATGGTAGTTTGGGTCAAGTGAGACCTCACAACCACAGGAATGTGGGGACACACATTCTTCATGGTCTCTTTTTTTCATTTATATAAATAGCTTATTAATTAAGTCTAAGACTTGGTCAAAACTAGGCTCATCCTACCACACTTCAAATGATGAATACGCTTTAAGTCTGGAGACAAAAAGCTCTTTCCTGCTTAGTGGGGTTTCTGTGGTTTCAAGTAATTTTCTGGTGAGCAGTAGTTTGTACTTAATGGCTCCATGGCTATTTAAAAGCAGCATTTCACATTTATTTAAACACAGAAGAGCCTCCCTCTCTTACCCATGTGAAAGGGGTCACTGTGCACCGTTGGTGAAGGGCTCCTTGTGGCCTGAAGGAAAGGATCCCCAGGGCCAGCTGATGAACCAAGGAAGGAACCCAGGAGGTCGGGACCGCTTTGCTTGGGGCTACTTCCAAATGGATCAAAGGCAGTGGCTGGAAAAACACATTGGAGAAAACTAAATCATTAACCTGTACAAGGAATGTGCTGCAGGGGAAAGACACTGGGGCATGGAGAATAAAACCTAGTATCTGCAGACAGAGTGAGACTGGGGGGAGCAACTGGGAGGCATTGATAGCCCAGCCAGATTTGGGGAGACTAGAGAGCCCCATGACCTGGTCATGGCAATGCACTGACCCCACCTTTTGCTTCCAAAGAGAGAGACTGAATTTAGCAGTGAGCAAAGTGAATACTGAAGCACTCAGACCCTTCAGCTTGCACATACTGCAGGACATAAATGGATGGTGAAGGGTAGCCTGGGG
Source organism: Scytalopus superciliaris (assembly GCA_013400415.1). Classification (NCBI taxonomy): domain Eukaryota; kingdom Metazoa; phylum Chordata; class Aves; order Passeriformes; family Rhinocryptidae; genus Scytalopus; species Scytalopus superciliaris. The sequence goes on from VXBX01000910.1 coordinate 358,728, forward strand.
ATGGGAGTTAGTGCCCCGGTGCAAGTCCTGCTTGCTCTCAAGAGCTGAATGCAATCCAGGCTGATTTCAGGCTGGGGGTAAAAGGAATGTGGTTTAGAAATGCTTTAGGAAATAACTGGTATCTTTCCTGCAGAGCATCCACTTCTTCTCCAACTCCATTTTTGATCAGTTTAGTCTTCTCCCTTTCATGTAAAAACCCCAACCAGCCTGATGAAAAGAAACTCCTGTGAAGTCACTCAGATTCTTGTGCACAAATTGAAGGTAAGAAGCATCCTGAACAGAGATGGAATCTATGCTACTGTAAGAAAGATACAATCCCTAGAAGGTGCATTGTGTTAATGATGTTACTCATTACTTATGTTACTCAATCAATTACTACTCTTCACTCATCTCACAGGCTCTTATTCTTACTTTCTTGGCTTGGGACAATTTAGCTGTGTGATCCTGGCTCTGCAAAGCACAACAACAATATCCATAAATCTTCTCCTGATCTGTTGCTGCATCTCTGCCTTGTGAGATGCATCTGTACAACCTTCCCACCCTTGGGCAAAAGCTGAGCCTACAACAACCACAGCCAGATCAACCTTCTCCAGGTGCAAGTGACCCAATTTCTTCAACTTAAGCTTGCCTTCTTTTTTTACCTCTTTTTCATTTGCTCTCCTCTGTTCACTTAACCCTCCCAAAGATCCCTTTCTCTAATATCTGTCCAACCACTTCTTCTGCCAGCCTGGTCTCAGTCTGTCTTGGAGAAAACAGAAGTTTCGTATTTCCTAGTCCAGGATCAATATCACAGCCCCAAACCCACTAAGGTAAAAGAGAAATTAAATTCAAAGTGCTATGGGTCTACCCAAAAGCTGAGAGGACTTTTTTTTAGACTAATAATCTCCTCATATGCATTATTGGACACATAAAACTGAGGCTATCCAGTGGTGTCCATGTAAGGAGCCACCAGGCATCTGGGTGTGCTCCAATAGAGACTTTAGGGAACTGTGATGGGTTTTTTTTGTAGGCCTTCCTT
>VXBX01000916.1:0-14329 GCA_013400415.1 Scytalopus superciliaris
CGGTTTACATTCAAACCAGCGCACACCGCAATATAGCAAAACAATGAAAGTCTTGTAAAGCTCAGAGCAACCCCAAAGAGTTTAAAAAGAACCTGGTGTTGAATTTGTCCTTCTAACTTGAAACAAGATGTGTTCTTCCGTGAAAGGCTGTTTTGAGTTTGATTTGTTGTGACAGCAGTTCTTAACCTGGGTTATGCTGACATGAGTCATCCAGTACACTAGAAATAATGCAAAATCTTGTCATAATCCATTATCTGCCTAGCTTCAGTAACCAAAATCATAAAATTGCAGCTTATTTAGCTTTGAAGTACCACAGTTATTCGATGCAAATTGTGCACTTGCACACACAAGTATTTCATTTGCACAAGTCTGTGTTCCACAAGTGCCAAATAAGGGGACTGCTCTGGAAAGTCGAAGAGCTGCCTTTGGCTAAAACAGCTTCCAAGTTGCCATACAACCCTGAGAATGTGTTTCACTGTACAAATGGCTCATAAAAGCTGTTAAATCCATCATGAACTCTAAAGGCATTTTAATCTAACAACTATTTTCACTTACATTGAAGCTGTCAGGACAATCCATTCCCCAAATAACAAAAAGCAACCGATCCTGACAAGACCAAGGATTCTGACAGAACAGACTAATACCTTCAGTATGCTTTTCATGATTGCTCTTTGGTATCATGGCATTTAAGCCAAGCTGCTCACAGAGAGATGCAGAGGTATATAGTGATTTCTAATGTGTCCCTGTCAGCAGCAAAGCAAGTTTCTTTCTGAAGAGTGAACAGAGTGACAGTGGGAGAATCAGATGAAAATGAGAACTAGGATAAAGCAAAAGGAACAAAGGTCTGCAGAAAGTCTAAAACAAACCACACCAAAACACAATCCTTAGTTTCCCTGTGCTTGTTTCCAGACTGCAAACTTAAATGTTAACAATGGATTGGGTGACATTTCTAGCAACATATTCGAGAAAGGTACAAGGTAAAAGATGCCAAGAGAACTTTTGCCCTCCCTTATAGACAAATGCCAAGGAGTGCTACAGCAGTACAGTAGTACATAGTCCCCTCACAATGAATAGTTGTTTATTCTTTACCCTGTGCACATTTTCTTATCCTGAAGATCATTCCCAGATGGTTCCTTGAAAGCAGCTCCAGTTTTGCCAGCTGCCATGGAATGGAATTCACAAGCCATTGTCTTATCCACAAATCACTGTTCCAGGAAAACCAAAGAAGCCATAAAAACCCTATCCATGAGGCTAACAGACCTAAAATCTGCTGGGATCATAATTGGCCAAAAGAAGGGAAAGCCATTTTCCACTTCCCAGCATCCCAGCCTTGGAAGCTCAGGAAAACATCTCTCCAGGGAGGGAAGCCTTCTAATAAATTCATAGAGTGTGCATGGTTAGGAAAAGCAGCTCCTCAGAGAGCCCAGGCTCTCACCTTCCTCCCACTTAAAAGTACTTGCCAAATCTGCTCCCTCATCAGACGTTTATGCCAGTACTTTCATCTCTTTTACTCTGGTCATCAATCTGACTGCTAGGAGAGGATCTCAACCAGAAAGCAATCCTGTCAGGTTCTTAGAAGATGTCACTCTGGGCAAAAGAGAGTAACAAGTAAGCCTAATTCTAAAGCATATCAGTACATAACCATCATTTATATTTTAGTAAATATCGCAGGTAGACCCAATGCTGGAGAGCTATGAGGTTTTGAAGAACATAAGTAATGTTTCTTAGAAACTAACTACTTTTAGTTAAGAAACGTCTATTCTTAGACAGACCAGAACTATTGTTCTACAATATTTCTCAACTCAGAAAATCCTAGTGTAAACATAAAGCCTTAGAGAAGCCAAACTCCTGAATACTTGAGCCTCTTTCTGTTGCCTTTGAAACACATGGTCCAGTTTCCATTAACTTTGAAAAGTGTTAATAGCCAGACTTTTCTCTGAAAACTTCATTAATTTTGGACATTCCCTGGGCAGGTGCTTGGGGTTAGAAATGGGCAAGTAATTTCCCAGCAATAGCATGTATGCAGATAAGAGGCTGTGGTGGGACCCTTTGTCACAGCTGTCTTTCTACAGTAGGGTGTCTCCCTCCACCAGCCACCCAGGAATCACCAAAGAGAACACACTTTGTCACTCTTTTGCTATGCTACAACTACTGTTCTGTTAGGAGGACTTTGGCAGGCATTCAGATCTTTTCTATCCTTGCAGTTAGTGCTCACGTGTGTGTGCCTGGACTGCTCCTTTCCTTTGTAAAAGACACTCTGACAGTTTCATCAGTTATAACAAATGACGATTTTCAATATTGCTGCCAAGTTCTTCTTTTATTACTATTAATTTTTTCTTGCAGCAGTCTCTCTAATATTCTCCCTCTCCTTCCTATAGTGACATGGGACTCTGACGTATTTTAAGCATCTGAGTAACCCCTCTTTTTTTTCAATATGCACCAAAACACCTTATCACATTTTCAAATGACTAATGCTTCAATATCCTTATTCTGCTACCTGCTGAGGAAAAGAAGAAAAGGAAAGGCTGAGTAATTGTGTTTCAGAGCCAGCAGCTTTATAGATGATGGCAATTATTTATGACTAAAATATATTTTAAAATGTTGTGCTGGTGCAATGGAGCTATAACTTGATAAATGTTTAGTTCTAAGAGGAAACTGTTTTTCTTTACCTATGAAGAATTTTGTTGACATTTCAAGGCCATTAAAGAAAGAAAATATCTACAAAGAAGAGAACAGGTGAATATTCAGCTAGCAGCTACCTACATGCACCTAGGTTTTCTCAGATAAATCTGAGACAAGTCATATCCTCAAACTGAAGCAAAAGTCAGGATCCTGACCTTAGTGAAGGAATAACTGTAGACAAGTCACTCTGAGCCTCCATTTCCTCACCTGTAAAACTAAAACACATCTCCCCTTATAACTACAGCAGTTATCTCAGCATTAAGGAGACACAGCAAACAACAGAACAGTCAGATGGAGCCAGAAGCTACAAAGAGCTCTGAAGAAGGTACCAGGCTGTCACTAAATTTCTCGTGTTGGACACACCTCTGGAGATAACCTGGTCCAGCCCCTGGTTCAACACAGGGTCAACTGGAGTAGGCTGTCCAAGTCCATGTCCAGCTGGGCTTTTGATGTCTTCAACAGCAGAGGCTCCACAAACGCTCTGTAGCACCTGTCCTGGTGTTCCATCACCCTTTAAGCAAGACAGCTTTTTATTCTGTTAAATGCCACTTCCTGTTGAAGTTTGTGCCCACTGCTTCTTATCCTTTCTCTGGGTACCACAGGCAAGAGTCTCACTTGTGCTGAGGAGTCCAGCACAGCTCTCCAGATGTATCTCACCTGCACTGAGCAGAAGAAAAGAGGATCTTTGTTGAGCTGCAGGTACTACAAACCTCACCTCCAGATTCTTGCTTTCCCAACTTGCCCTTCCTGAAAATGCTTGTCTATCTACAGCAGCACTCCAGTCCTGTGAGCTATTTTACCACATCACTGGGACACCAGGGAAATCATAGCCCTGCAAATTCATCCAGACCTCTAATTCCTCCCGTTTCCTTCCCCGGCATGTACATTAGTGTGCAGGCACTTCAGAGAGTGTGACTGTGCACTTGTCCCTGGCCTTGGGTATTGTCAGAGCCAGAGTGTTCAGCCCTGGTCCTGAGCAATGCCTAAATTAAGCAGCTGTGAAAGCTGGTCTCAAGATGAAACACTGAATCCAATAAATAAGCTTCCAATTTCTGAACAAAGAACACCTGCCATTAAACTAGACAAAAAAACCTGTTAATGGGACAACCTGCACTGCCTGCCAAGAAGTCAGCTATAAAGACAAGCTTCCTTTGTTAACTCTTTGTGCTGGGAACAGGCTGCTGACAGGTGAATCAGAGGGGCTCCTGTTAATACCAACACGCAGGGATTCCTCCTGCTGTGGAAAAAGAATGCCCTTTTCTGCAGAAGTGAGAGGATGGTGACTGGGACCAGAGGGTTAGGAATTGGTTAGTAGTTGGTATTTAACAGTTTTTACTTGTTGACTAAGGCTAATAATCCTAAATGTGTGTGTTTGTGCAATCTGGTTCTCTCACAGGGGAATCCATGAACTTAAGTCACCAAGCTATTAAGTGTGGTGTGCCAGAGAGGCATCCAGCTGTGCTGATTTCTCAGAAGTGGACTGAGAACTTTCCCTGTCACTTTCTTACTTTTATGTTTATGGTTAGTGGGATTCCACTTCACTGTTCTTCTCTCAGTGTACCTTCTGTTCACACCATGCTGGGTCCTTTGCTCACTCCTGGTCCTTCACTAGTCCTTCCAGCCTGCTTCTTCACTTCTTCACATGATTGTTAATCACTATTTCCACTCCCTTCCCATCACTCTTAGTTTAAGCTCTTCTCTCCAGGTTGGCCAGCCTGCTGGCAAAGCTGCTCTTGCTCCATTTGGTCAGGTTGATCCCTTTCTAAGCAGTCTAGATCCTCAAAGAGGGTCCCACGGTCACAGAAGGCAAACCCTGCTGCTGACATCAGCTGAGCAAACAATGTTGAGCCACGGGATCCATCCAGTCCTCTTCTGACCTTCCTCCTCCTCACTGGCAGCAAAAAGGAAAGCATGGATGGAGGCCTTCTTTCCTCACAAGTAGGAAGTTTCCCAACACTACCACTCACAATTTTCTCTTGCTGCACGACTCAGGTTCAGCTGGCCTAAGCACTTCACTGTTCAGAGCCCTCATCCAGAGAGCTGTCTCAGCACCAAAATTATTTCAGAGCTGCAGATCTGCATGTGGAGCAGGGGCTGTCCCCTCAGGGCCAGAAGCCACCAGCTCCCAGCCTTCACCATCACTGGAGTTTCCACTTTCCAACCTGACAGACACCACTCTGCCTGTTCCCTGCTGTGCTTGAAGGTTCAAGGTTTGGAAGTTGCAGGGTCTCAGAGAGGACCTGGCTGATCCCTTTTTTGTCATCTCTGATGCTGTGAAGTCTGCTGACCCGCTCCCACAGGCCATGCACGTGGGGACACACATGCCCCATGAGAACAAAAGGAAAAAATTCCCCCACTACCCTAGCTATAGCAAGGGGCCTTAGGTGTCTCTACAGCACAAAATGTAAAGCCACAACCACCTTCAGCAGGTCCCTGTGCAAAGTCAAGGCCTCCACTGTTACAGGGAAAACTGCTCCAGTGGCTGACAGGGATCAGACCCTCTGACACATCAATCTGAGGACACACATGCTTGTGTGAGCAGTGAGTGGTTCCTTTCCACTCCAGCTGCTGCACGAACACCCACCTGTCAGAGCTGTGCTCTGGGAAAGAACTTACAGAGCTGTTGGAAGAGTGATTATCATAGAATCATGGAAAGGTTTGCATGGCAAAGATGCTTAAAGACCATTTAGGTGTCCCTACCCACGGCAGTGATGAGACCAGGTTGCTCCTTTCACCTTCCACTAGAGCAGGTTGCTCAAACCCCATCCAACTGGCCTTGAACACTTCCAGAGATGGTACATCCACAGCTTCCTTGGGCAACCTGTGCCAGTGTCTCACTTGACCGTCCTTGTTCAAGACTCAACATCTGCAAGCTCAGAGCCCCTTTGATCAGGAGCAGCTGGCAGAGCTGACTGGAAGCTGCTGCTAGCAGCCATGGGCTCTTCTAGCTGTCCTCACTGGCACCTTAGTGTTCCTCCAAGGGCTTCCAGGACTCCCCTGACCATCCCAGAAGAAGTTCCCAGAAGATCAAGGAAGTCTCAAAGCAGAGCAGAGAAACTGCTGTGCCATCTTCTGTGTCTGACAAACTGCAGTCTTCCCAAGTGCAGAGGCTTTTACATGAAGCTATTGGCTGACAAGCAAAAATAGAAATGGCAGAGATAAGCTGTTAAACTCCCTGACATAGGAATTATGGGTGCCAGCAATTTACAAGGGCTCAAAGATCAACTATAAAATAAATCAACTGGAAGAAAAGTCTCTAACAAACTAGTAAAAACAGTGACACAGTGTCCAGCCAGGGGATGTATTAACACCATGTCAGAGATGGTCAGCATACAACAGTCCTGTTTTACAACCTTCTCTAGCTATCTCATGCTTACCACAGATGTTCAGAGTCCTGATGCCAAGACAGGCTTTTTGTCTGGCTCATAACTGCCTTCCTTATATTCTGCTGGTGAAAGATGTCATCCTCCTGGGTGCAAGGGTTGCTTGGGTTGGGGACAATGCAGCTCTTTTCTCTCTGCTAAATTAGCTCAGTATTCTCTTAATAACTGTGAAGGACTTCAATGTAGTTAGACAGAAAGATCTCCAGTGGCACTACACAAACAAATCACGGTGTAATTAGCATTAAGAGAAGTGCAGAGAAGGTCATGAGGTAATGGCCAGCATAGGCATGGGAATGGCCTTGCTGTCCATTTGATTTTCATACAAGGACAGCAGACAAGTGAAAAATACCCCCAGAAAAGCCATGAAGGACTCTGGTATAGCAGGTGTGCCAGGTACCACATCCCCTCAGTGCATGTACAGGGACACAGGGGCTCCCTCTTGTCCTGCCTTTCCCTTACAGTGCACGAGTGTAGAAACACAGCACTTGATTTCGCACTGCTGTGTCCAGTGAAAGTTACTGAGTCCCTCGGTATCAAGGCAGTGCAGAACTTCCCATTCCAAAGCCATGTGGAGAAGATGGAAAATCAAATTTATCTTCACTCTAACAACACTGATCTTACCACATTCTTAGATGCTTGTTCTGTTGCCTATTTCTTCCAGGTATAGAGGTTTTCCATCTGAGCTGACAACCTTGGTGCCAGCTGGAGCTCTGAATCTTTGTCATTCATAGAACAGCACTCATTAAGATTCATAAAACTTGCCTGTGCTTCAAGACCAATGTTATTTAATACAGTAGTGCAGGCTTACAGTCATTAGACATCAATAAATGCAGCACTTACTGCTAAAAGAAACTATCTGTTGATACCAAGATTGCAGGACTCTTAGACCAATCATAAAAATCAAATAGAGACAATGTTTTAAATTAAACTGAAAGCAATCAAAGACATTTTACTTCAGTCTTATTAATATGTATAATGCATTATAAAATCCATTTTATTTGCCTCCAACATTTTCCCAGCTGAACAAGAAGCTTTTAAAAAAACAATTACCACTTTGAATCTCCTCTCCTGCATGCAAGTCATGTGTCTGAGCCAATCCAACTCTTTATCACTGGCAGGCAGTCATGTTAAAAAATTAATAGTGACCACTTCATTTTTCAGAGCCTGTAATCATCTTGCTACATAATTTTGAACATAAGGTAAGGAAGAAGGGAAAACTTGGATTTTGAAAACTTTCATAAAATCCCTAGGTTCTGGTTCTCACTTTTGACTCTTTCACTTAAAGATACTATTCTCTTTTCAACGTTAGCTCTGTCTAAACAAGCAGAAATACTCAACGCTAGTTTGTGTGGCTACTTATCATGACAAGGCTTAGATATAATTAAAGAACAGTCATTATTGAGCCTGAATTTACCTTTATGGATGTTCTTCACGATTCTAGTTTAACAAGTCTCCACACACACAAAGAGCAGTTTCATCTCCTTCATAGCCTTACTAAACAAGGGCACAGGAGCAAGAGGCATGAAGATGCACATGTAGCTTTTGTAGGAAGATGAATAGTGCACAGTACGGAAAAGAGTCCAGTGGAAATTACTTTAGGATGCAGATATTAGGAAAACACAGCACAGTTTTGGTTTACAAAACAGAGGGAGGTGGCAAGGCTTGAACAGAAAGCTTTGTCCAATATGTTGAGTTCTGCAACAGGAAAGGCAGACAAGGAAATCTACACAATGACTATTGATAATCAACACACATTTTCACACTAGACATGCAAATATGTAGGTGAAGTTTCTTCAAGAAAGGGGGCTGGGCAGACAAAACTGTTCCAATGGCACACAACTCTAAAAAGTCAGGCAGATTTTTTGATATGATTCACTCCTTGATAGCTTTCTGCTACCCATCCAGTTTTTTGTTGCATCCTACCTTCTCTTTTTGTTGCCATCAGGCCCAGATTCTTTCTCCTTTGTATCATGTTAAACCACTTTACTAGAAAGAATATTAGGACAAGTATTTTGATATGAGGATACTGGAAAACCAAGCAGATTGGCTGGCAAGGTAATAGGAAAACTCAACTGGACAAGGCCCAGTGGAACTTCATCCAGCTGCTGCTGTTCTGAGCCATGCTATGCTTAGAGACCTCCAGAGAACGTTTTCCACCTGAATCATTCTATGAGTGTATGACCTTTCTTTTTAACTCAAAGAAGTACAGGCTTGGGTTTCTCGCTTAGTTGACCCTGGATGCCTTTCTTGTTCAAATCACACGTAGTCTAAGTTTTTTTCAAGTCCCAAACTGCTTAACTCTTTTCTAGAGAAAGACACTTTCAATAAGAATGAAAAAGCCTGAAACTCAACATGATAAACCAGTGCTGCCAATGTTGTATATATTCACATGATACCAATGAGTATAAAGCACTCTACTTATCAGTTTGAGTTTCAGTATGTTTTCCACCATTGCAACAGATGTGATTTTTGCTTTGGCTGGTTTAAATAAGATCATAAAGATCCCTGAAGACTACTGATCTAGCCAGCTCTAAGTCAAATATTAGCACAACTATAAAACTAATAAAAGTGCAATCTGCTATCCAATCTAGTTGTAAAATTAATTTACTACATTATAACTGGAATCTTATATTGGTCAGGCACTAATAATAGACCACATTTATGATGTACACTTACACAATTTTTTGGCTACAATTTTATAAAAAACGCAGTATTGATTAGAGACTACAATAAATCAAACAGAAATTCAATCAATAGTTCCACTGTGAGAGAGCATCACAAACCCCTTTGAAGCCTCACAAACCTCATTCTCTCCATGAAGCACACAAAACTCACAAAGAATCTTGAGAAATCAAGTAGTCTGTTATGTTTTAAACTAAATAAAAGTGGTATTAACTCATTATTCTTGCACATAGTAACCACACACTAAATATCTGTTCTAATAAACTATGTAACAAGTATTAATGTAGTTTTAATGTTATTATTAGAGCTCCTTTCAGCAATGCAAAATCTAAACTCCAGAAGTCACAAAGAACAGCTTAATAACTTAATAAGACAAGGAAAGACAGGGATAATTTGGCCATTATATGACCAAATGCAGCCATACTTTAAATTACAGAATCACTCTATTGAAGTTGTGAGAAAACCAACAGCAACTCCCATAATAATCGCATCATTATTTCCAAGTTCCTTTAATCTTATTGCAGCATATTTTTGGTAGACACCATCAATAATTACTTTAGAATCATAAAAAGTTAATAACTCATTAGAATTATGAAAATATAATAAATGATTCAAACGCCTTTTAAATTTGCAAGACCCTAATCCCCTCTTCCCATCCTACTATATGGATTCTTCCACTCATCTGCTCATGTGACCAGGTTGTGAAGGAAATGCAATGAGAAAGAAGCACACAGAAGGGTTTTGGGGTACGTTTAAACCTTTTGGACTCTTTGAACTGACCCTGTGCAGCTTCTGAAGACCACAGCCAGCCACAGGACTCTACGTCTGTGTAGCCTGATGCAGATCTTAATCCCAGTGGGTGCCGTAAAAACATCACCCAAAAGGAGGAATTACAGACTATTATAACAACCATTCAGTTTCTTGAACAGTGTAACAACTCTTTAAAAATCAACTGCATCTAACAACCATTTGTAAAAATCTATTTGCAATAGAAACTTGACCATTAAATCACTCTATTTCAAGATGAAGATGCATCTTTACGTGATTCTTTAACTTAAAATTGGAGTGTTCCAGGAAGATCTAATACAATTTATCACTGTATATTTATACGGATAGCCTAAATCTGATTCTAAATCAGAAGCCCAAACTTTGGAATCAGAACTTTTATTTTAAGCATCAAGTTGAAAGGTAATCCATGAAGACTCATGAGTTCTAAAACTGAAGATCAGTCTCTAACCATTGTAAGTAAATGTCATCATGAGTAATTATTTCATGTGTGTTAAGACCTGAGTGCCCTTTTATCATCATGTGCACAGGATGCAACAACTTTCAAAGCATCAGTTCCTACTGTCTCACTTACTTCCTGCAAACACATCTATATTGATCCATTTTCATGCAGCCTCTTCCACAGCCCCACTGAGTTCACAGTTGTGACAAAATGCAAGATGTGTGCAAACTTACCTGTATGAGAAAGCACATGATCTGACTTCAGGAATGGGATCTGAGAACTACTTGCACTATATCCAGCATCTCACAGAAACTGCTGGTGAAATATACCTCTGCAGAAAACATATCAAAGAATGTATCCCAGAATATGCTGGGATGTGGGAATGGACTTAGAAGAAGCAGCAGATGTCCCTTCAGGCTGTGCCCCGGGAGTCACAAAACAGATCATGAAACCTGTGGTGCACTGGCCAAGTAAGCTGGAAATACAGAAGCATAAAGTATCATTCCTCCAGAAAGTGGCATTTTATTTGTTGCCACATTCTCCTGCACTCGTAATAGATTAATTTCTTACTTGGGTGCTGGCAACTTGGTTATTCATTTGCAGTTTGGAAGGAGAAGATATCACAATTTAGAAGCTATTTTCTTCTGATACAAAGGCACACAAATATTGCCAGAAGCTTGGGGGATTTCCAGGTTGGTGCAATACCTTGGGTTTGTAAACAACACATAGGACTTGGCAAACTGATTCCTAAAGCTGGTCTTAAAACTCGGTTGGAATTGCTGGAGAGCAGAAAATACCAATGTTCTTTCAAGGCTAAATTGCTTAAAAGAATCTTTTTGCTGTGAGGCTGATCTTGATGACTTCACCCTTGTTACACTGCTAAAACAAAACCCTCCTTTTCAATGTCCAGAGTGGCTGGTCAGGAGCCAGAAATCAAGTCCTGATGAAACTGGACATGATGCTTAAAGCAACTTATTTCACTTTTGAAAAGTCTTCTGATGTCAAAACCATTGTCAAAAAGGTGGAATGGGTTTGATATCGCAAAATATGCTTTAAGCATCTTGCTTTGCTCCCACATTCCTCATATGTTTCCTACTGATCAGTTCTGGAAAGGCTTGATTGTTGTATTTAGGGTTACTTAAGATTGGATTTGTGAGTCTCTTTCCACTCTTTTTTAGAACCTCATGTAACTTATGCAATCACCATGATAAATAAATGCAGAGATAATCCTACAGACCAAAAAAAACCCACAAAAATGTGTTCATAAATGCAGACCTGAGGAAATTGTGCAATTGTGTCACAGAGCAGTCAATAAATGGATAATGCACTGCACCTTCAATGATTTCCAAATTTTCATGTACCTGAGCAAATAAATAGCTAAACATTGTGTGCTTGGGAAATAAAATATAAAAAACTCTCAAGTCTTTGAAGTAGGCAAACAAGCAAACAATAGTTAACACATCAGGAGCTCTGTGGCAATATGCATGAAACATAAAAATGCAAATATAATTCTGAAAAGAGGGAAAAAATCAGCAGTAATTTTCCTTGGTAATATCACTCTGTTACCATAGGGAGATAGCTGCCCATGTTACATATTGCATTGCATTTATTTTCACATTGCTATCTATTTTAAGCCTAATTAAAGCTGCTCAGTCATTACTGGAAATACCTTCCAACTCAGAATACTTCAAATATGGCTTGCAGAGTTCTGCACAAATCAAACAGAAAACTTGCATGAACAGCATCTCATAACCAATTTTATTAAAGCTCTATACAAACATTCTGATTACTAGTTTTTCTAGCAAGAATCTACTAAAGCTATGGGCTCTTTTTTTTAACTTACAAAATTGGAAAAATGCATTTCTGCTTAAAAAAACTGAGCAAATCTAATCTCCTAAATGATGACTAATAAAAAACCCCCCCACAATTCCTTCTCTTAAAAAGCTGATTAAACAGACCAATGGATTGTGAATTACAGTAGTTCAGTTCAGTAGAAGGGCAGTTGTAGTTGGTGATTCCCTTCTAAAGGGGAACTGAGTGCCCTGTATGCCAACCAGACACACTCTGCTGGGAAAGCTGCTGCCTCCCAGGGGCCTGGGGACTCCCTGAACTAATTCAGCTCTCTGATTATTGCCCACTGCTGGTTGCCCATGCTGGCAGCAATGAGGCTGATATCAGGGGCACCAGAGTAATTAAAAAGGACTTCAAGGCTCTGGCTCGACAGGTTGATGGGACAGGGGTACTGGTGGTGTTCTGCTCAGCTTCAACAGTAGCAGGGACGAATGATGAAAGGAACAGGAAGACTCACTGTATCAAAAAGTGGCTTAAAAACTGGTGCCATCAGTGGAATTTTGGGGTTTTTGATGCCTGCTAGAGCCAGATGGGTTTCACCTGTCTAGCAAGGGCAATGGGACTCTAGCCCATGAATTGGAAGGGCTGATCAAGAGGGCTTTAAACTAGGTTGCAATGGGGAAGGAGATGAAACCAAGCTCTCCAGAGATGAGCCTAAGGTTAATAAGCCAGAGTTAGGAGAGAAATTAGCAGCCCCTGTGAAGTGCACATGCACTAATGCACACAGTATGGGTGACAAGCAAGAGGAGCTGGAAGCCACCATTGCAGCAGGAAAGCCCTGACACAGCTGCCATTGTGGAAACACAGTGGGATGACNGTTTTTGATGCCTGCTAGAGCCAGATGGGTTTCACCTGTCTAGCAAGGGCAATGGGACTCTAGCCCATGAATTGGAAGGGCTGATCAAGAGGGCTTTAAACTAGGTTGCAATGGGGAAGGAGATGAAACCAAGCTCTCCAGAGATGAGCCTAAGGTTAATAAGCCAGAGTTAGGAGAGAAATTAGCAGCCCCTGTGAAGTGCACATGCACTAATGCACACAGTATGGGTGACAAGCAAGAGGAGCTGGAAGCCACCATTGCAGCAGGAAAGCCCTGACACAGCTGCCATTGTGGAAACACAGTGGGATGACTCTCATGGCTGGAGTGCTGCCATGGATGATTACATGCTCTTCAGACGAGACAGGTGAGGTAGGAGAGGTAGAGGGGTAGCTCTGTGTGTTAGAGAGTCTCTGGACTCTGTAGAACTTGAGGTTAGTGATGGTAAGGTTGAGTGCTTAGGGGTAAGAATCAGGGGGAAGGCCAAGAAGGCTGACGTCCTGGTGGGAGTCTGCTACAGACCACCCAACCAGGACGAAAAGATTGATGAATTCTTCTGCAAGCAGCTGGCAGATGTTTCAAAATCACCACCCCTTGCTTTTGTGCGTGACTTTAACCTGGCAGATGCCTGCTGGAAGCTCAGCACAGCTGCAAGGAGGCAGTCTAGAAGATTCCTGGAGTATGTGGAGGATAACTTGCTGTTGCAGCTGAGAAATGAACCCACCAGGGGTGGGTCCCCACTAGACCTGCAGTTCAGAAACAGAGAAGGGCTGGCGGGAGATGTGGTGGTCGGTGCCATCTGGGGTTCAGTGACCATGAAATGATGGAGTTTTGAATATTCAGTGAAACAAGGAGCGGCATCAACAAAACCTCTACCCTGGACTTCTGGAGGGAGACTTCAGCCTATTCAGGAGGCTGACTCAGAGAGTACCTTGGGAAACTGCCCTTAAAAACAAAGGGGTCCAGGAAGGGTGGACAGAATTCAAGAAAGAAATCTTGAAGGTGCAGGACCAGCCTGTCCCTGTGTCCCAAGAGTCAGTGGGCAAGACGATTAGGCTGTCTGGTCAAGGAGCTTTTGCAGGAACTCAGGAAAAAAAGAGGGTTTATCATCTTTGGAAAAAGGGGCAGGCAGCTCAGTAAGTGTTTAAGGATGTTGTTAGGTCATACAGAAAGGAAATCAGAAAGGCAAAAGCCTTTGAACAATTTGAACTTAATCTGGCCACTTCTGTAAACGATAATAATAAGTGTCTTTATAAATAAATAGCAAAAGGAGGGGCAAGGAAAACCTCCATTCTTTATTATATGCAGGGGGTGAATACAGTTGCCAAAGATGAGGACAAGGCTGAGGTATTTAACACCTACTTTGCTTCAGTTTTCAACAATAAGACAGGTCATCCTCAGGACAACTGCCCTGAGCTGGCAGACAGGGAAGGGGAGCCAAACAGCTGCCCTGTAATCGAGCAGGAAACAGTGCCCTGCTGAGCCACTTGGATGCTCATAAGTCCTTGGGACCAGATGGGTTCCATCCTGGTGTGGTGAGGGAGCTGGAGAAAGAACTTGCCAAGCTTCTCTCCATCATTTCTGACCTGTCCTGGCTCACTGGGGAGGTCCCGGATGACTGGAAGTTGGTCAGTGTGATTCCTATCCATAAGAAGGGCTGGAAGGAGGATCCAGGGAACTACAGGCCTG
>VXBX01000916.1:14714-55955 GCA_013400415.1 Scytalopus superciliaris
GACCCCCAAAGAGGCAGATCACGACCACCTAGCAACTGCCAGCGCAGGCGCACATCACAACGCAGAGGATACCGGCCGACCGGAGATAAGAACCAGAAACTGTATAAATAAAGGAGTACTTCCCCGTTTTAGGTGCGAGCCTTTGGCGGAGCACTGTCTCCCCGGCCGCCCAGCGCTGTTTTGCTCTTTTATCGCTTGCTAATTCGTTTACTAATAAATTCTATTTTTATATATACAAATTGGCTCCCCCAATTTGTCACAGCGTCTATAACAGTCTAACTGGTGTTCAGTCACAGATTGGACCCAACGATCTCAAAGGTTTTTTCAAACCTAGTTGATTCTGTGAAAAAACTTTTGGTACCTTTAACCTCTTCCTTGAAAACTCCATCAAGTTCATTGGTGCAAACCTTAAGATGTTATTCAAGCCGTTAAAGGGACTATTTGCAATGTGAAATTTTCAGGATAAAGGGGAAGGATAAAAAAGATGCCTCATGTCCACAAGCAGGAATACAATCCTTCCTTCATTTATGTTTTAAAGAAAACACAGTAAAGCAGCTAATGCCTCAAGGGCAGCCCCTTAGTGTTAATTTTAAGAGGTCCTCAAGATGTTAAGGAGAATCAAATAATAATCTGCTTTATTCCACAGTGCCCATTTTGGCCAAGAGTTTTCTGTGCTCTCTGCCTAATTGTGAAGCACCTAGAAGGATTTTCCTTTATACTCAGGTAATATGAAAGCTGCTTAGCAATTCAACAAAACTAATCCAATGTTCAAGAGACACCTATTCACTGAGAATAAGCCAATTTTACAATATGAAGTTATCCAGTCACCTGGAACAAAGGGAAGTATGTGGAGGACAGACAAAGAAAGCAAATGCTGATGAATGACTGGCAAATGGGGAGCGTAAAGAGATATTTAGAAAGAGCAACAAATAGATACATATACTGAGTGAATAAAATAAGAAAGAATGAATCCCAAGAAGCAGAAGTGACTGAAGCATAGGGATTATACAGAAACATCACCCTGCTACAAAGGGAGCTCCTCCAAATTTGCTCAGCATCTGTCACCACCAATTCATGCAGCAGGTCTAACTGGAGGATCTAATGACAGGCAGTTTATACAACACCAGCACATGACATGTCCCTCAGGGCACTTTGTCCTCACAGCATCCCAGTGGAGCAGCACAGAACGACTAAGCACGGCACAGATGGAGAAAGCAAGGCACAGTGCTTTAAATAGCTGTGAGTGAGACTCCTGTGGAAAGGGAAAGGGTTGAGCCAGCACACACGAACCACTGGAAAAAACTTATTTTCTGCCTCAGCAGGAAACAAAATCAAAAAGCTCCACATGGTGCATACTGAATACTGCTACAGAACAGAATCACTGATGGCTGCAACTATTTGGTTCACCTTGGGATGCTTTTTCAGTTAATGATTATATAAAAATCTGATTAATTTTTTTTTTTTTTTTTGCATTTTCTAGGAGAACTGCGTATTACCTTGCCAGAACTAAAACCTGTATTTTGAAGATCCAGAATTGCAATCCTATGTTTGCATGTCCTTTATGCAATTTTAATGATATCATTAAAGCTTTCATGCAACCAGCAAGCTTTTCTTATGAGAGAAGTGACTTTCTTTTAAAAAACAAGTAGAAAGTCACTCCCAATACATTCATTGCCTTTTACAAATGTAGCTTTGTGGACCACAGCATACAGAAAAAGACATTTCACACTCCCTGAACACTGCCCAAAATTGTAGAGCACCAGCCAGTACAACCAAATGTGCAAAATCTTTTGAGTTTTCAGAACACCTAAACAAAAAATTAGATTAAAAGAAGTGCCACATATGTCATGACTGTTCTAAATTCACTGATTTTTCACAGCTCCCTAAGCCCTGTTGTCGATGACAAACAGAAGTTCAAAAGGCACTTGTCTCACTTACACAAATGATTTCAGTATTGCAGAAATTCTCCTGCTAAAGGGTAGTTCAGCTGTTGGCTTGACTACATAAAATACTGGCAGGAGAATGTAGGTAGGCAAGGAAAGAAGAACCCTTTCCTTCTGTGCTTCTGCAAGTTGAAGCCTTTTTTAATTTCGCTTGAACTGATATTTGAAGATGATTCAATCTTTCCAAACATAAAATATCAAAAAGTAAAGGAAAATTTACCCCATTGATTGTAGAAACAGAAATCCTGTAAGACTGTAACATACTTAGAGTTCCTATCAAAGTTTGTATCAGAATAGATGTAAGACTAGAGCTTTGATTTTTTCAGATTTTTCATTTTATTCATTGGGGGAAAGGGGAGAAGAGATTTTCCGTATAACATCTCCAACCCTTTGCAATGCCCTATATATCAAATTGTCAAGAAGAAACAATTTCCACTCTGCCTGTAAAAGCTTACCCGAGGGCAGAATAACGGATTTAGTGTGAAAAAGTAGGATCTTCAGATTACAGAATTGAAAGATGTCCGATGTTTTAAGTTTTAATGGTGTTGCTTATTTGAGTCTGCCCCTACTACCTTGTCAAAATCAGGATAACAATAATCCCCAATAAAGCACAATGTGGAATATGCATCAGTCATATCAAAGTCACTTGGTATTCAGTAGCTCTTTGATCAGTTCAAGACAATTTAATTAAATCTGGTTCCAGAAAATTGCAGTGTTTTCATTTGCAAAGACACACCTCAGATGGCCCCAACTCCTCCAGGAGTAACTGCACTTGAAATTCAACAAATTCTCAGGTAACTCAGACCCTGAGATGACCCAAGCCCTCAAGCCAGGACTTGCAGTGTAAAGAGGAGGAGGAAAAAGGAAACAGAAAATGCCACATCAGCAGAAATTCCAGAGGAAATTTCTCCTTTTGTTATCTGCAGAGTCATTACAATCCTAATTGTAATTGACTCAGAAGAGATGAGTTTTCTTTGCAGGAATAGAAGGATACTTTGTCTTTAAAAAGACCATTCAAACACCCACAATGGCTCTAAAGTTGCTTGCATGCCTTCCCCCTGAAGTCATGTATAGTTGTGGGGATGCTCTTTACTCACAGTATGGAATTTTCCTTCCAACATCTACTAGAAAATGCAATTATCACATCGCCTTACCCTTCCTGTCACTAATGGTAAGCATCACATATGCTGCAAAAGCAAAGCAAGGGCAATCACTTTGACCCACCAAATTCAAAGCCAGACTGGACTCTCCTATGCCCCACTAGCTTTAGTTCTGTAAAGCTGACTCCCAAAATGAGATGTACAAAGAGAGAGGAAGACCACAGCACATGGAAAGCACTGCTAGATGAAGATCTCACCAGTCCCCCAGGAAGAGAACTGGGATTTGCCAGGCACTGCACTTCTACCCCTGATGATGCCTAGATCTGAGGGAGTTTAGTTGTTCTGACAATTTATTCCTCACCTGCAGGAAACTGGCTGCACTTTTGTATACAAACCACACC
The DNA here is from genome assembly GCA_013400415.1 of Scytalopus superciliaris. Taxonomy (NCBI): domain Eukaryota; kingdom Metazoa; phylum Chordata; class Aves; order Passeriformes; family Rhinocryptidae; genus Scytalopus; species Scytalopus superciliaris. Next base: position 18,159 of record VXBX01000916.1, read on the forward strand.
TCTGCCCACTGTGATTTTACCTTTCCCTGTCTTCCACCAGTACACACACGGATATTATGTGGAAGAATATAACAAAGCACTCCTCGGATCAAACCTTGCAAAATGGGATTGCAAAATAATCAACAGCTGAGCTGAAGCATTTTTACAGGTGTTCTGACACTGCTCTGTCACAGATATCCCAGCAGGTGAAAAAGAAAGGACATGCTCCACAAAGGGCTATGGCAAACAAAGGCCAACATAAATGAAAAAGTAAGAACATGTGAGAATCTTTTTCCTGTCAACCAAGATGTTGCTTCTCCAATTTTCTCTTGTGCTTGCCTACTATCTGTAAGACTTTAGGGATCATCAACAAATCCTCCCACAGGCTGCTGTGCACTACTGGCATTTGCTGGGATGGATTCAGGGCATAGCATCAGGTGACAGGTCTGTAGCCTTTGTTGCATGCTCTATGTCCATCACTGACTCCAAAGGGCTCTGGAAGCTACAGATTAGGACATCCTGCTCTTTGAACTTATTTAACATTTGTCCAACAGCTTCAGTCCTCATAGACCAGGTACTCAGTGGTCTATACACTGTTCAAAACAGTGGCACACATCACCTGAATGAGGAACAAAATTGGTCTTATCTGGTGGCAACCTCTTGCATGTAAACCAAGGCTGGAGGAGAATCTCCTCAAGGCTCCCTTCTCAGATGCTGGCTGCAAAGGAGGGCAGGGAAAAGGAGAATATTAATCTCCAGGACATCCCAATTAATTGCTTATGTGTTTAACAAAACATACTATACCAAATCTTCACAGACAAATCTGGTGACAAATGCCAGACGGTAACAGTATCTCCTATAATACAATAAAGAACAATCCAGGAAGCTGCCTGCATTATTTGGGAGAAGGACTCGAATTTGATAAGTGGATCAAAATTAGTTTAATGATTCTCTGTTTAGCTTTTACATCTACTCATAATGTGACACTGTGTTTCCAATTAGGGAACGAAAATATTGATTTAACATTTCTGTCATTACAGATTAGACATCACATGCTATCTCTCCATTACTGAAACTTTAATATTTAGAACATAAAAAGGAATTTGTAGAGTCAGTCACAGGAGTCTAAGTTTTTATAATGAGCCATTCATCTTCAGGTCAGGTTCCATAATATCTAAGTGCTACAAGTTAGTTCAGTGGAAGGAAAATGAAATGAAAAAAAATGGAAACAGCTGCTGAAACTGTGTCATATTTGTATATACTGAAGCATAATGGTATTTAAAGTTTTCAGACTCTTTCTGACACCTCATTTCCACCACTGCCACCACAACTTGTGTGAAAGCACACTGTCTAGTGGGCAGTTGGCAAATACCTACTGGCAGGGCATCTGACATGACAATCCAGGCTCAGCACTTTTCCCTTAAGAGTAAACATCCCAATGCTTTTAAATACAGGACAAGATTCCAGAGGGGGAGGCAGCACATTCTGGGTAACAGGCCTACGATAATATTTACTGACCATCTCTTTTCATAGTCATGACCAGCTGCTGAATTGCTTTTGCACAGAAAAACATTACAAGGAAAGCAGGCAACATTATTTTTAGCTGTCCTGCTTCTCGCAACAGTAGCAAGGTGTTACACAGATAATCAATTCTCATTGTTGTTTCAAAGCTACAAAAATAGGGTCTGACCTAACCCAGCTAATCCAGCACAGGGCTTGGGTGTCTGAGGCAGCTCTTCTGAAAAAGAAAAATCCCACTTACTTTAGTGTCAGAAGCACAGCAGTGGGAAAAGAACAACACCTCCCGTGTGCCTTAAGATTTACAGGGACTTTTCAGACCAAATGGCTACTATCAATCAATCATCTCTGCACTCCCAGCAGGAAATTAGATTTCCTGTTGTTTAATGCTACAATGCTTGACACAAGTCTATGAATTTGTAGTCCCAGTAGTGCTACATAAAAAAATCCATACTGTGGGGAAAGAGGGGAAGAAATACATGTTTTCATTAAATGTAGCAGAGAGAACATCTTTTCAGACACTTCCTCTCTGGTCTTGACTGATTTTTAATTTAAAGTTGTGTTTTAATCAGCAAAGCAAGTATACGAAAGGACAAGGAATGTACACTTACAGAGCAAAAACACCCTTGTCGTCACATCAGTCTTGTCTACAGGAGAGACAATTTATATCTGTGTCATAGGCTGCCAACCAGGCTCATCATTCATACATTTAGAATGCTAAAAATCTGAAGAACTGCTATTTTAGGCAATTAATTTGACAACTCTCATTCTTCATGGTGTTTATTGTTTGGTTTTTTGGGTTTTTTTTTGATCTCATTGCTGGTTTTTCTGGTTTTACCCCTTTCTCTAGCTGTGAGGATAAAGCAGTGACCCATTGCCTCCATCAGAAAAGTTCTCAGTTTCCCCAGGGAGCAGAGACTCCCCAGGAAGCCGGACATTATGTGACAAATCCCGTGGAGCACTGCAAGGCTCAGCCACCTTCCCACACTGGTGTGTGCCACAGCCACAGCTGGGAAGGCCTTATGCCAAGCATTATTACTGGTTTTATCATGCTTCTCCTCTCTCCTCATTTTCCAACCAGGCAAAAAGGTCAATTCAAGTCAAAACAAAAAGTACTGCTTACATTAAATTAATCACCCAGGGACCGTCTGACTGTGTAGTGGGGTCTAAGCTGGTAGTACAGAAAATAGGGAGAGAGCACACTGTCCCTCCTGGATGAAGAAGGTGCTGTGAGGAGGGGACTGTGAGGAAGGTGATGAAAGGTTAGAGAGGTCCCAGATACCACAGCATGCTTCTCCATGTCTCCTGGGAAAGGTCAGTGTTCAGGAGTCCTGGAAAGCAGTGCCCACTTCACCTGCTGCTGCAGCCAGGACACTCAAACCTTTCCAAGATTTCAGCAGAAGTGGGATAAGTATTACGCAACACCCAGCTTTACAATTAGTCTTTTGACAGTTCTTAGTGCTTCTCTTGAGGATAAGCACAAGTTGCCTCATAATTTGGGCCAGAGAGTGAATATTGCACCCAAGCTACACCAGACAGGTGGCTCTGAAGATGATCAGTCACAGGCAGTTATCTCCTCTTCACCATGTAAATTCAACAGAAGCTTTCATCCTCCTTGGAAACACAGAGTTGCTTCCCCTTGGCAGGAAAATCATTCCAGCCTTACAAGCACCAGCTGAACAATTACTGATTTAATAAATACGTTGGCCAGTCTACCAGTTTTAGGTTCAGTAAAAGACCCACAAAATAGCAATTTATAAAATGGTAAGTCAACGGAGTAAAATAGGAAGTCAATTAAAGAAACTAATCACATCAACAACCCTTAACAAAGTCATGGAGCATACTCCATGATGTGAACATCCACTCCTTTAACTCCACTGCTAGACAATTTACAGCCTTTGTGCTAGCCAAGTCTCTTTGTCACACTTGAAGGATGTGTGCCTCATCTACGTTGTATGTTCCACCTGAACTGAAATCAGAGCTGAGTATTGTTTCCTAAGCCTGTGAGCCATCAGACTGTGAGATCAGAAATTTCCTTGAACAAGGTCTAGTCCTTGCACAGCAGCAGACTGGAGAGAGGTTTGAGAAAAGTCGTGAAGAGGAACAATCACCTGTTACTGACCTGCATCTGCAACTATTGCCCATTCTCTGCCAAATAGTGCAGGACAGGTCAGCAAACCAGATAGAGAGGTCTTGGAAACACAACATCTACTTGTTCTTGCGTGCTTGTACCCAAGATCTGGATAACTCATGCAGGGTTGTTTTCAGGGGAGGACTTGATGGCACCAAGTATGAAGACAGATATTTATGTCAATAAGTAAGGAAGCATCCCTCCTTACTAACTAAATGGCAAAAAAAATTACTTAATTCCTACAGGGTAGAGCTGCCTTCTATGTAGGATTGGCAGCTGAATGCTCACCTCAACAAATATGAAGCAGGGGATGATGGAATAACTTCTCTGGGTATTATTTCCTAAAGCCATTTCTCATCACACTTCCTGGGGAGGCACTGTTCAAAACTTTATATCCTGAAAAAGAAAAGACAAAGGTATTTCAGTATGTTTCACTTTTTTTTTCCAAATTCCACAAAAAGGTTCATAGCACAGAGCACTGGCATACCAGACCAAGGATGCAGACTAAAAATAACATCAAGATCTAACTTGCCATTGTACAAATCACCCTGAGAGAGACTTCTTTTGCAAGGAAAAAGGAGAGATAAATATAGGTTATCAGATATATTATCTACAGAACACGAGGTGATAAGGAATGCAACAGTCTTTCTTAATTGCAATCCACTACAAAGCAAAGGCATCTTCTTCAGGATTGTAAAATCACATCTTCAGGCCACTGACCTGGGTTGCTGTGTTTTAAATCAATAGGTTTTAGTGACTGACTTGTAAACTTGCACTTTAGAAGAGATACTTATAGTACACTGATTGTACAAATTATCAAAATGTTTATCTGCACAACCTGCTCCAGATGGCAGTGTGTCTCATGCACAAAAAACCCCCAGCACGTAACAAGCAAATACAACAAAAATGCAAGGAAGCACTGTGCCCTTACTGCAGAGCCTTTCTATCCTGCTATAAATTCATACCTTAACATGGAAAACCCTAACTACTTAGCATTACTTCAGCTACTGGCTATTCTAATTAACATAACCTTATAATGCTCTGTCCTAAGACTCTTTACAGCACAAAAAGTAGGAAAGCAGAGAAAAGAAGACTAACTCAAGGAATTTTTATGGAGAGTATGTGTGCTTCTCTGCATGCATGAGGTAACACATCAAGAAGCTAAGTCTGGTTTAAATGACTTCAGTGAGACGTATAGATTTAGCAGGGAATGGGGAGGGCTGGAAAAGCAGCATGTAGCCCAGAGCTGCCAGGTGCATCCTTGCATAGAGCACACAACACAGAAGGGAATCCAAGTCCTCTGTTATCAGTTTTAACCTGAGCATGTCAGCAAGTGCTTAGGTGGGCCCAGCCTCACTGCCAACACTCACACAGAAATTCTGTCCTGATGACAAGTATCTCCCTGGGTCAGGGCCAGGGAGGAGGAAGGAGGTGAAAGCTGATGTATTTTGCAGAGGATGCTTTGCGCAGCATCTTCCCGTGACTCTTTGACCTCACTGGCATCTGGGTGGCAATTCAGGCCTTGGCATATGGAGCCTGTGAGGTTCATGAAGGGGTCAGTGCTTTCTCACCAGCTCTCAGCAGGGTTACTGGAAGAAATACTGTGATCAGAGCAGTGAGTTCAGCCGAGGTTACGAAGCCTGATGGAGGAGTTGGATCAGCTGCCAGTGTTTGCCGCCTGCACCACGATGCAGGCTCTTGTCTCGCCACCTATAAACTACTTAATGTATTCCTTATCTCATCTCTTCACAGTCTGACACTGAGTTGTAAAATGTATACACAATGTGTATCACAGTTCCAGGCACAGCACAGCTACAGCGACTCCAGTGAAACCACATTCTGTGTCAGCAATGGATTTTAACCTGTTAACCATTGAGAAATGCAGTTTCAAAGAAATGCAGGTCAAACAAAATAGCCACGAATGTCACTTGTGATGTGCTTCAGACACTCCCATCCTACACTGTATCCTCATTACAAAATACAAATATTCTGGAATTTTAAAACACCTGTTTTTCCAAACACACTTCAGATCTACTTAGAATACAAAAGGGGTTTTATCTCAGAGGTTAGTGCCATGGTTTAAAAAAAGATAAGGTAATCCAGTCCCATTAGTACTGTGGAAAAAAACTTCAGTAGTTCATTTTTTAACCACACTTTTCATACTGCCAGCTCTTGTGACATGTAGCTGGCTCCCTGTAAGCTGGCAAACATGGTGCCTGGTAGAGTTACAGGCTGAAGAGTCAGAGCAGCTTACAGAGCATTACTCCATGAAACTCTTTTGTATCCTGAAGATAAATTCTCAGCATCTTTCTTTGCAAATCCTGTTTTTCAAATGGCTTAGTGCAAAGATGTTAATACCTCAGCACCTTCAAGAATGTTTTGCCAGATCAGGCTTAGAAACAGACAAGACGTACCGTAACACCATGCTGTAACCCCAAGCCAAGCCTTCAGTTCCAACTGCTTTGTGTTCCTAAGCAAAGCAGAGGGCTGAAAGACAATCCAAGAATTTAGGAAACATTCTCAACAGATAACTGAAAGCAACTGCACAAACCAGAAATGAAACTGAGGGTTCACAGTAGTCCTTAAAAATGGCCTGATTTAATGCTTGGGGACTCCTGATGTTATAAATATGTATCACTATGTCCATTCCTTTAAGCTTATTGTGCACCACTGGTTTAAAAAACTGCATTGCCTATGGGAAAGCATTCTACATGTCAGCTTCTCTCCTATGTGATGACACATTTGTGTCAGACATAAGTAGTAAGAGACCAAATAGTTGCCTGATCAAGCCAGCTAATTCCCAGATTGTGGGAAGACCCTCAGCTACCTTGTTCTTTTCATCAGGTTACTCGAGAAAAGAGTGAAGGAAAGCAACTGCATGATCTTGTGGGGAGCACCATCTTTTGTCTCCCTTCAGCTGGCAATGAGTCCTCTAGGGACACAGCAAAACACAGATTACAGCAATCCCTAGATGCTTCAGCCTGCACAGCAGTAAGAGATAACCCACTTTTGCCCAAAGAGTCATACTAAGATGTAAAACAGGTGTTTAGTAACAGGCCTGTTCTATAACCCATGAGACCTCTTCACACTGATCAAACTTTGATAATGCAAAGCCTCTGACTAAAACAATGGCAAAAAAAAGGTATACTATCACTATTTGGTACTGCCTTCCCAATTTATTATTTCTATTTTCATCATTTTTACCCAATTGTTAAGGAATTCATGTGAGCAAAACTGTAAGAGCATCTTTAGATCCCACTATCTCTGATCTTTGCAGGCCTGGTACATTAGCACAGCATGGGAATAGAATTGGTCAAACCTATTCTAATGAATTAGGGACCACTGTAGAAGGAGCTCAAGTATTATAAGGTGCTTCTACTCTAGAACAATACATATAATTTCATAAGACAACATTTGTGAATTAATTAGAATTAGCTAGCTCTCATCTTGCTCAATTTACCTCACGTGCATTTGCAGAAAGCCCCTGATCTACAGCATAGGAGGTTATTGTCTGACATCTCCTGGGAGAACAAGCGGAGCCACAGAATATAAGTAAGTGAATTCAAAACTAAATGGAAAGGACAGCAAAGACAAAAAGAATTCAAGCTGAAGAGATTTTCTTGCCTCAGGGATCCATCCAGGGGAATGGCTTTTAGGATGCCCCATTCAGGTATGATCTAAAGCTTTTTATGTGAGCATGTGGCAGACAGCAAAAAGGACATATCTAGGACAAACTGGCATTTGCCGAGCCTTTACAGAGTAAGTTCCTGCATCAGACACAGTACAGTTGATTGTTTTCCTATGTAATCAGTGCTCAAACCAATTAATTGGTAGTCCATTTCCCTGGAGACAGTGGTCACCTCTATGGTTTTTAATCCATATCACCTGCATAGGTGAGAAGAGAAGATGAACAAAATATTTCATATATTGCTACAGTGGATATCTGTGCATCTGCGGAAATTACTCAAATCAACAGTCCAGAAAGTCTAACAGGCAGTGTTTTTCATAGTTTTCAGCTATGTTTCATTCAATCAGCATCAATGCATGTTTCTTTGGCCACTGACTTAAAGGCTGCCAGCCTGAAATCCAGGAACTGCTGCATAGATGAGGCAGCAGCAAAGCCGCAGGCACATGTGGGACATCACCTCACTACAGAACCCCAAATCTGCTCTGTCCAGAGGTGAGGAGGAAAACCACTGATCATTTCCTACCAGGATGTGATGCAAGCAGAAAAAATGGGGTTTCTATCCCCTTATGTCTAGGCAGGTTCATTATCTTTTCAGCAGCAGCTACCACAGTTTCAAAATAAGATGTAAATGTTGTAGTAGAAGGAACACCAGCTATTTCCATAACAACATAAAAGATACTTAAAACATCAGCATTTCCCTATTTGTAAGTTAGTTTAACCTTGTAATAGCAACTGGCTTCAAATTATAAAGATCTTTATTTTCATTAAAATAAGAATACTGTTTACAAGTAGAAAAATATCATCAAAATTTCTGACCAGTCCATCAAGGATCAATTTGCCCAACTGGAACACAGAGTTGCATATGTTAAACCCCAATTCAATTATGGAAACAAAATAAAACTAATGCCACTGCTGACAATGATTATCCAAGCTTTTGCAGAAAACGGTATCATTATAATCACTATTTACTATAGAGCCCTTAGAGATCTCATTTTAAAGCAGGGTCCTCTATTTCCTGTAGGGGAAACAAAGAGTTGCAGCAATTTGCCAAACATCACATAATGACTCAGTGTCTAGCCTGAAGAAAGACATATTATTCTCAGACTCTTGTCAAGTGCTCTGTCCACTTGACAATACAATCCCTGCACTTCAGATGTGCTTGCTAATTTCTGCACAAGAACCCCACAGTTCACACTGCACATTTCAGTAATACAGGTTTCCCTGATTGCTTGCTGCTGGAACCAGCAAAACACACATTGCCAGCCTTACAGAAGTGCTGATCAAACAGCCTCACGTCTGCAGCTTCACCCCTGGTGTGTCCAAAGGCACCCCATTAACCCAGTGCAACACCAGCATGAGCACGCATGGAATTCTGAACAGGCTGCGATGGGACAACAGAGGGTTAAACTGTCTTTCCCAAAGCTCTCTTCCACACAAGCCTAACCAATGCAAACAAAAGGGCCTAAGGAATAAAAGGTAATGTTTTCCTGTTTTCCAAGTACAGACTTTTTTACTGTTTTCAAAGTAATTGAAATCACAGTGCTGTCAGGAATCACTCCAAAACCCAAACTGTGTGACAAAAAGCACACATGATATTGTAGCATGGAGACCTGCTTGTCTGCCTTGCACCCAAACACAAATACTTGCTTGGTGCTACTGCCTAAAAAGAATAAAGTTAAGAAAATAGCATCATGGCTGCAACAATTAGAAGGTACCAGGCAAATGGTACTCGGTTTTCTGTCTAGTAACACACAACACACTGGGTTTTACCTGCAAATGAGAAAGTTATCCTGTGCACCATGTTGCCCTCGGGGAAAAGTGCCTACAAACAGCGGAGCTTGGGAAAGAGGAAAGGCACTCGCTCATCTCTGTTTTCCCATCATCAGAGAACCCTTTACCCATTCACTATGAACTGAGAGGCAAAGAACCATCAACACCATATCCACAAGACCAGTAACATGGAGACTTGAAACACTGGGCGTCCAAACCCTAATGGTCTGACTGTCATAACTGATTTTTAGTTGTTAACGGTGAAATTGTCTAGTAAGTGATGATAAACAAATGTGTGCAGCAAATTTCAAGCCTTGGCTGGTGACTACCTCCCAGACCACTTCTGTGCAAGGAGCAGGGTATCCTACTTTGCCAGGACACTGAAAAGAGTAGATGAACACACAAAGCAGTAGCTCAGTGCACTGGATGTAGATCTCACCACAGAGAATACAATTTATTATAAACTTTCTTAACAGCATAAATGCCTGGTTTCTAGTTTAGCTACACAATTCAAATAAATTGTCCTGTCTGTGGAAGTGCTTCTCACAGGTGTCTCCACAGGCTGCCTGACAAGAAACTAATTACATATCACTAATGATAGCAAGGAAAGGAACAAAAACCAGACAACAATATGCAAAATGAACCCAAGACATGTTTGCCATCACAAAAAAACCCCAAACAATTCTGCAGCACTTAAGACAGGAAAACATTTTTTCTGATGAGTGTTCTGACCTTTTTCTACTAGCAGAAGTCTCATTTTAACATTTCAGCACTCACAATGGAAAAGCATCTTATGGCAAATAATGACACCTAAGTAATACAGTTCACAGCATATCTGAAATGACAACCCTTACAACAACCCCCACCTTGTTATGAATAAAGCTACATGAATAGCTACTTGGATTCCTAAACTCATTCTCTTAAAAATATTTTGACGAGTCTCTGGTGGCAATGCAGAGTTTTATCCATGAAAGAAAGTGATGCCACAGATTTTAAGAATCCTGTTAGAGTTGTTTTCCCTTGCTTCTAGCTTCATAGGGAAAATTATCCCATGTCTGAGTGATAAGCAGCAGTACAAAACCTATGGATAGGCAGACTGAAAAGGGTTCTGCACCACTTATGCCTTCAAGAGAGTTCAAGTGTTATGCCAGCATAGCAGAGGCCTCATAACAACTTCTCACTGTGGGGAGGAAAGTGAAATCTCAATGCCACAGCTGCTAGCAACAAAACAAATTTACATTTGTTCGACTTGGACAGAATTTTGTAGATGTTGGCTTAAATAAAACCCAAACATAACTGTGTAAATAGCATGCCAATATCCATAAAGTGAAGCAAAATGGCCATAAGTCTTATTTTGAATTATCTCACATATATGAATTCTTCCTTGTACTGCAGGTCTGAAAGTGTCATCTATTGATGTCTTCCATTTGGTGAGACATTAAATTCTTTCTGAAAATTTTCAGTATATCACTTACTCAGTGTAGGTTTGAATAATACCCATCAAAATCTGGTGTCACATCAGCAAAAACATATGAATAAAAGTTTTAACCTGCTATACCTGATAATGCTTCTCTCTTTCCTGCAAAAAGACTAGCAGGGCATGATAAATGAAGATGGGAATTCTTTAGAAAAAGAAACAAATAGTCTCTGGAAGAAAACAACAAACTAGTGAATTTATTTGTGAAATTAACAAGACCAATCCTGCTCCTAATTCTCATTTAACTAGAAAAAGCTAATTGTCCTAGCTCTCATTTCGTTCCTTCAAACTTTAAAGTGAATCTAAATGAAATAGCTGTGCATTATCTAGGGCAAAAGAATGACTATTTCTGGCCCTTACCCATCCATCTGAAGGCATGTCACTTTGACTTAGACTAATTAATTTGCCTTGTGATCTTCTCTGAACAAATGCAAAAGGCAACTGGTTGTTTCTTTCACCTTTGGTTACAACTCCATCTGTCTTTGAGGACATTTATAGCAATAAACTGGCAGGTCTGGTCAGAATTAAAGTAAGCTTTCATATACACAAAGGATTCATAGTTACAGAGATTAGCTATATGACTAGTTTAATGAAAATATATTGTATGTTTTTGTTTTGAGTTCAGTGCCTCATCTGCACAATCCACAAAGGAAATAATCAAGACTATTTCTTATTTACACCTGATACCCTTGCAAGGCTCTGGTCGGAAACCAGGTACTGAAGTATGATCTCCCTGATATTTGGAATGAAGGGCTTGTGACGGAGTTTCACTCTTTGAAACCAATTCCATTCCATTTGGTGACTCTCCATGCAAAGCACCAACAGGCACTGAGAAAACTGAACAATTTCAACAGGAGAAAACCAGCAGCCTCCTCCTCCTCTGGATGTTATCACAGTTAACTGGTTAAAAAAAGAGGAGGGGAAAGAAAAAAGCAAAAGAAACCTTCAAGAATACAGAGAGTAACAACACAATGGTGTGAATTAAAGGAAAATTGGATGAGCTATAGAGAAACTTCTATGGGATGGAGGGCAGGAAAAGAAAAGAGACCACAGGTTTTGCCTGTGATGCAACATCATGAGACTGTAAATTCTGTCCACTCTAATAAAGGGATATCACTACAGCAGACTCTAGAAAACACTCTTCCTTCCCTGAACCCCTCAAGTGTCTAAGGGTTTTGCAGTAGGTATTTTAATAATACTTTTATTTAAAATTATTGCAATCATTTAATACAGGGGCAAAAAAGTTCAAAGATACTTTCCTCATTCAGATCAAAATCTGTACTTTACTCCAGAAAACCAGTTTTGGTTTTTTCTTTAAAAAAATCTCCTTAGTCAACAGTCTTACTGAAATCTATTGAGCTAAAAAAAACCCAGTGGGCTGTTTATGTGTTAGAAAGAGTGAGAAGTATTTGTTCTTCATGTGGAGTTTCACAGCTCTGCACAGAACTAATATTGGGAAACCCAATTTTAAAAACATGTTTCAAAAATATATGATGCATGGTGTTCTTGTATGCCATCTCTGCTCAGCCTAAGTCCAAGTAAGCCACTGATCCACATGTTTGAGTGCAAGGACGAGGCTTTTGCAAAGTGCCAGCTACTCTTAGGCTTTAGATGGACACCTCCAACTAAATTTCCAGCACTTTTGGAGAGTGTTCATACAGGTCAGAGCTTAAAGATAAACCTGCATAAATATTGAGATGTGCATGGGAAGCAACAGAGCACAGCGGTGTTAGACAGGGTAAGGGGAAGAAAATCAAGTGTGTAACATGTTTCCATTTATTTCCAATTCTTTTTTCAGGGGGTGAATGCTGCATTGAAAATTTCCTTTCAAATATACGGTGAGCTAAAATTAATAACTAGGCATGTAATAGGCACAAGCCAGTGGACTCTAGATAGAAATCAAAAAACATTCACTTTGTCCCCTTAGGGCCCAGCAAGAAAACTGTGTGAGTATTGATTGCAGGCTGTAATATTATGAAAGTAAACAAGCAACTGCCTCACCACCCTGTAGCCTCTGGCAATGAGATCCAGAGGCAGAGCCTCTCACTCCTCTGATATTCTGAGATTCATGCTGGCAGTGGAGCTGTCAGAGCCACACAAGGACTACACAGACTCACACCCCTGCAAACCTGGCAGAAAGCTCAATTTTATCTGGACTTTTTGCCTGTTCTTTTGGTTTATAAACATCACCTTCACTTTCATCCCTTGCAAGGACAGAGTACACAGGATTTCTGGCATACCTGCTCCCTTCCCTCATACAGAACACTATGGTAGAAGTTTTCCCTAACAGCAACAAAAAAACCCACCATGTTTTGCTTTCCTCTTTTTATCTCTGTGTCCATTATGCAGCCAAGGGAAGCAAGTATAACCCCTATAGGCTGAATAGTATAATTTGTCTGCTTGTAAGGACAGTATTGTACTATAGCTCATGTGGTTTATGTGGGACTCAGAAACACAATCTGGATGGAATGTCAAGAATTTAAGAGTTTACTTTTAGTGTACAACGTATCTTAGCAATCTAAGAAAATCCAACTTGTTATTAGTCCAGATATATTTATTACCATAAAAGAATACAGTAAACTATACTAAAATCATTTCTAAATAGAGGAAAAATATGTTGCAGACTCTGTAATACCTTCTCCATGGTGTAATGCTCTCCACAGACTCCTTGTTGAGTCCTACTTAGTCTGGAATAGGAGAGAGGGTTATGGCAAGATGTCAATGTCCACAGTTTCTCTCCAAGAGAAAGGTATCAATGCTGATGGGTGGGAGATTATTTGTCTTTTAGGATCCAGTTTTTTTCCACTTTTATACATTTTCTACCATACCTTACTCCTAGCTTATTCTACGCTCTTCTGCAATTTCATGCCACTTTCATATTTCATAGACTCATAGAATCTTTCCTTTCAGAAAAAACCTCTCAGACCATGGAGCCTGACAGTTAAACCCAGCACTGCTGAGTCCTCCACTAAACCATGGCCCCAAATGCCACATCTACACATCTTTTAAACACCTTCAGGGATGGTGACTCTACCACTTATTTGGGCAGCCTTTTCCAGAGCTTTACAACCCTTTTTGTGAAGAAATTTTTCTAAATATCTAACCTATTGGATATCAAATTTGCTATACTTTCTATAACTTCTCTTTGCTGTCTTTGTAACACCCAAAACCAGCTTGACCCAAGCCATAAATGATCATTGGTGGGTGGGTGGACCGGTTGTACCCCCTGGTGCCCACAGTTTTCAGGCCTCTGCTATTATCCCATGGCTGTTCTTCTCCATGCTACAGCTTTATTCCATGTTCAGACAGTCCATTTTTAAAAGAATAGAGACTTGTTAGCTCTAGCTATTAGGTAGAGAGATTGATGAAGTTTATTATAAAAATAGGCATTAAATTATACAATCATATAAAAGAAAACTAAAGCTAAAACTGATTAAATAATAGCTATCACTCTTTTAGACAAGAGTGAACAATGAGCAGAACAAAGCTCCAGGCAAACCCTGGCAACAGAGTTCTGACAAAACCTTGTCTTCAAAAAAATTAGTTCAGAAGCCGTGTTACTACTAGAAAAGGCAATAGCACTCATCTGGCTACAAGGACACCACCCAGATTTTGATAGACAAGGATGCCCCACATCTGGACAGACTGCAAAATATGGTGTTTCACCTTTGAGTCCAGCAAGGCTGTTGCAAACCCTTTTACTTAGATAAGCTCCTGATCAGGGTCAAGTCTTGGTCTTCTGGGAGGCCTGCACTCTTCCCTGTGTAATTTTGTCTCACAGCACCTACAGAGGCTTCAGGGGAGCTCACACAGCCGTTGTTTGACCCATTAAACATTTGGTTTATAAAGCAAATACAGTCTACACAAACAACTAAACTGTTAAAGTGATCCCAGCATCAATTCTGAAATTCCTGTAGCTGAGACTATAATGTTACTTTCAAGAGTGTGTTGTTATTAAAACCACATTCTTTAACAGTTTTAATGAGCTGTAACACCTGTTTCAGGTATTCTGTATACAGAAAGTTAGCTTGTAATATTTTGTGGGCACTTACATGACCATATGTGTGTGCATACAAATTCATATTCACTCAAACACAACAGGAGCCTACAAATTGCATGACAGACAATGGCTGAAAATAAATGGAACAATTTTGTAATTTGACTTGGTCAAAATATGGTTAAACAGCTATTTGAACGCTAAAAGCTGGCATGGGCATATAAACATGTTTGCCTTGCCCTGTGCTGTTTGCTGCCATCCTTCTTAGCAGACCATCAGAACACCGTGTCTTGTTTAATAGCCACCCACTGCTGATGCACAGCTCTCACCTCTAAAATGCCATTTTTCTAATTTTGAAAAACTACCTGATCAAGTCTTTAAAAATTGAAGAATTCTATCCATTCAATTGCTGTAAGACTGCATATCATACATACAGGCACTGCTTTGCATAACAGAGGAAACTAGTTTTTATAATCTGTTATTTTCTGCCCATCTGAGGGCCACTGATTTATACACTGCTATTTTAAAATACCCCAACTACAGTAATAGACAAAGGTGCCATCACCCCATTTACAACACTGAAAGACTTATGCAGTCTGTTAAAACTTGGTTTTTCTTGGAAGGTAGTCCTAGATTTGGCTGATCTATCTACAGCTGCTGCTTCTAGTACTCAAAACACCACATTTTATAAATGCACGAGACTTAATTTCTGTAGATACGTATATACACATGTGCCTTTACACACCTTTTTTTGATTACATACTGAAACACTGCATTCATATTTTAGTAATCTATTAAGCATAATCGATATTAATCCTATGAAGGATATATATACTATCACAAAGGCAGTATTTTTCCCATTTGGAGATTAACATGCTTTTAAACTTGATAATGCCCCAGCATGACATTTACTGAGGCACTGCCCCACTGTTTCAACTCCTTCCACAACCTTCATGCCAAGCAAAGGTACCTGCCACAACCTTCTCCTCCCCACATGCACTTTTGACATCACTTCTCCCAAGAGTACTGGGAAGTCACAGTTTGCAGGGCAGCAGTTTCCATTGCCTCTTTGTCTTTCATAGCCCTAGGATTTTTCTCACAATCATCTATTTTGCTCTCAAAAACTCCTTACCAGGGTTGTGCCTCAGGGCATGTAGTACAGATATTACTAAGCCCTAAAATCAGATGCCATCATGGGCAGGACCATTCACCACAGCTTTTCTATGTGCAGCCTGGTCGATATGTGGATCCTGGCCACAGTTAGTTTAGAAAGGCACTCTTCAAACCTTTGGGATTGCAAACCATATCAGAAAAAAAAAATTGTAAGAAACTCCCTCCCCTTCAAATGTATATAATTTATAAATCATACACATGTACCCCTCTATTATGTAAATTATAAACCATACAAAATCAGTAAAGACTGTGAGCTAAAGATAAAATAAACACTGTTCTAAAAATTTATTAATAGTGCAAAAACATTTTCTTCCACATCGCAGTGGGCTGTATTATGCACCCCTTGTGGTGCATGCATCCTGCTTTGGAGAGCACTGGTTTAGAAGACCACGGACAGAGTCGGGCAATCTCTTCTGACCTAAATATATTTTTATTTAGCACATGGCCTTTCCTCCAGTGTAGCTCTCACCTTTTATATTACTTTTAAAGCTTGCACAAGCCAATGCAGCTTCTCAGAACGACGATTTGTGGCCGCAGGGGATACATCCAACTCTGCCTTTATAGCCACCCACTGAGAGGCTTAGGGGAAGCTTGCACAGCATTTTCTTGTTCAGCCGTGGCAGGCAATCCCTTCTTTCTCATTTAAGAAGCCATTCAGAGCACACATTTTTATCTAAAGGGCCCGATTTTGCAGTCAAGCCTGTTTGAAGTTTTGGGGTCAGTTCAGTAGTTTGGTAACAACTTCATATGTCTCTCATTGCACATTTCCTCTCTTTCCCTTATTCCAGCAGCAAAGCGTGCCCCATAATTCTCCCTTATTACAGCTGCAAATGGTGCTCCAAAATTCTCTTTGCAGAATCCCAGTATCATATTAACAGGAGCACTGGAACTTGTGAACCTCTGCTCCTCTGAGTGAAGAATGGGGTTGAACCAGGTCAACCCATAGGTCTCTGTCCACCCCACCACCTCTTTTGGAAGGTGCTTCAGTAACAGCTAGGGTTAGACAATACATTGCTTTAGTGCAGCACTCAAAACTTTCCCATCTCAGCTCCACAAGCTTGCAATGGAGTTGCTTATGGGCTTTTTGATACTGCACAGATACTTTTAATTCATTTCACTGCAAAACTAATTTTAGATTTTGCTCTCTCCCAATTTAGACCCACCATCTCATTTTCTCTGTCTTATTTTTTCTCCTTCAGCTCTAAAGCTCCTTGTTCTGTCGCTCTGCCACCATTCCCCTGCACATCTGGTTTCTTCACAGGACAGTGGTTGTGCTTTTTCTTCCAGCTTTTCAAACTCTTGGACTGCATCCAGGACAGTCCTGCAAGAATCTTGGTTTTAGAGTCAGTACACCACTCTGTATCTCACATCCCTAGATGGGTAAATTTTCCTATAAAAAACAAGGAAGTGACCATTTAGGGAGATGCATGGACAAGCTTCTCTTTCCACTCTTGTATAGTCATAACCCTAAAAATATGTCAAACTGTTCAGTGATCTTTCTCTTATAGGTGTTCATGGCTTTTCTGTTCTTTATCCAACTTTGCAGAAAAGTAAAAATACAAAGAAAATTTTGGACTCAATTACACTGAGGAAGAGATGCAGGGACAAAGACCTCTGTTCAACTAGAACTACAATGTCAAAATTTTAAAACAGCATCAGCTAAGGCTGGACTTCCATTGGCCTTCACCTTGCTCAGCCTCTCACCTACTTTGTCAGATCACACTGCACAAGCTGACACCTAACTAATTCCAAATTTGCCTCAGCTGAGCTCCTGACAGATTAAGACAAGGAAGCAAAGACCTCATTTTCCCTCCTCTGTATTTTTCCTAGGATCCTTTATCATCTAAGTTGTCCAAAAATCAGTTATTGCATTTTAAGTAACGTGTCAGATTCAAGGCACACACATCACCAGGTCCTCAGTGATGTCCCAGCAGGCCATGAAGACTCTCAGAATGGCTTGCACTCTTTCTCCACAAACTCAGTGAACTCATGCCATTTATGTGGATCAAAAGAATACACCTTACAACCTGAGTCAAGAATTTAATGTTCGCTTAACTGAAGCATTAAAGCTAATGAAAAGCCCTCAGTCTGTGGCTTGTCACTAGCAGTGGATACAATGGGGCACATCAGGAGAAGTAATAGGTCCCCTTTTCTATTTCTTGAGAAATTTAAGCCAGTATTTCAAAACTCTACATTCACTCATTTAGCTGTTAATATCAGGAGTCAATTATCCATTCATAACTCCATCATGAGTGCAATTATTCAATGGGATCATAAGAGCTGCAATTTTCTTTTCAGAGCTTGCAGTGGAGCCATGTAATGTTGTTACCACCCCATTAATCACACAACATGGCCATAGCCTAGCCTAAAGACCACCATTATGCATCTACTTACCTTTGTAAATGGAGAAGGAAACAACCAACAACTGTGTGACACTGGCATCTTGGCCAACAGACAAGGGACTGACCCTGATTCCTCCAAAACAAAAAAGATGCTTTAGCCTGTGCCCACTTCTCCACAGCAAGTGCCACAAAAGACATCCCAACTCTACAGATCAGCACTCAAGGGGTCTGTGAGACATTTTTTCCACAGCTGGTCTCAGCTGCTCATCATTTGGACGTGTCCAAACACAGGCCTAATTGTCGCCCTCTACTGCCAGTAACAAGTACATCCACAGGGAGATGCTTCTGCTCCTCTTGCAGTCAGATGCATTAGAGACCCCTGCAGAGTGCACAGCTGCCATGAAAATGGCCTAGGCTGAATTTTTCAAAGCCCTGCTGAGCTAACTGTGTAGCCACCAAATGCAGAAACAAAATTTCCAAAAATAACAGAGTTCAGCAACAGCTAAGACTGTGTCTCGGTTTCCCTAAAAATTAAGCTCTCAAGACTCTTAATTCCTGGTTCAAGGGTACTTGAACTTGAGTTTCCATGCATTGTTCAGGCACTAAGCATAGCTGTAACTGAGAATTGTCAGAAAGAATACCACTGGTTAACTACATTTGCAGGCTACATTCTGAATCAAATATTGCTTGTCCTCTTGCAGCTGCCCAAAAGCCATAGAAAAGCCAAATTGTGCAATCAGTGAATTGAGCAGAATCACAGACATGAGCCCAACCACCTTACCCAGGTGAATTTTCTACTGCCTGGCAATCTACAGTGCACTGATCTGGTATTAATGAGTGTGCAATCACTCTCTCAGTGCTGACAAACAGGAATTGCACCCAGAGGACCTCTCCCTGTGTACAGTAGCTGAACATTTTTACCTGCTCCTACTGACAAAACTGGAATGACTCCAAACCCCACCTCCTTACACATCCTGGCACAAAGGAAAAAAGACAGCAGGAAATTGACAGAGAGATGGATGACAGTGGGGAGGAGAAGATCCACTGTATTGAGTTTGGTCCCACAGAGCAAAGCTCACAATAATAGTGACTGGCATAAAGTAGTCCCAAGATAAGCAATACTACAATTATCACAACAGGAGGTATTTGCTCATAAGAGAATGGCTATGACAGCTAAACACATCCAGCTTCCCCCAACAATGAGGAACATATGATAGTGCATTCCAAGTATTTGGGAAGTATAAATT
Source organism: Scytalopus superciliaris (assembly GCA_013400415.1). Lineage (NCBI taxonomy): Eukaryota > Metazoa > Chordata > Aves > Passeriformes > Rhinocryptidae > Scytalopus > Scytalopus superciliaris. The sequence continues at coordinate 37,481 of VXBX01000916.1, forward strand.
ATTTTAGAGTTTTGTTCTGATGAGAGTTACTTTCAAAAGGATCTTTTCATTTAAGGGCCTGTTTGCAAAGAGATATTCAAGCATCAAGTCACGAAACAACATGTCTGTTCTAACAAAGGAATGGAAGTATTTAGGGTGCTGGTGATAACAACAAGTAGCAGGATGAAATGTAAGAGAAAAGAGTTGTGACAAGTATCAGATATAGTGTATCATACATTTCCAGAATGGAAAATTTTGGAAATATTTCAGCACACTTGCAACTGTGACATCTTTTCCAACCTTAATGAGTCTATGATTTAGCCAAGAATATCAAACATATGCAGCAGAAAGGGCAATGTCTGATAACAGGCACAAGCCACACTGCTTCTTCCCATCTTTTAACCTGAGTGATCAGACATGTAGTGTGACATTTCCCTAATTCTCAGTGGATATACAAGTATATATAAAAAGCTGAAATGTAACAACGTTATCATCCATCTCAGAAAGCTTAAAAAGGGCTACCAGCATTTCCTGCATACTGTTTTCACCACGGTAGCATCCATCCACATACATTGCAATTCCAGCTCTGGGGTTCCCAACACAAGAAAATGTTGACCTGTTGGAATGAGTCCAGTTGCTCAGAGGGCTGGATCACATCTCATGTGAAGAAAAACTGAGAGAGCTGAGACTGTTCATCCTGGAGAAGAGAAGGTGCCGGAGAGTCCTTACTGCAGCATTGCAGTACCCAAAGAGGGTTTACAAGAAGGCTGGAGAAGGACTTTTCACAGGGGTACAGAGTGACAGGACAAAGGGAAGCAGCTTTAAGCTAAAGGAGGTTAGATTTAGATTAGGTATTAGGAGGTTCTTCCCTGTGAGGGTGGTGAGGTTCTGGCACAGGTTGTCCAGACAGGTTGTGGACTCACCACCCCTGGAAGTGTCAAAGGCCAGATTGGGTAGGGCTTTGAGAAACCTGGTCTAGTGGAAGGTTCCCTGCCCATGACAGGGGGGTGGAACTAGGTGATCTCTAAGGTTCCTTTCAACTCTAACAACTCTATGGTTCTCTGATTCTACAGTGCCAAATAAGCCCTACAGCCATTATAAAACATCTGTAGATCCACTATCCCAAGCTGATACTTGGCACTGCTTTTTCAAGGATATTTGTCTCTCTCAGTGATGATCTGTGGACATAGTAGGGCTTACAGAAAACGTGAAGATGTAGTCAGGAGTTGCATGACTTCTGCATCAATACTCCTACAGTTTGGATGCTGCCAATGACTTCAGCTGGGTGAGATTTTGCATCTTCTTTTTATCAAGACATTGGTATCAGAGGAAAAAACTGCATTCCACTTTTAAACTAGCATGTTCCTTATCATCAGGCAATGTTTCATAAGAGACAGGAAAAGACAATTTGACTTATGTATCTTTCTGTCCAGCATTCTTCTCAGAGGAAGTCCTACCCTGTACTATCTACATAGCAAGAGACAAAAATAAAACATTTTCTTATGTATCACTGTTTTACATGGGCTCCTCACTGATGTTAAGACACTTTTAGCTCAGAATTCTTATGTGAAAGCATTACTAAAAATGGACACAAATGGTACCAGTAGGACATGTTCCTTTGGACAAAACCTCAGCTTCTGAAGTTTGTGGGCTGATCCAGTCAGTCACCAAAATTATGCACAAGTTCTCTCTTGGGCACTGTCCTTTGTTGTGCCATCTATAAAGTCATGGTAATGACAGTGGACCCCTACTGACAGGAATGTGCCACAAAGATCAGACAGGGTTTAAAATAAAGCCCCCTCTATTGCCATAGCTATGTTTGTTTACCAAGGATAAGCATGCACAAGGCAACTGCACTGGATTCTAATCAACAGAAGTTTGAGGTTCTCTGAGTATTTTGTTTTCCCTGGAAAAACCTAACAGATTGTTGCCAGTCCAGGTAACACACGAAAACAATTTGAAGACATTAAGTTCTAGAAGCTGTTTTCAAACATTCATGTGACTGCTAACAGAGAGCCAGCCTTTTTCACTACCAGCAACTCAAATCAGATTAAGGGCACTCAGGGCGCTGCAGGAACCAACTGCATGTTTGTTGAGAACAGAGTTAAACCCTGAGTGAGCTCTGTGTTAACACACAGACTAGTGGATTTAACAAAGTTAATTTGAAGACTTGGGTCAGTTTGATTCTTTTGACATGGACAAAATCTCTGCATGGATCAAGGGCAAGTAGAGGCTGGTCAGAAGGCATTTTCAGAAGGAGTGTTGCAACAGAAATATTGGGATTTGTATGAGGGAAGTATGAATCTAAGTGAGTGAATGGAAGCGGGAAAGTGTCAGAAGAAACAGCAGTCAAGGGGTTGAAAAGAAAGGCATGCATTAATCACCACACAGCACTGTAAGCATGGTTTCACTGAAACAGAAAAGATAAGCTGCCAAGAGGGTGAAGAACATATCTGGAAACATAAAATACCCTGATAAGGAAACATCAGAACTGTGAAATTCAATAACTTTGCACAAGACTTGAAATAATGTTGAAAAGGTGAAAAAAACAAATTATGTGAAAGATCCATGCTAGCACCCACTGCTAAAGAGTACAAAAAGAAGCGTTGTTCTAAACTCCACTCATCACTGCCAGTTGAGCAGTCACAGAAACACAACAGGCCTCAGCAGCCACCATGAACTGGGTCACCTGTCCGGTTCACATCTGAGCCATGCTGGTTTAATATGCTCATTAACAATAGGATACAAATTTGCCTTATTCAATGGCCCAGTACAGAGAAAGGGCTCTGCTATTAAACTAAGTGAAAACATGCACAGCAAGAACTAAGTCCAAGCTCATCTAGATGAACTTGCACTAAATCCACAGTCTTAGACAGAATTGAGGGAATACAGAACTATAAAGATGACACCAAGACGAGTGATGAGGTTGACCTGAAGGATGCAATGCCATCCAGAGGCACCTGGACAAGTTTGAGAAGTGGGAACATGGGAATCTCATTAGGTTCAACAAGACCAAGTGCAAGGTCCTGCACCTGGGATGAGGCAATTCCAAGCACAAATACAGGCTGGGCATAGAACGGTCTGAGAGCAGCCCTGAGGAGAATGACTTGGGACTGTTGGTGGACAGGAGGCTGGACACGACCCAGCAATGCATGCTGGCAGCCCAGTTGTATCCTGGGCTGCATCCAAAGCAGCGTGGGCAGCAGGCTGGGCAGCAGGCTGAGGGAGGGAATTCTCTCTATTCTGCTCTGGTAAGACACCACCTGCAGTGCTGCATCCANATGGGAATCTCATTAGGTTCAACAAGACCAAGTGCAAGGTCCTGCACCTGGGATGAGGCAATTCCAAGCACAAATACAGGCTGGGCATAGAACGGTCTGAGAGCAGCCCTGAGGAGAATGACTTGGGACTGTTGGTGGACAGGAGGCTGGACACGACCCAGCAATGCATGCTGGCAGCCCAGTTGTATCCTGGGCTGCATCCAAAGCAGCGTGGGCAGCAGGCTGGGCAGCAGGCTGAGGGAGGGAATTCTCTCTATTCTGCTCTGGTAAGACACCACCTGCAGTGCTGCATCCACATCTGAGTTCCTCAGCGCAGGAAAGACACAGACCTGTGGAAGGGAGTCCAGAGGATGCCATAAGATGCTCAGAATACTGAAGCACCTCCCCTCCAGAGATAAACTGAGACAGTATGGACTCTTCAGCCTGGAGAAGGGAAGGCTCCAGGGACACTTTATTGTGGCCTTTCTACACAAAAGATGAGGACAAACATTTTAGTAGAACCTGTTGAGATAGGACAAAGGCCAATGGTTTTAAAATGAAGGAGGATCAATTTAGGTTAGATTTCAGAAAGAAGTTTTTTACAATGAGGGTGGTGAAACACTGGCATAGAATGCCCACAGGTGGTAGATGCCCCATCCCTGGATACATTCAAGTAGGGCTAGACGGGGCTCTGAGCATCCTATCTATTGAAGGATGTCCATGCAGGGGAGTTGAACTAGACAGCCTTTAAAATGTTCCTCCAATTCAAATAATTTGATGCTCCTACAAAGATAACAAGCAGCTTGAAAAATAAGTTCAAAAGGTAGAATTGCAGAACTGCAGGAAGAAGTATTGACTAACAAACATTATATTGCCATAACCAGTTTCAGGCCACAGGATTTGTATGAACTCTGCAAGGCTTTCAGTCTTTCCTGGCTTTGTCTTGGCCAGCCTGGAGCTTTGATTTATGTTGCACAGCTGTCTCAGAAGGTAGAACCAGTTGACTGTTCCCCTGATGCAACGGAGCTCAGCTTTGTGGAGTTGTGTGGTGCAATGCCTATGAGCACAATATTTTGGTGTAATTCTGCAGTTAAGAACCTTGACATGAAACTATTTTGTGCAAAATAAACTATGAACATAAAATAAAATTGCAGCACAGATTAGAGAATAAACTCTTGGCTCTGTGTAGAAGGTATATTTCCTATACCCTAAATAAGCTGCAGAGTGACAAAAGGAAACAACCCATTATCTGAATAATTGACCAAAAAAAATCTTATCAGTCCAAAATGGTTAGTCCTTTTTAACCATTTTTAATTCCTTTCAGAGTTACTAGTTGCAGAATATTTCACTAAATGGTGTGATAGTTTGGTAGTATCCAGGCCCTGATATAATTTCCCATCATATTTTAACCTGTTCTGACCTCAGTAATTTTTATCTTTGATTTGAATGTCTTCTCTTCTTCATTTTTTCACAGCCATTTTTTCCTCAGTTGGTTACTGCTTTTGCTCCTAAGTCATGAAACCTGATCATTATCTATAAATCAAAATATTTTAGAACAACTCTAAAATGGGATTTTCAAGGGTCCTTAGATAAGAAGCAAGATACTACATATATGCATTCTAAAATAATGAGATACTCATAATTTACAATACTTACTTGAAAACTATTCTTTTTAATGTAACACTCTTTGATTCATCTTTTCCTGGTTTTTTGAGTTCTTGGAATGTGTATCTTCCTATCACAAAGCTTTTCACTGAAAGCATTGTGCATAGGACTTAAACAAAAAGCAAGAGAGGCAGATTATGTAGCCACTTCACACTGGGAGCATGAAGTATAATTCTACAAACCCATTTTGCAAAACCTTATCATCAACACAATATGTTACACACATTGTCCTTGGAGGCTAGAAGAAGAATGGCAATGCTTACATTTCCTTCTGGATGGTAATAGATCTCTGCCTGTCCTTCAGCAGATGCAAAGCAGGAAGACTTTTCCTCTTTTTTAAAGGCATAATAGTGGCATGAGAAACGTTTTTTTGGGGCTTAGCTCTACTGACCAGTCCCACACAAGTGTGGTGCTGGTGCAGCATAGAAAAGTGTCTGTAAAACACCACTTGACATTTTCTTTTGAGACACTGCAGGATATGGCTGACAAGAACAAGCTTCCTAACTGATTTAAAGCCACTGGAGTGAAACATGAGTGTTATGCTGTTTACCTCCATACAAACCAAATGCCTTCACTCTCATTCACATTTACCAAAATGGCATCTGACTAACAAAATCTGCTGTCCTCCAGGTATTATGAAAATCACAAAGATTGAGTGGAAGGAGAAGTTTGGGGCTGGGGGGAAGGAATCTCAGTCCAAGTGCTATTATGGTACCACAGCAGAAGATGGGAAATAAATTCCATTACCCAGACAACCTCATAAAATTAGCTTTTATTTACACACAGACCAATAAATCTATGGTGTGAAGGAAAAATTATTTAGTTAAAATCAGTACAAATTTTAGGGAACAGATGTCTTTGTTTCAATTTCAGTTTGGATAAGCTTAATATAATTTTGAAAGTGCCATGTTTGAAGTAAAAAAAACAAAAGAGAAAAAGCATACAGAAATGATTGTGTCACTATTGCAGCCTTCACTGGCCTACAGCAGGGAGACTTTTCAGGCTGAAGACACTGATCTCTGTTCCTTGAGGCAATGTGCAAAATGCTGCTGTTCAAGTAGTTCCTTGCCTCCTACACTGGCAGTGCAAAAAAACCCAAAAAAAGTGACAGAAACTAACTAGTTGTCAATCTTAAACTTGCAGCAGCTAGATTTTCTTTGCATGCTTTCTTTTTTTGTCATTTTAGGTGCAAGCACACAATATGTGTAAGTGTAGGCTTGTACACCGAGACTGTGAAATATCCTCCCAAGGGCCATGAAGACACTTCACCTAAAATTAGACAAGGTAAAATACCAAAGAACATACTGCAATTACACAGAGATATTAAAGTCGGGGAGAATTTAACTCTGCAAAGGCATTCTTTTCAAAACCAGAACTTCTCAACAAAAAGCTGTTTGGACTTGTAAGATCCTTTTCACTGTCCTAAGAGGANGGAAAACTCAAACCCCTGGAAGTAATTGTTTTCAAAACAGTCAATTTCATTTTCGTCTTGAACATTTTGTAAATTTCCTGTGGCTATAAGCCTTTTTAATTAGCTTAAAACACCCAAAATGACACAACAAAAAACCCTGAAAGACTGAATAAGCTCTAACTTTCAAAATACAAAATTAAAGATATAACCATAGTTCTTCTCTGTCTTCTCCTTTTTCTCCCACTTTCCTTTGAAGGTTTAAGCATGCTACCTGTGGATTAACAGCGTTTTTTGATGATGTCAAACAGCAATTTTTCCACATTTTCCTTAATCTCTTTCAGTTTAAATATTTAAGACTCCACAGGTTCCCAAAAATAAGCATAATCTCAGTAAGCCTTCAGCTGGGCTGGTGAATGTCCCTTCTGTTTGTATTTACCATTAATATTTTATGATCTCTTTAACACTTTGGTTCTAGGAAGCAGAGGCGGGAGCCGTTAAAATAAAAACAAATAAACCCCAGGATGGCTTTCTAAAAGGGCAAGTTGTTCTGCAAAGGTAGTTTTTACTAATGGAGAGGTTTTTGTGGCTGGTATTTGTAAACCTATTGCCTTGCCTCAAAAGTCAGTGAACAAGACTGCTTCTTTCAGCTGTCATACATCATGGCAAACACACAAACAACTCACCCTACCCCAAGCACACTGTATTCCCCCTTGCTATTCCCTGATGAGTGAAATGGAGGCTATGTACCTCTGGGATCAAGGTTTAATTCTCTGCTTGTTCTATTCCTGTTACAGTTCTCCTTGGAGAATTTGACTTGTTACTGCAAGTGAAATGCTTTATCAAAACCAAACAAAGCCAAAACAAAGAAAAGAATTCTACATACACCACACATCCCGGTCTTTCTAAGTACTCTTTACATTGATATAAAGATCTCATATGTATTCCTGTTTACATTATTCCTGTCTCACTCAAAAACACACCTCCTCCGTCTCTCCTTCCCTGTTTCCCTTCCTTCCAACTCTCCATCTTTCCTTATTTTCTTCAGGTTGAACAAGCAAGGCACCAGCCTGCCCCACATCAAGTCAGCCCCTAGATTTTGCACATAAATAGAGGAACAATAAAAACCCGAGCCCCTCTGCCTACCCACCCTCTTTGGCAGAGGCATGGCCTCAGGTGACTGCCATCATTAGACATGGTCATTGATGAGCCAAAACCGCATCACTCCTCAAGAGATGTTCTCCTTATTTCTCAGTCCTTCAGTCAGCAGCTTCAGATTTGTGAGTCAAGGAGGCTGATGTGTCTGTCATGTTCTGTTTCACAGGATGCTCTCCAACACTGCAGTCGGGTACCCTTTGAAGCAGCTGCTGCCCATTTCTGATGATAAACTGGCAGGAAACACACCTACATATTTGATAGCATATCTATCCAAGAATTCTGGTTTTGTTTAGGACTCAAAACTGAACAATATATTAGGCCTAATTCCACACTGAAAGCCAAATTACCCTCAGATTCAGTAACAGCCAAACTTTGCATCCTTCTCCAACTTGAGGGTTTGTAGCAAGATAAAAGACATAAATGCATTTCTCATATGAATTACTATTCTGTTAAACATCTTCCTTTTTTGGCATTATGCAGGTTTCTAATGCATGAAGGCATGAATCTGTCACCTTGAGGGCACATTCACAGTGGCGGCGAATATAAATTATTCCACTTTGCAAGGAACCCGGATTCTCATTACACTGCAGCTGATAAGAGCCATTTTAACACCTACTATGATCCTCACTGTCAGCAAGAGGGAACTGAATACCTTTTTACAGAGTCAGTCTGGTGGGTTTTGAGCATGCACTGAAACTGGCCCCTGCCCCACAAGAAGAAACAGAACACAGACTTGGCAGTGAGCAAATATATAATTTTAAAAACTGGAATGTGCAAACCTTTAAAGCAAATATCTCACATATACCTCTTGTTTTCTGAATCCACACTGTAAATCCCAGAGGTTCATTTAGTCAAGGTAGCATAAACCAAATGCTGGGCCATGTGGTGTGAACAGACGGGCACTAAGGCAACGTCAGCAGAACCTGCAGGAGCTTTAGCCCTGATCTGCAGTACAAAATGCAGCCTCCTTCAAGCTAGGAACCTTCACTGCTAGACCTTAGGCCAGATCAGACCTGTAATCAAAGGACAACATTTAAAACAGAACTCTGTAACAGAGAAAACAGAAAAAGTTCAGGAAAGTGAAACTAGAACCTACCCATCTTTCAACTTTCTCAGACTTTCCTTATCGTTTTTGTTAAAAGCTCAAGGGAGAATATTTACACACATGAAAGCTGGATTCTTTACACTCAGTGAGCTTGCAATTTATCTGATTTGTTCTCACAGAGGCAAAATACCCGTCTTTGATGAGTTGCCAACAATGAAGACTGTTTTAGCAGGAATAAAGTGGTAAGACTATTTAAAGTAGTAAGACAATTTAAGTTAACTGGGAAAGTTACTTGAGGTTAGTAATATTTTCTCAGTCTCAGGAGTAACTGAAAGGGCAAAAAAGCAATTAGGAACAAAGAAACTAGAACATTAAGGTGTGTTTTACAGCAGATTTCAGAAAATCAGTACAAAGCCTCACTTGTTTAATGAACCATGAAACATCAGATACTACTATGCAATGGAAATGAGATTAAAGAAACTGTTGATAGACTCATAAGGTTTTAGTTTTGCTTTTAAGAACTGCTGCATACAGACAAGCTTTTACATGAGTCTTTAGGTAATTCAAATGTTTGTTACTTCTGCTCTGTTCTGCTCCATGCCCCTGTGATAACTTCTGAATCAAGAGGTCCTTCAAGCATAAGTCCTGATTATAAAAAGGCACGGTTGTTTTTCTAGGTGTTTGCTATCACAATCAAGAATTAAAGAATAGTAATCCAGGATTCTCTTGGAGTGCCATTTCCAAATGTTGTTCATTTGTCTGTCATCAGCAATGGCAGGTTTTTTTCTATTGCTTTCTTTTCATTACCACATAATCATTTTTCAAACTTCACTCTGTCAATAGTAATGATTTCTCCAGCTGTGTACTTAGACAGTGCAAACATATTTGCCTGAAGAAGGCAAAAAGCCTGTGAGCTCATATAAAATGCAGACTGCATTCCTTTTAGTCTCCTCAGGCTTTCTTTGCTGCTTTATGTACATAGATGCAAAGTCTCACAATTCGGTAAAGTATAAAACTTGCTCTAAATTTATTGCTTTTTTCATCCATTACATTGTTCACTAAAGACAAAAGCACAAAATTTAACCCGAAACCTCTTCAAGTCAGAATTAAGACTTTACTTTTCAAAAGCTTTCTGTTTATTAAGGAAATGAGAAAACCAGTCCATAAAATCTTGTTTCTCAAGTGGAAAAAAATTTCCCTGGAGCACATGAAGACCCAAAGCAGAAGTTAACTTATACCTCCAAGAGCGTCAATATGTAAAACTGCTCTGCCTCTCCACATGATTAGAAATTTTGCAAGGACCATCATGAAGAATAAGCCACTTCATAATTAAAAATAATTAAAAAAAAGTGCTTGAGCAGATTAAGTGTTTCAGGTGAAGTGTATCTCTTGGAAAACATCACATCACAGTAGTAATAAATACAATTCTTAATTTTTGAGCAACAGTTCCTATTGATAGAGGAGCAGCATGGGGAATAGGAACCAAGTCTTCCATGTCCCAGTCCAGTGTCCATCACTACTCTACCATGAAAATTAGACAAGACAAAATAAGCCTATTTCTAAGGGTATCCACCTTTTTCTGTGGTTTGCTGACATAGTTGGAAGTGCAGCACACACTCCAGCAAATTAAGATGAGGACACTTCAGAAGTGGGAGCTCTAAAATGCCTTCAGAGCTCCAGGCATAGCACTCTATTAAATTGCCACAATCTGCAAAGGTCCTACTGGAAAAGGATTATGCGATGCAAAAAAAGTGAGAGGGAGGGAACACCCTATTTAATGCTCTCATCTAGAAACGTTTGAGAAACAGTGTATTAGTTTGTGTACTGGCAGAGTTGTGGGATGACAGACTGAACCTATCAGGATGTGTTACACAAGTATAAAGGTTGGTAAATTGTCCAAACAAAGAAAAACATGAGAAAGACTGAACTGAGAATGGGCTTTCATGAAATTTTCCTGAATTTNTTTACCAAAAAATAAAATAAATACAGTAAGCGGGGGGAAAAAAAATAGCAACACCAGAAATAAAAAAAACCAGACTGAATGCCCTTCCAGGTTTGTGCTTATTTCAGGAGAAATCACAGAGATTTCAAGCAAACTGAGATTTTTTGCTGTACATTCTTGTAAGAATGAATAGCTGCCACTCCATTCCATGTCTTCTTAACCCTGACTTGGTTCTGATTGTTTCAACTAATCAGCCATTAGTAAATAATAAACATTTTGTATATATCCCATTAGAAGAGTGAAGATGTAAGATTTTTCATCCTAGCGATTCACTTACCATCTTAAGTCACTTAAGTCTGTAATTTCTAAGACTCAACTTCAGGTGTGGTTGTTAGGCAACCAAATGACAACCAAAATAACAATGCTTTCAAGTGACTGCTTTCTTTTATAGCCACAGAATGCCTACTGTCCTCCCCTAGTTAGGATACAGAAACCATAATAAGAAGTTTATATTGGTCACATATGACGAAAATTGAAAGAGCAGAATAGAGAGAAAGAAATTACTTCCAACAGCCACGTTTGGGGTCGGCTCACCATCTTCAGAGTCACTAGACACAGTAATTAGATGCAGTGGGGTCCATCAATCTTTATTAATGTTTTCTGTGAAAATCAGAGCACCTGCATAATTACACTCTCATACCTGGTAACCACTTTTCAACACAGCAACACGCTGCTCCCTTTTACTTTTTTTAAGCCACTTCATTTTAAAAAAGTCAAATTATTGTTTCCAAGTGGAATTTCTGAACAAGAAATATATTCTTTTCTATTAGGAAAAAAAATATTTTTTTTTCAGGTCTGAAACAGATGCTCATTTTTGAAAAGGATGCCATTGACTGTACAGGTCATTACACAACAGACATTTCCTGAGCCCGATGAAATCATTTGGAAAAATTGCCATCACAACAGGACTATATTCAGTACAACAATGCTTCATCTGTAGAAAATACCTGTCAGCTGATAAGACTATACTTGATCAAGGTATCAACCACATCCAGTGAAATTCTAAATAAAATGCTTCCAGAAAGAATTGTGGAGCTTCCCACAAACCCTTCTTGCTAGCGATGCAAGAAACTCAGCAGTAATGATGGAAATGCTGTAATTAACAGTTTTAGAACACAATACTCTACAGAATAAATATTCTCCAGCTAGAAACCCACAATCTTCAATTTCATTAGGCTCAAACATCAAGTGCAGGACAAGATGAAAGGCACATTACTCAGAATTAAACACAACCCCTTACCACCCGTTGTCTGATAACACAGTAGTGACCTCAAAAGATGGGATCCAATATGAAAATAAGCAGATTTTGCTACTAATTCTTATGAGTGACTGCAGTATTTTCATCCCTTTAGAGAGGTTATGACGAGTGACATTTTTAAAATTTTCAGTTGCATTGAAAATGTAAGGGCCTGAAAGTATTATGACTTACTATTTTGCTTTATATATGCATAATTCCAACTAAGCTGTCAGTCTAAGGTATCTATGTATTTTTGCTCTGTCTATATTTACTTTTGAGTTATTCAAGGAAGTTCCTTCACATTGTGATATTTGCATAAAATATCTTTATTACAGCATTGTTCCATGCTGTGATTTCCTATTCTTTCTATACTAAAAGATTCCTTATCTCAAATCAGGACTCCCCTTCCTCCTATACAGCATAACAGTATTTTCATTTGGAATCTGCATACCTTTTCAAGATGTAATTTTCTTAAAATATCCCATTATCAGGTCCAGAAGTTCATCATTTTTCTCCTTTGATCCCTAGCCAGAGGTGACCAACTATGAAATATATCATGATAAAAGATTAACTGGTGCCAATGTACCTCATTATATTTTTTTATTTTTATTTAATGGAACAGGCTTCTTAACAGCTACACAGCAAGCAGTTTTGTTTCCACAAGCAGTGAGACATCCTGTCCTCCTGAGAGGAGAGATGTCTTCTCTATACACGAAAGAAAAGCCAGTGGAATTTGCTACGCATCACAGTATCCAGATTTGCAAGTTCTCTTACAATAGAAAGTGGCTAGTTAGTTATTTAGAAACACAACTCTACATCTGACAACAAAAAATGAATAATCCATCGGCTCTACATGTTTGACACTTCATGAGGAGGCTTGTGAACACATTTATGTCTCACTCCCCCTTGTTACTCTACTCACTTGTCTGACTCCTCGGCATTCCATGGAAATGGTAGAACTTGGCATATCTTCTGCCATGCATTCAAATAGGAAACAACACAACCCAACTAGACAGCAACATAACCAAGTGTTGACTGTTTGTGCTGCTCATCCAGCAAGAGCAGCCTCTAGAGTTCCTGCCAGCCTTAGATCCTACCTGTGATGGATGCCTGGTGCTGCTAAGGAAGGAAATTAATGCACAAGATCTTCCCTTTTGCAGGTGGAGGTCAGTGCTCTCAAAATCAATGCACTTCTTCTAAAAGGCCTACTCTTTCCATGCATTTGGGACACCAGACTGGGACCCTGGAAAGACACTGTTTGTTCCCAACTCTGGCCCTCCACGGACTTAAGGTAAGTCACCTCACCTCTGTGCTTCATATTTTATTTTTCATAGTTCAGCATTTGTAATTCTAAAGAAAATTGTCCAAAGAATTCTGTGAGCTTGATACTACACTGTTATCCCTCAGATGAAAAGCATTACAGCTAGGCTACACCTACCCAACTAAATAAAGCTGAGTGAGATGCAGTCAAGTGGTTGTGTTTGTTTTTGGCACATTAACCAAATCAAACCCATTTTCTTCACCACAGATCTATTAGAGAACAGTAACATGATTTTTTTTCCATGCTATTTTAGTAGAGAATTTCAGAGTGGTCAACAACACCACTGCAACACAAGGCTTCTTCTGATTCATTACTAGGGTTACATTGCTGCAAAAAACCCCACAGGAGCAAAAGCAAGTCCTTTGCAAGCCCTGCCTATGTGACTGCTCCTATCGTCTAACACACTGAAGAGAAGCGCAAAAGCCAAAAGCATAAGGAGGAACTCTTACTCAAGCTGAGAAAAATTCATACCACACCGAGAAGAAACATGGAGATGTAAGTAAGTAAGTAAGATTTGTTTTTTCTTTTTTTTTTTTTTTTTATTTAAATACCCCAACTCCCTTCATGCCAAAATGCCAGCAAAACTCTGTCAAGTTCAACTTCTGGGAGAAAAAAATCCCCACACCCCCCAAAAAACAACTAACTTGGAAGAAAACAGCACCCTACATAGTTACTCTCTCCAGTTCACAGTAGGTCTGACTCTCTGTTCAGATCAAGAACTTGCTTGTCCAGCTCATGGAACAGGACCATTTTTGTATATTTCCCTTCAGTTACACAGCCAGAATTCTACTTGCTTGCTTTGATAGTCCAAACTACTAAACTAATTTAATTGTATTCCTAAATTACTGTCACTACTCAAGTCTAAGCAGGTAATGGCCTGAGGGGAAATACTGATGAAACCACTTATTTGGTAAGGTACTGCTGAAAGTGACACAAAGACACAGCATTAACTCATTTGCTTAAATTGCTTGGGTTTAATTTCCTCACAGATTACTTCCCCTGTATCTGAACAAAACTCAGTTCCTTTATGCTCTGTGAAAGTTATAATGCTGTATTCTCCCTCAAATGAAAGAAAACAGATCTTTGCAAAGCATGCCATGGACAAGGACTGTGTATGCCCATTATTCTGCAACCAGACAAAAGGATTCAGATTAACTGTGACCAACAATTGGAGTACTGAAGCCAGATAATGTAGCCTCTCACAAAGTGCATGCAGATCATGCTCTATGCAGGTTATTTTTTAAAAGTCAGCAACTTTCTGCATTGTGAAAAAGAAGCAATGCTGTAATTGGTAGAGAATGTAAAGCCCCATTCTAGTTAAAAGCAAAAAGCAAACCATGTTGCCCCTAAGCTATTGTATTGACAGAGAAACTGCTGGTTTTTAATCAATGTTTTCCAGCCTGTCCTGTTCCAGATTGCGGCCTTATTAAGCCACCTGTTAGTTCACTGGTGTGAAATACATGGGTTTTTTCTTTCTATACAGATCCATTAGTAATAATAGACCTATTTTTGGTTTTCCATTAAGGTGCTTCAAAGACAGTCTGCAATAAGCTTACCATCTGCAAATGTTTTTGTACAATTTAATACCACGATCTGTAGTACTATATTCAAATAACAACACATTAAATTTCATTTGGCATGTGGGAAAATAAAATTAAAGGATGAGTTTTGATGCATAAACAGGATAAATAGATAGGATTCTACTTCATCGTATGGAATAATTACATCCTGGCACAGTGCCCACATCATATTCATTAGGAATAGACTACAGTGTACAGCACACTGCCAAAGCCTAGCTTTCTGAGACAATGGCTAGATGACTCTAGATGACAAACCAGAAATCCTACAGATTGGCTTGCTATTGCTGCATTATAGGTTTCTGGAACTTTGTTGAACTGTAATTCATAATTACAGTTCATTAACAAGGTCTATAAATAGAAAAGCTGTTCATTACACCTGCATTGTGCAGGTGTCCACGTTTCACTGGCAGCGCTCCCTACACCTCCAAGCTTGCAGTGGTTTCCCCTCCAGGGCTGCTCCTCAGCCTGGTGTAAGGACTGAAGAAGGCTGTCATCATTGTTTGCACCGTAAGGAAACACAGGGTTGTTCCCATCCTGCTGCTGCTGTGAGGCTGGGCCATCTGTGCAGCTTAAAAAGAATTTACACTTTACAGAGCTCTATCTTGTGCTGTGTTTTTGCCTGGGAATATGCTTTACTTCAGGCATTACCTAAACTGCTTTATTCTGGTCTACAAGAAGTACCCGCAATACCCTAACCTACCCTCTACCTTATTAATAAAACAATTTAAAAGCACCAGGCACCTTATCACACACCAGAAGGGAAAAGAAGCCATTTCCCAACCACAAGAGCCACACTGTCAGTCCTGCAGCAGATGCCACTGTTGGCGGCATTTGCTTGCCCTGCAGAGTGCACGGAGAATACAAAGTCAAATCCGTCACTTTCAGAATGCAAAATTCTTTGCTTTCTCAGAACAGCTATTCTGCTGCGTGTCATCCTCCTTCCGTGACACCACATAGCCACACCATTGTATTTCACCCAACTGTCAGGTAATTCCCATGGAAGTGCCATTCACAAGATCCAGCCTGCTTATGGCCAAATGAAACATAAAGAATTTATAACCTGCCCGGGGATATTGCATTAGAATATGCTTCCAACGAAACCTGTGGGATAAGATTCTCAAAGGAAGGTGACATAACCTACAGGACTTCAAATGAAAGTAATGTAATCTTCACGGATTTTTTTTTTTTTCCTTATTGAACTGAAACTTGAAAGACTAAGTTAACCATACATAACTATACAAAATCCTCTTCTAGAATTTGCTATGGCAGAGGTGAGGACACATCTACAAATAATTAACTTTTTAACAGACCCTGGAGAAGTTTCTTTTCCAAGGCCTCTCCTGAGAGGGAGCAGGCAGAGGTGATCTTTTCCCCAGTTGTTTCATTTCCAAAGGGAAGATGAAAAACCCTGTTTTAGTCTAGTACCAAAAACCTTGCCTCCCTCTTCCTGGTCACAAGCAATTTCTCCTTCAGGAAGATCCACAAAGCAGGTAGTCCTTTCCTTGCTTCTTACTGATGCTCAAGGACTTTTCTACTGTGATTGCTTTTTCTGAAGTATAGCAACATAAGTATTCCTGAAAACCATTTGTCCAGTCAGCCTGGACAAAATGAAGTCTCAAAGTCAATACAGACACAAAGAGGATCAAAACTGTTAATTTATACTACAGAAATTGCAAATACAGAAGCATGAGGCCAGTCTCTGTTGAAAATCCCACTCTGTGTTGACTAATCTAGTTACTAGCCTGAAAAAATATTTAAACCACAAATGCAACCTTATACTAGTTGCTCTGAATCTCTTCTGCGATAGACAGCAAGACAATTTTCTCTGTAAGAAAATCAGGAAGAGGCACAAGAGGCATGACTCTTGAACTGCTGGAAGAGAGAAGGAGCTGGAAGAGCCTCTGGATCCTATAACAAGAGATTCTCCTTTAACAGAGATTTTCAGGTTCAGAAGGTTGTCTTCCTTAATGAATTCTTTACGTGACAAACCTGAACATGAAGAAAACACTCCTCCTGTTTTAAGGCAAAGCAAAAAGTCAGGATTTCGCCAGTCTAAAACACAGAAATGAAATGGACATTTGCATTACTTTGCTTTTCTTTTGATGGGACCTGAACTCAAAACTGAACCAATTACAGCCAGTTATTGTTCTGAAACTGGACAAGACTGGCAGTTCTGGTACTGGGCTTTTCACAGGCAGCCTAGGATGAGACAACTGTCTACACCTAGCCATAACAAGATTACTAAACCCACTAAAATCAATGGACAGCTTATAAAAATAAGTTATACCTGGATTTCTTAGCACATATACTGAAGGTTGAAGCTCTGGTTCAGTTATACATTTAATTTCCACTGAAAGGAAAAAAAATGTATTAAAGATAATACAGATCTTTTAAAATGTTGTTTCAGAAGAGCAGACTGATCTTAAAACTGCTTTTTCAGTCATGGCTTTTCTTTATGGAGGATTTGAAAGTAGTGTGAGGGGTTTCTCCCTCTCTGAACAAAAGCAATGCAGTGGGAGTACTTTGCTTTAAACATAATGTATATGGACTTCTAAGTTTCTCAAAGCCAGAAACAGCTCCTCTGCATAGAAATAGAGCCAGAAAGGAGAAAGGCTAATGAAGAACATGTTGAATTACTATTAATGATCAAAATAAAACCAGTTCTTTACCACCTTGGAAACAGAGTTAACACTTGTTCCTAACCTGGCCATATGCACTACTCATATCCATAAGGAAAAAAACCCAAACCCTAAAAACAAAACAATGAAAACAAAGCACTACAAGACTGAGCTTCCAGCTAATGGCAGCTGACAGTATTTTCTGTTGTCATTCAGCAATCATTCCGGTTTCAAAAGACATCTTACCATAATTTCATAGAAACTCTCAACTCCATTAGTGTTGTTGAGAGAACTGAAATATGGACACAAAGATATCTTTAATGTGCTGTGCTGGTGTCCAAATATAATTATAAAACAAAACAAACCAAACCAAAACAAACAAACAAACAAACAAACAAAAGTCTGATTTCACCTTCTCAAGCAGCTGCAAAAGCTTCTTCACATGCAGACAGGTTGTTTTTTTTTAAAAACAGAGGGGTAGAGACAGGTGCCCAACTTTGCATTTGAAGGCAAGCAAAGTCTGGAGATAAAGAGTGACCCACTTAAAGCATGTTCCACTTTATATCTTGGAAGGCATTACCCCAGTCTGACAGCAGGGCATCTGTTTTGAAATTTGAAATTGCTTTACTGTTTGCTCAGCAGGGTAATGAGATGAAAGGGATCAGAGACCTGAGCTGTGACTGAGACCAGAATAAGTTACTATTTTCCAGTAGCTTAAGAAGACCGCAATGTCCTACTGCTATTCCTTTGCATTATCACTGCAATTTGCAGTAGTTCATCCCTTTTTTGTCTCTCGGTGAAAACATTTCTATGATCATTGTGTTTAAGGGGGTTTGCTCTATGATGTTTAGCAGTAACACTTCAACTCTCTTGATCGAAAAAGTATATTATTGTCATCAGCTATCAACTTTGTAGTTTTTCTGGAAACTTACACTTTGATAGAGGCTGTTAGCAGATTTGTGTGTACATGTGCAAGCTGAAATTCAGTATTTCAAAGGGTTACAAACTCAAGTATGACAGCAGGTTTGTAGGTGACTATACAGACAGGCGCCTGGCAGAAAACCCACACCCCTTGCCAGGATTACAGACTGATGCTACTTCCACCTGGAGACACTGCAATTGACATTGCAAAAGGACACACTGCAACACAGCTGAAGGATAAATGGGGAGAGACAGCAGATCCTGCATTTAGTCATGCATCG
>VXBX01000916.1:56798-80043 GCA_013400415.1 Scytalopus superciliaris
GTGGGTTAACCCATCCCATCCCACTCATTTGCCTCCAGAGGGGCTGGAAGGATCAGAACACAGTGGCTCCTCTCTGCCCTGGTCATGAGTTCTCCCTCTCAGCTGCAAGTCCAGTTAGGAAAACTGTCCCAGACTGGGCTCTTTGCCACCACATCCATGTCAGGGGCTGTTCTGTGCTCCCTGCCCCTCTGTGCTTTTCTGCCTCCTGTCCCTCCCTGCTCGTCCTTCTGCCCTTCATCCTTTCCCCCTCACTCCTCTGCTCCTTCAGCAATATCATCTTTTGTTCCATATGCTTTGGCAACATATGGCTGGGGGCTGGGCTGGTCATGGCCAGCTCCAGACAGCTACAAGGAGCTACTGCCAGGGCTGGAGCTGCCAGGAGCTGTCTGGCAACAGGCTCAACCAGCCCTGGGCATCCCCCAGCAGACACACGGACATTGATATCCCTCCAGCAGAGATCCTGACACTGAGCCAAGATGGACACATTTATTTGGATATGACAAAGGATGTGATTAAGGGGGAGAGAGGAAGGCAGAAAATCAAGCTGACTGTTGCAAGACCTGTTTGCAAGGGATGTTGGCATAGCTGTGTCGTATCTGCTGTTTTATCTGTGTAACCACACAGCTGTCTGCACCCAGCTCAGATCCCAGCAGGAATGAAGGAACCAACATTTCCATTCTACTCACTTGCAGGCCTTAGCTATTGAGGGCACTGATTCATGGTGTTCCTCCCTGCCAAGACTTGTGGGGAGAGGGCAGCCTGCAGTCCCCTCACTGCCACATGGCACCCACCCCAGCCTGCTCACCCTTCTCGCATTCCCCATCCACTGGCTCCAGGAAACCTTCCCCAAAGCTGGAGGCAGGACAGGCTGACAACCTCTTTGCTCTTTTCAGCTCAGCAAGATGAAAGAAATCACACTACCCTTTCAAAAGGAGAAATAAGTGATGTGTCTCCAGGCATTAGGGATAGCGATAATTTTCTTTCCATTGAGGCTGATGATGTAACACACTGAGTTTCAGCCCTATTCAACCAAAAAAGACAACTACAAAGTTCTGTTTCTGTAGTTAAAGAAGAGACATTTCCTTGGCCAACTGCACTACTATTGGATTGGACATAAATGATGCCAGTGGGAGCAGGCAGGTAAACAGGAGCTGCCGATTTGCAGAACTGGCCAAAAGGCAGCTGCTCTGCCTGACCTGTACCCACAGAGGCTTGTGATGCCTGAGCTGCCCTAATGAGGACTGCAGAGGAGCCTGCTTTTGCTTTTGACCTCATTCATTGACTTGAAGGGAATTGGGGTGTCCTGTTCAGATTTACATTGCAACAGGCTACTTACCTCCTAACAAGCACTTAACTGAAAAGTCAAGGAATGGATTAACACTGTGGCTTTATTCACAACAGACTCTTTTATAGTATTAAAGGCAAGATGATTTGCAAGTCAAGCAAATGGAGCACCTAGACCACTCCCAATAGCAAGACTAAACAGCTTTAGTGAGTTTGGGTTAACCTGGAGAACTCTTTATTCAAACCAAACCAAATTTTCAGCCACACACTGGAATAATTATTATAAATCAAATGTCTCTCATTGTTAAATCTCAAAGAAAAGGCAGTAGAAAAGAAGGTGATAGTACCGTCCTTGATTTAGGTAGAAAGGTCTTAATTCAAAAAACCCACATTGCTTTGATGTAACATTTGTGTTCAGGCCATCATAAAGACTTAAAGCAAGGATGTGTTCAGATCTAGTATATCATTAGAATCTCAACATGTCATACTCCAAATGCCACAATATTCTGTGCTATCACCTAACAGTGCATACCTTTTCTCAGTTTTTCTTTTAACAATACTGTGCTGGCAATTGCATTTATGATGCAGGGATTTCAGTTCTCTGACTGAATGCTTGGGTCAGTCTTCCCTTATGGAATGGTTAAGAACTAATATGGGAATGACAATGGATCCCTACTCTGACAATACCTCTGTACATAGGATTTTCCTACAGCACTAGGCTTAAAGTCTTCATTTACTGGCATCCATACAAATTGTTGCTAAAAAAATTCAGTTGCTAAGCGAGGAAGTTTAGGCCAAGCTAGATGCTTTAGAAAACCACAAAGCTCCATGAGCCTGCTCAAGTGACAGTGCTACGGGTGGCAACACCATACCCCAAAGTACTTTTTGCCACTGCTCAATGAAATAATGCCTCCAAGACTATAGGCAAGTTTCTCCACACTCACAGGGCTGTGAGACTGCAATGAACAGATTTTATAAATAGATTTCAGCTCTCATTGTTTAATTTGTTTTTAACATGCCTGATTTACAGTCTTTCAGACCTACTGGTGTTTGAATATGAGACCAGAAAAAAATTTTGCCACCTTGTTGCTATTGCAAACACAAACCAGAAACTGGCTGGAGATAAAAACAGAATAACTATGCTCCATGCTAGGGACTTGGTCTTTGTCTGTAAATTAGCCTGGTCCCAAATCGGTTTGGATTTGTTTATCAGGAGGTCACATAAGGGGCAATTACATATTCCCAGTTGTGAAACAGGAGACAGGCTTGAAGAGCAAGGAGACGACAGTAATTACATTTACATTGTAATACAAACACAAAATACCAGAAAAACAAACCACTTTCATATGCACAAACCTATTAAACTTGTTTCTCCAACAAGTCCATTAGGGATCACTGCACCTAAGAAGGGATCACCCAGATTGGGAGCCTCACAACCCTGTACTGGACTTTTTATGCCTCCCCACCCTTCCTGGGCAGTGCTGCCCCTCTTCTTTCCTTCCCCGCCCAGTGAGGAAGAGCATTCCGTCTGACGCAAGATCAAAGATGTCCTGCTAGTCCTGCTATGCCACCCCGCAACCCCGACCAAAAACCATGCTCCCCTCTCATCATTGAATTTGCATGCAAGGTTGCTCCTCTTAGCCTAGATCCCAGCTACAAGCACAGATAGGTCCTTTGCCCACATGTCAGGCCATTTACAAGCTGCCTCTTCTGCCACTGGAAATGTTAGCAGCTGTCCATCTCATGCTTACATTTCCCTAACAGCAAGAAAACACAAACATCTTTTCAGCAGGAGGGCCTTGCTTCTTTTCCAGGGCAAAAACTCTCACATGGCAGCCTTCCTTCCTGGTCTGCAGCAAACAAACCCTCTAGAGAAGGACAAAACATTAACTCTATATCATCATTGGCATTTCTTAACACAGAGGAAAAGGCTTCCCACAGAACCTTTTAGTTGTGATTAAGGTTGTGAAGACATTGGTAGGCAAAGCTTGGCTGGGCAAAAAAAGCACAAAACGTTTTTCATGGATGTCACCTCCAATTAAAAGATAAATCTGCTTCAGCTATTTCCATATCTCTCCTTGCTCATGTGGCTCTCTAGGGAATTAAAGCCTAGTAAATATATGCTTGCTTTTCTCTTCTGTACACAGAAATCACATCCAGCTTGGCAATTCCTTGGCCTGAAATGGTTGGAGGTGAAAGAATGTTATAAAGTACTGTATATGTGCCATTCCAAGGCAGCATTGTAGCCTTTCCTGGAAACCTCACTGTGTTATATGGATGTAGTCTGGCTGAGAACCATAGACCACCAAAGAAAATGAGTGCAGCTCCACATGGAAATTTTTTTTGAGATTGCCACTTTCTAAACAACAGAATGCTGTCTAAAGAAAGCGTAACATTTCTCTTCTAAAAAGTCATTACTCAAAAAATAATTTTTACACCAGAAATGCTGACTCTGTACCTCTGAATAGTCCAGAATACTCATTAGTGTTCATTTAAAAAAACTTGCAAGTAGCATTTAATGGCAGAACAAGTGAGTTTTTCATATGTGGCTCCTGGAAGCATAAAGCAGAGGGACCAGAAGGAAGAATAAGACAGATCAGTAGCACCAACAAAAGCAAAGTCATCAGGAGATCAGTTAGCAGAAGCAGTTATATTTTATCTGCATCTTGTGAAGGGGATGGACACCTATTTGACATGAAACAAAAAAAAATAAATCATCAAGCAGGAGAAAATCCAACTTCAAACATAAGCCGTCAGTCTGTACACATATCCATCAGGAACAAATGATACTTTTAACCTCACCTTCTGCCACCTGAGATGCAACCACCTTGCAATTGCTCATGCCCCACAGTCTTAACAGTCTGGCTTAGTTTTAAAAGTCATGAATTACTATTAGGATGGTGAAATTAAGTAAGTTCTCTAACTCGGTTGCAGGGATAATGCTCAATACAGAAACCATAAGGAATGTGAAAAAAAAGCCAGAGGAAATCCATCTGAGAAAAAAAAGACTGAACTCTTCAAGTTCCTACTGAAAAATCGAGCAGCTATAAGATGCAAAATCTGTCAGCTAACAAGTCTAGCCAGATAAAAACAATATCTGCATCTTCCTTATTGTCAGTAGGGTATGAAGACTTCCGCCCTCCTATGTGTGCTCATGACTGCTTGCAAAGCAAGACAGTGGTAGCAACTCCTTTTTTCAAAGGTCAAAACCTATGAAGGTAGCTCTCAGCTGTCATCAAAGGACTGGGACACCCACAACCTGGCAAGGTCAGAGGCAGAGTTTTCATCACGACATCTATTTTTCCTTCCCCCAGACACAGATTACCATTGTTTGAGACCTCCTTTCTCTTCAAGCAAACCAAGCATGAAGGAGGGAACAGGGGAACACTACAAGGAGCAGTCTGCTGCTTAATCAGTCTCTGTACAGTATCACAGGTATTTCTGGACACAACTGGAACAAGAAACACAGCTGAGGCTTCTTCTACACTATGCAAGTCACCAGTTTGTAGCCTTCTCTTTTTACATACCTCATTTTTTTTGTAACTGAGAACACAGTCTTAGTTTCTTAGATAAAGCTTTTGATAGAAAAAGAAAAAAATCAAGTTAAAGAAAGTAACAGCAGGTAAAAAAAGCACCCTACTGATTATGTATACTTTTATGTTTGGTTTTGATAAATCCATGCAGTCAAGACTCAGAGCATATGCACTGAAGCCAATGGGAGTTCACCTGTGCTAGGTATCAAGCGATTAACATGACATGTTATGAACTCTTAAAAATGTCATATATTTCATAATAAACATAAAAATAATAAATATAAAAATAAACATAAAGCAGAATACTGAGAAGAAACCCAACCCTGCTGGGAAAAGGAAACAACCTCAATCCACCCAGTGTAAAAGAAATTGCAGTAGCAGAGCTCTGGAATGGATTCTAAACAGCTGGACCAGGGAATAAATCAGCTGAGAGGATCTAAGGAGTCAGACAAATAGTAGATAAATAAAGAGGACAACAGGACAGAGACCAAGACACTGAATCTTGCAAATGGAATCTGCATTGAACTGAGGATAGCCCAAGTGCACAACCACCACTCTCAGGTATCCAGCTGAGGATAGTAACCAGCACATGAAGTATCAGGCCCCAAATGGCACCTTATCATCCAGTCAGTGCCCTGTGTGAGTCAGTGGTATACTCTAGATCACCTTAAATCTGACTGGATCAATTTCTTGCCTTTCTTTCCACGTGGTTTTCCTGGTTTATCTTCTTATACAGCAGAAGACTTCATCTGATGTTAATGGCCATCTTTCACACTGAACAGGAGATTTTCTTTCACATCTTGCAAAGTGGCTGTAAAAGATGCCACTCAGCAACAAACAATGCTTCTGGTTTAAACCACTCCTTTCACCCTGTGGGCTATAGAAGATGGCTGAACATGGAACAGCATATTTAGAAAGACACTGAATTTCTAAGATGAACATTTTTAACTGACACTCAAAGGTTTATTATCTATATACTCACTTATGAGTACCCCACCATGAATCTCTGTCTTGCTCAGGCAACACAGCAACTTCCAAAATAATAAGCCAAATGAAAAACCTCGTTTAAAAAATAAAACATTGAAAAAACCTGATTAAATAAAAGTGTCATTCCTTGGAGACTGACAAGAAATTGGATAGTAATTAAGTTACCTCATGCTGCAAGCCTTCCTTGCAAATCCCATCATTCCCTTTCACCAAAATATTCCAAACCCACTTTCTTCTTTTTGATTTAGCCAGGTATAGCTTTTAGATTCTCAGGGCTGTCGTCCCTACTGGTTAAACTGCAAGAACTTCAATGATGCCAGGGCTTTGTTCCTGACTGAGATTTGGTTTCTATTTTCTTATTAATTGAAAAATTTCAGGCCTCACCAAGGTACAAACTTAGCTGTAGCTCCTTTCAATGGTTTTCACCCTGGATGCAGCAAACCACCTGCTTTTCTACATGTGAGCTTCTAAAGCAATGCCATTCACAAAGCTTGTCCAAAAGGAGAAAATACTTCATTAAGCAACATGGATCAAGCTTCAAGGGTCCAATGAAATCCAAGGTATGCTGAATTATAACCCAAATGTTGGTGTCTAACATACTGTGGTGCCATCATTGTCAAAAAGGAAAATCTGTCAGAAGGAAAAAGAGACAGAGAATTGGGATTGTTAAGCTTGGAGAAGATTCCTGGGAGACCTTAAAGCACTTTCCAGTACCCAAACAGGCTGCAAGAGAGCTGGAGAGGGACTTTGGACAATGGAATGACAGGAGAAAAAGCAATGACTTTAAACTGAAAGAGGACAGGTTTAGACTAGATATCCAGAAGAAATGTTTGGCTATGAGGGTGATGAGGCTCTGGCACAGGTTGTCCAGAGAAGCTGTGGATGCCCCATTCCTGGAAGTGTTCAAGGCCAGGTTGGACAGGTCTTTAAGCAACATGGTCTAGTGGAAGGTGTCTCTGGCCATGGCAGGGGTGTTGGAAGTGGTCTTTGAGGTCCCTTCCAACCATTCTATGATGATATGAAATGACATTTCAAATGACCTTCAGTGGCTGTGGTAACCCCTTGATAACTGATAATATCATGATCAAGCATGTAACAAAATCCACCTCGAGGAGACTGACTCCTGAACTCACTGTGTTCTTGGGCAGACATCCTCCCTGCAATTCTCTGGGGTCTAACTCTTGACCTTGACATTTCTAAACTTGCGACTGCCTGGTGGGCTCCCATTCAAACACCTCCCCTTCCCAGGCAAATACACTTGGAACAGCACTAGGGCTGGGGCTGCTTTAGGCAGAGGCTCAGCTGTTTTTTCTGCATGATGAGCAGGGCCAGAGACCTAGATGAATCCTGACAGCACAAAGAAGGTGCAAGGGGAGCTGAAAAGGGGATTTGGAGATATGGCTGCTCTGTTTCCACCTCAAATCACACACTGAATGCTGCCTTTGTTCAAGATGGGCCATGTTCAAGGCAGTGCCAGGCAGGGGAAGTTTCAACACAGGTCTCCCAGATGAAGGCTCCCACAACCATCCTATGCAGATGGAAAAAAGGTCACTGGTAGAGTTCAAATATCAGCTTTCCACTAGTGTTATAACCTGCCCAGGGAAAAGTACCTACAGTGGCCCTAGTTCCTGAACTCACATGATATTCTGCAGCACCACAAAGCATTGTGCAGAATAACCAGATGTAGGTATACAGACTGCCTTCACATCAACAAGCCCAGCAGCTTCAGCCCTCACACATGTACCTGAAACAGTTTTAAGGTACCTCCTGGGATGCCATCCAAGCAGCAGAGTGAATATTCTCTTGTTTTGATTTTTCTGCTAGTACTGTAGGTGGCTACTTCAACCCAAGTCAGCTGCTGGAAGCTGGGGTGAAACAGGAGGCTTCGTCCCTCAGCAGGTTTTGTCCAAACAGTGGTCACAGAGGACCAGAGCAGAGTAATACCAAGGAGAAGGAGGGGCTAGCAGTAAAATCCACTGCTTTATATCAGTCTTTCTCTTTACTGCATGCTAAGATCAACCAAGCACACAGAAATTAATCAAAACCTTAACTGAGAAACCTGAACACTCTGAAAAACTGCATTTCTTAAAGCAATAATCTCACCTCTGAGCTTCTGGCTGCAGGAATATTTCCTGTGAAACACTTTTAGGGATGATGAAAAAGGTGCAGAAACATACCTACACATCACCAAAACAGTCATCACTGGTGCCACTTTCCCTCTTTTGCATGTAGGGAAGCAAGGGGCTCTCAGACTTTGATTTGCCTGACTCCTATAGGCCACCCCACTGTGCCTGTGGTGAACTGGAAATGTTTCACAGCACAAGTGAGATGTGTCATAGATGTTAAAGCTTTGCTATGACTCCAAAAGAAGGTCAATGCAAATAAATGTATACTGTGAAGAGAGAAAGACAGAAGAGATTTGCTTTGATGCTTTTCCAGAGAGAGTCTAGGTCAGAGGGCAGAAAGTAAGAGCAACGAGAGGTTTCAAGGTGAGTTTATAACAGAGACAAAATGAATCTCATGGCACAGGCAAGTGGAATCCATTAGAGAACACACAGGGCTAAGTTCTGCTCTTCTTCACAAGCCTTCACACAGATGACAGAGATGCAGGAGTCAGCAGAGCCTGGCCTGGTGTGTCCAGCTGGGCTCAGGTGCAGCTCCGAATGCAGAAAGTACACCTCTCTCTTACAAAAGTGCACTCAAGAGCTGTCCCTGGTGAGGCTGCTGAAGAACGGTCAAAGAGCAGGTTTTCCAACAAAAAAGGAAAACACATCTTCCCAGGGCACAACAGAGATTATAAACAACACTGGAGTGTCAAGATATTCTCCCATCTTTTATACAAAGATTGCAGGCCTTTGGGAGGAGAAGCAATTGAACTGACTCTGCTTAATACTCCATTCAAAGTCTGTGCTTGTGTGAAGAGTGATGTGGCAATCGTGTCACATATGACAAAAAGGAAATCTGATACTTAGGACCACACCTTTATGTTAGAGAAAATCTAAGTGAGAAGACTATGGCACAAAATAGATTTTATATAATAACAATTTTTTTCCGAATTTCCAAATTCTTACAATGTCTTTCTTTTCATCATGCACAGAAGGGAACTACATTTCAGTTTAATGTATTTGGTTTAAAAACATGTGCATTAAAAAAATACTGAAGTTGAGTTTCTTTAATTTTTTTTCACTTTGACCATGGTAACTGTTCTTTCCTTAAAACCTATTTTTCAGAACCATTCTAAAAAGAGGTATAGCTTTTTACTAAAAAAGACAAAGCAATTGACCTTAAAAGTCTTTTTTTTTCCTACAGTTTTGAGAAAGAAAACTTCTATAATTGGCATATCTCATTAACAAACTCAGCTGTGTTCTGATAGTAATAAGTAGGTAAGAAAGTGAGACTAAAATTTTTGAAGTGCTTTTCATTTTTAGGCTAATTGTCTTTGTGTTTTTGACCCCTTGAGGGTTAGAGAAGTCTGCCTTATAGTCAAAGGCATGATAAAAACACCGCTCCTGAGCCAAATCTCTCTGTTACATGCCCACTGCTTTTGTGGAAAGTATTACAATTCTTTTATCCAGTCTCTCCTTTTACACCCACATCTAGACAACACACATCACTTGTAGCAAGCCATCTCAAGACCCTGGCTTCTTCAGGCTCTGAAAGACATTAGGATTGATCTTCCCAGGTACCCTCTTCAGGATGACGCTTACAAGGCAAGGATTTACTGGAAATATGAGTACTGTGGATGCCTAAGCAGTATCCATTCAGCAGCAGTAAACCAGCCCTTCCAACCCCGGATACCGGGACTGGCATAAAGGCAGCCGAGCAGTCACAGATCACACCAAATATCCCACCTGACAGCGGCAGCCTGCAGGTGCTTGGCGGGTGGTAACTGACTGCAGGATAATAAACTTAACTAATCCCTCGACAGACAGGTAAAGACTCGACCTAAATGTATCCAAGTACCCATCTTTTCTACTTCTGTCAAGCTAATTTATATCCCCACCATTTGCTTTCTGGCCAAATCGACAAGAAGTGAAACTTCCTGAAGAAGTCACTCAGCATTAGCAGCTCTTCATTGTGATACTACACATTCCAGAAAGCTCCAGGTCTTTTTCTGTGTCAGAGAAGCTAATTTGAGTTGATTGTCTTTCCATTTGCTTGTGAGGCTTGGAAACAACACCAGCAAAGCAGAGTGGAAGGTGACAGCAAAAAAAAGAGATGAGCATATACTGACGGCAGCCAAACACATCTGGCTGGAAGAGAAATGTTTTAATAAATTAGTGTTCATTGTATGTCAGCATGCACAGATATGTGCTTATAAACAAACTCAAGTACTGTAGTTTGAAAATGTCCCCTGGAAAATGTTTGAAATCAAGGCAAGACAGAGCATTTGTTCAATTTACTTATTTTAGGCATTTGCCATTTTTACATTAAGTAACATAAAATTAAATTGTACTAGGGGAGGTTTAGATTGAATACTAGGAAAGATTTCTTCACTGAAAAGGTGGTCAGTCACTGGAACAGGCTGACCAGGGGAATGGTGGAATCACCATCCCTCGAAGTGTTCAGAAAACATGTAGATGTAATGCTTAGGGATATGGTTTAGTGGTGAACCTGGCAGTGTTCAGTGAAAGGTTGGACTTCATGACCTTACGGGTCTTTTCCAACTGTAATGATTCTATGATTCCAAGTTTGGGGGAAGGGGAGTGGATTTACAGCACTTGTAAATACTGGGTCAAACCCTGACCCCACTGAATCAGTAGAAGCTTTCCCATTAAGTTGAAGAGAATCAAAGATCTATCAAATTCTATGAAAAAAACCCCACATGAACAGTAAGGGGGAAAGGCAGTCTCTGGTAGCATAGCTTCTCCAAAATCTGAATGAGTTGATGTGAAATGGCCTATCATTTAACTCAAAATGTGAATACCCACAGATTTCATTTGCCATTTGTTTTTTGTGCCCATTCCATTTTCAGGTCTGCAACAATGGCCAAGATGGGAGCTGCAACTTTTTTATCAGAATGAAAGCTTCAGAAAAATGAGCAATGTTTAAGGAATACAGCCACTAGAAAGAGTTTGAGTGCCTCCATTAATCACTGCTTAACCTGAACAAATCAGAAATCGGAGAAAAAATGCAATTACTTTTCTATTTGGCTTAATTTCATCCTGCTTAATCCACCTAATACTGTGCAGTACATAAAACTTAGGCTACGTGCACAGCGTTGTATTTCACCTTTCATACAAGATGTGCCATCCTCTGCTATAAATTTCTGTGTAACTTCACTGGCTGCAAGAAACCAGGGTGTTGTCAAGAGAGCAGTACCATGAACTGCATCTTTGTGCACAGACGGAAAGAGGGAAAGGGAAATTATGCTTCTCTGGAAGATACTTATAAAGCTTAGATGCCTTTTTAGAGGATATTCTGGAGACAATACATGTATTACTGTGTTTATAAGACAAGTGAAGGAAACTTCCTGCCTGTTTGCACAGGGGGTCAAACCAAGAGCATGTTCTGAGTGTGAAAGCAGAGGAGAGCTGGAAATGCCGTAGGCACACCAATAAGGACCTGCATGGCCTTAATCCTGACATAACAGCTCTGCAATATAGGACTAGTTTTGAGATATGACATTCTGTGTTAACATATGCATGAGTTGATAAATTGTTTGAGCTTGGTCCACTCTGGAAAACCTTTCTGGTTTGGTGCTTTTCATTTCAGCAAACGGTTTTATTGCAGCCAGTTTTTCAAACTGTCAAATTATCTTTCTGAGCAAATACAGTAGAGCTACAACACATGAGAATGAGGGAGTCAGTAATCATTTGGGTTTTTTCCATTTCCTGAGATGTTTTGAGTGAAATAGGAAAGAACTTTTCATATCTAGCCTTAATAGAGCTAGCAATTGCTCTGGTCATTGGTGAAGGACATCCTTTTTATATACTGAAAATGCCACCCTGAGCTGCAAGACTCAAAACATATTTGTAATTGACTTTATCAACTTATCCTCAAGCATCCCAGGACCAAGTGGGGGGTCCCCATCTGCTGCTCAGCTGGAAGGTATAGAGACCAACTCCCATTCCCTTAACACTTGCTAACACAACTGATGCTCACAAAACTACTTGGTTTTACACCATTTCCTTCCCTTCCTTTTCCACCTCCACTTCACAACATTCTCACTTGCCTTATGCCCTCCCACTGAAAGTCCAGCTTTATCTCTGGTGACTGATACTCATCAAATACAGATATACTGTGCACAAAATAAATGCAGAATTTTGCACAACTTTCAGGACAACAACTACATCCTCCCAGCACCTCAGCATTTGTTTGCAAGCTGTCACTGCTCAACTGTTCAGCTACTGTTTACAGCAAACTGATAAAATGGGGCATGAACTGCTCCTGCTACACTAATGCAGAGGCAGAGAGAAGTCCTGACAATTAGTTTTTTAATTTCCACCTGTCACTTGCACTGAAACCCTTCCATTATCTGCTGTGCTTAACAAGTTATCAGCAAAACCTACCAGCAGAAGGCTTAAAAGCAAATAGTTTTAAAATCTACCAGTCTTGAATCACTGATGACTTGAACAAAACTTTGACTCTCTCACTGAGACTCTTAAGGCTTAAAACAGATTCAAAGGTGCAAGTGCTAGCAAGGAGGCCATAACTAAAACCTGCGGTAATCTAAGTTTACTTTGCTGACATGCAGTTACTGAGGAAGTTTCAGTTTCCTTCTTCTGTCACCATCATAGGTGGATGAAATCAGAACTGTAAGAGACAAAGGTAAATAAGGATTGAGAACACCAATGTATTAAGCAACGTGGTCAGAGAACACCAAACTTCTCCAGTAGCCAACCTGAAAAAGACCTGACACTTGACAGCTAAGCTATTAAACACTGTCACTGAATACATGTAAGTAAACAAACCCCAGAAGAGCTGCACAACTTAGGCAGTCACATCAAAGTATAAATTTAAAGCAGAAAAAAATTAAAGTTATGGTACAAGAAGTGTTGTTGAAGAGGATGAAGGAGGTAGAGAGAACTGGTTTGAGTTCCCAGGTGGACATCTCACATACCCGGCTTGAGGGTAAAGGGCATCGACAGAGGAGAGAAAAACATGCTTTTTACCACCACAGGAGGATGGAAGAAGTGACAAAGAACAAGTACAACCTGAAGAAAGCACAGTCCTGAGGTCTGGATGGACTCCTGTATGCTGACCTCCTATCATCTCTCCCTGCCCACAAAGCCAATCAAAACCCATTTAGACACTGACACTTCTTTTTCACTGGGGCACAGGATGCAAAAATCCCCAAATGTACTCTTTGTCTGAAAACAGAACTTGAAATGGTTTAAATGCTTTACTTAAAATGCTCACTGTGCTCTCCCCGTTCTGATTAGCATACCTATCCCTGCAAAGCAGTGTACATTTTACTCCTGCCTTTCTGTTTCCCTTGTTGAAAGCTTTATAATAGAGATTAAAAAATAAAAGTTCCCCTTTGAATTTATTTTTTAAATTCCTGCATCATTGACTGGCTTCTGCTGAAGATCACCAAGCTAAATGAAATTCTACAAGCCATAATATTCAGAATTTTGCTATGGCTACCTATCACTAACTTGAATAACAAGGAAGAGGAATGGCAATTTTAAAGGGATTGCTTTTTGCTGTTCCACAGTACAGCAAGATTTTTAAAAATCATTCCATATCATATCATTGCAAACAGCAAGTGTTCTCTCCATGCACTCCATGGTAAAATTTAGTATGAGACCTGTGTAATGGGATTTCAAGCTGTTTTGCTAGTCTTCTATACCAGAGCAAACATCTTAGAACCAGGAATCAGCATGATCTCAGCAGGAATTCAGAAGCCAGAAAATAGGTATCAAAAGAATGATGAAAAGTAGCCTCCACTCAACAAATCATTCTGTTCTTTCAAAAATTACCTTTTTTTTAAGTCCTCCTGTCTTTGGAACTCATGTCGCTCATACTTACAAGCCTATTTTCCTGCACTGTAAAAGCAATAATGCAACAAAACACCTGCTCTCTGGTGAGAGTGCATTTTAGATCTGGGAAACCACTTCATTGAGTTATTAAGCCAAGAACCCCATGAATAACTTCGGACCAGATTAAGTCATCTTTAAGGACTGTGAGATACATCCATCAGACCAAGTCTCTGACAGCAACAGATACTGTCTCTACTGTATAAATGAAGCCAGGGGAGTAATTCTTCTTAAGATAAATGAAGCCTTACCATTATAAAAAGATGGCAACATTAAGGAAGTGCTATGAAGATGTTAAGTTTCCCAAGAAGAAATGACTGAGGAAGACAGGGTTCTATGTTAGCCAAGGTGAGTTCTGGAAAGCAAATGAAGACTTAAAGGGAAAAAAACCCCAAAGCAGTCTCTCCTAAAACATTTGTCAAGCAGCTATTTCTAGTATCAGAAACTAGATAAAATACTTAGGGGGAAAAAAAATTTGTACATTTGGTCAGAAATTCCCTTCCTGATAATGCTGAAGTCCACGGAGGAAAACTTCAGTCGCTAGGTATGTATCACCATCATCATCACCACTGCCATATTCTCCCCTTTGTCACTCTCTCTTTGCAATGATGCATTCAGCCAGAGAGTAGACAGAAAGGGCTGTATTAGAAGGGCACTGATATTGTGGACTGAAGTCTTCAGCTACTGTCAGGAGTGTGGCAACAAGCAACACAATCACTTTCAAAGCAAACACCTCCCATAGCCCTATTCCAGAGTGTAAGTCAGTGCAATGGTGATGTGCATGCTGATGGCACTCTGGATGTGGATGAGTAATACAAATTTCAAAGTCATGTGCTGAAAAAACAACATATTCCAACTTTTGGCCTATCTCCAGATCAGCAGGAATCTACTAACATCCATCCCTAACCCAACTTGGTCTAACCCAGAATGGAACAGATTTTGTCAAATATTACCTAAAACTATCATTATTAATAATTTTCAAACACTAATTATCGGATAATAACACTGCTTTTGAACACCAGAAGAGTGTTTATAGGGCTGCTGGGCTGGAAGACAATACAGAATGAGCTCCTTCTTGAAACGGATTAGTTGATGTCATAAGAGATTTGTTTTTCTTTTGAGCACCCCAGCAGTGTTGATTGGAAAGACATGAGCATTTGATTGGATAAATTACTGCAGATTAACTGCAGGTCATTTTATACTGGGAAATACAGATTGCCATGTGAGGAGATGCAGAGCTATCAGTATTGAAAAAAAAATCAGCAAGTTCATTTACCATTTCCTTGATGTATATATTCTTATCTGGAGAACAAAGACAGCAGGATGACAATAAGGTCAATGACATGTACTCTTGCTGGTTTTTTTGGGTTTTTTTTTGTTTTGCCATTTCAGCCAGGGCCTCTTTCTGTTGCTCTTTAGCTTGACATTAATGTTTCTTCATGCAAATAGCTTATTCATTACTCATATGGTGATCAGAAGTGAGATCTGATACCACACTTAAGAGACAAGATTGCTATGGATATAAAAAATAAACAGAGTGTCTGACTCTTATTTCAAGAGCTGTTAGACTGGCAGGAAAATCTGTCTTTGGAGGTCCCTTTTCTGTAGGTACAAATACAGTCACTGTCTGGGGAATCAGGGGCAATACTAAATAAATGCAATCCACCCAATTCACACCACTGCTGCTCTGTGGAACACCAGCTGTGCTTTCCCTTCTCTTAGGGGGACTGGTGAATCCAAAGGAAAGAGCAACAGAAGGGCTTGGGAACCCACTTCTGGTCATCAACTCCAGCAGGCACGTTCAAAATTGAACTCTGGGTAAAGAAAATAAAAGCTTTGCACAAAAAAGCTGCATACTATAAAGAGATAAAACAGTGATAAAAAGGAAGTAAAATATTTCATTATATCCAAAATGACACCCTGTTTTCCTGCTGTCAGCACAAAAACCAGCTTATGGCTTTGGTCAACCCATAACAATTTCCTCCCTAGTTCCCAGCTCTCCTAGTTTACTTCTTACTTCAATCACTGAACCACATACTAAAGAAAATCTCCCTAAGACTCAAATAATGAACACAGATATGTACATAAACAGAGCTAGTAGGCATAGGGGACCTTCACTGGATCCTTAATTACTTTTTCTACTTCAAACTCCTCATCCTTTCTCTTACTCCAGACACCAAAGTCAAAAGTAGAATCTTCTCTGTCAAACTCATGACACGACACAGATAAATCCTAGTACTCTCAACCAGAAATAAATGAAGAAAACAAACAAACACTAATGCAATTCAAAGTGGTATATCACTTTATGTTTGCAATTTTAAACAAACATAAAACAAACCCTCCCAGAAACAGCCCTGCAGGGGAAAAAGAAAAAATTATGCCTCATATTTCTGCTCAGTGTTTTGGGCCAGAATTTTTCAGAACTGACTAATTTCTGGCAGTAATCTGCATGTTGCATAATTTTATTTTGCTATGGAAACTGTTTGAATAAAAGAAACAAAGCCATAGACCAACAATTTCCAGTCAAAATTTCTTCCACTTTCATGCAAAATCATATAGGCACATGATTGGCATGTAGTCCTTGAACAGCTTCTGTTCAAAGATCATCCCTTGTAGCACAGGCACAGCTTTTCTTGCTGAACACCTGTGAATTTGTAATATTCTGCAACTGCCTTGCATAATCTGTTGGCTGATGCAAGTGGTACATGGTCCAGCTCCATCACCCCCATGAGCTGAATCTGGTGACAGCCCGTGGATTGTCTAAGTTGTCTCATTGATGTGGATTTACACCTCCTCTGGGACAGGTGGAAGGGCAGATTAATGCAGTCTTATGTCATCTCTGCATTGTTAGAGCTTCTGTGTAAAGCTCAAACTGAGCATCTCCCAACCTCTCATCTCCTTTCTGTTCACAGTTGCCGCTGTCCTTACCTGACCTCAGACACCTGAACGCGTTCGAGTTGTTTCTCAGATATTTGGGTCACTGGCTGCATGCAATGGGGCATGCACAAGGGCAGAAGCAGATGTACTGCGTGTGACAACCCCACAAAAAAAATCGCCCCTCTCCATTCACTGCTGTAGTGGTGCATGAAATGATTGTGTACCGATGATTTGTCTCTTGTGTTTTTGGCAGACTCACAGTAGTGATGTGGTGGCTACAACCCATGACTCACCTCTAGTTTTCCCAAAACCACAGGCTGCTCCAAAGGGCTGCTCTCTGTCTGATGCTCATCACCACAGAAAACCAACCTGCAACCACATAGGCAGGACACCACTTTATGGCTGGACTTGACGATCTTAAACGTCTTTTCCAACCCAAATGGCTGTATAAGTCTGCATTCAGAGTACACAGTCCTGTGCAGCCAACAAAGTAGTAGGGTCTCTGTCAAAGCCTCAGGAAGCTGGATATTTCTTGAATGGCTTTTCATTTTTCTGGTATTTTATTTGCTGAAAGATTTTACCTGCTCCTAACAGCTTTCACGACTGACAGTCTGTGTTACATGCCTTTCCAAGCAACATTCACTGTATTCTCAGGATAACTGAGAATAATTTGTGTGACTGATGCAAGGATATGAAATCTTCATCAGTTTGTGGCTTAGATTTGCACTGGGGACACATGGAATTCCCTTGACTCAGACCAGTGTTAGAAGCATATTGCTGGAGACTGGTGTCTTCTGCCTGACCTGGTCCTGCATTTAAGAAACATAACCATGTCCCCACATATTTCTTACGGTGGAGCCCTTTCTACCAGCAATTCAAAGCCCTGAATACCTCAGATGCTCTCATGACCCACTGGCAAATAATTATTCGCACCTAGTTCTATAAAATCTGAATGGTAGTTTGCAACCAGTAGTTCTGCAACCTAACAAAGGTTTTGAGCTACTTGACATCTCTCCAAATCACCCAAAAAATGATGTGCAAACACTCCGGTTCAACATATTTGTGTGTTTTCCCCCCTGTATCAACAGCATTCCTAGAACAGTGACAGGTGAGACACTCCCCAGGTGTCCTCATCAGAAGCACTGCTGTGCTCTGCAGGCTGTGGGCACCATCCCTAAAACAATCAAATGGCATTTGGGGACGCTTTCCAGTCTGCTGGGGCTGTCACCCCACAGCCCTGCATTTTGCAGGCTGTCCTGCCCTTGTCCTGCTTGTCCTCGGGTCTGCTGACTGAGCTGGGGTGGCAGAAGAGCTTTAGCATAGGGGAACATGAGTTTGTACAGCAGGTTTGCTCTGTGAGAGGGCAAGAGTCCTCCACAAGTCTGTGTAAACAGTTCTTCTGGCTTCACTTACCCAAACAGGGCCTTGCCATCAGAATTGTGTGACTCTGACAGATTAATGAGTGTCTTTCATTGGTATTACAGGCAAGCTTTGAGCACAAAGGAGAGTGATTTAGGTGTTCTAGGGAAGAAAAAGCACCCTTTTACAACAGCTCTTCATTCTTCCAATTCTCTGCCTTTCTCCCATAAATGGTTCTAATGGGATGCTCCAAAAATCCCAGCTGCATTTTATGAAACTATATTTTTCAAGATTCTTGCTAAATATCTCAATCAATTAAAAACAAATAGCTGAGTTTCTCTTCAGTTCATGCATTACTAAACAACCCCCTCCATGCACAAAGGAATGGAGGAAGGTTTAGAACAAGTAGCAAAATAAGTTACCATAGACGAGCTACCAGAAATTACTCAGCAAATACAATAAATTATTGTATATGTGGAAATTAAATGTACTTCATTTTGTTGTCACTGAGTATTTTACAAGCGTGGGTGACAGAAGCACACAGCGGAATACAAATGTGATATAACTGCCTTGTGCAGTGTGTGTTTCCATCAAAGTTGATTTTTTTTTCCTTCCTCCTCTCCTTTTGATGGATTTAAACTGATGGGTGGTGGTGAGGCAGGATTCTGAATTCACTGGAGCCTCAGGTAAGCAGTAAAAAGCAGCAGAAGAAACATCTATGAAAATTTACACTGCAAAATTTACTTCCTGTTTGAGCTACTGTACAGGGCAGCTTTTCTAACCCTCAGCTTCTCTAGAAACATGTTAGCTTTGACAAGCTTTAAGCAGGCATTCAGGGACAATCAGGAGGAAATTCAGATATGTTTCCTGAAGCTTATACATCATTTGTCCTCAGACAGGCTTAGGAATGAAGCTCAATTTTGCAATTGTGCTGGGTTCAATTTTAAAGTCTGTGACCTCAGAGCTGTTAAAAATGTTAGTGTCTCAAAAGCATTTGCCATGATTTCTGCAAAACCTCTTTGTCATCAATGGCAAGAGTCATTAACTCCAAATGTTGCTCTTCCATGAGATAAATTTTCTGAGCAAAGGATCAGCCCTCCACTTGCTAGAGCACAACAAAGAGAAAATAAAAATCAAAGGAGCTGTGTACTGTCAAGGCTATTTTAAAAAATGGCTTTAAAAAGTAGAGGATGTGTGGTGGCAATGTGGCAATGTAATAACCCTGTATGGTCATGAAAAACACTGACACCTTTGAAACAAAAAAGCAGAAACCTTACTTCAAATGCAAAGGATGTCCAAGCCCACAGCTAGCTTTAAACCTCTATCTGGCAGACACAATTCTGTTATTTGGCAACCAGCAGCATGCCTTTACAATTTATGCTGGTCCTCAGATCCCTAGAGGACCTGCTAAATGAATGATCAGCACATCTCTGCACATGGATCTGCCTTCAAGCTAATTCTCATTCTGGTTAAGATACAAGAATAACGCAGCACGAATCCTTCAGGAAAATGGATCAAAATGCAGTCTTACATGTATAAGCCCATTTTGTCCCTACTCCTCTGCCTGTGACCACCCCCTTCTGACTAATTATGTCCTCAATCACTCTTGTATGATCTTCAGTATACCAGAAAGTTTGGCAGCTGCACATTCCAGACACTGTTGTGGGATGTCTTATACCCCACACTAAAAAAGTTCAATCTTTTTGATATAATACACAGAAACCCACTTGGGTAAGGAAAGTTATTTTTACTTCAAGAGGATGGACAGACATCAATCCACTTGCTTATTTTATTAGAAAAAAGAAAGCAGCACAGCAAAGACTACACATGAATGATGCTGCTCTCCATTCCCTAGGACTGTGTGGAATTCACCCCGCCACTGTTACAGGTGATGCACAGAATCACAGAACAGTTTACATCTTGTGCCAGCACCCCTGCCATAGGCAGACACACCTTCCACTAGACCAGGTTGCTCAGGGTCCAGCCTGGCTTTGAACACGTCCACAGACTGGGCAGCCACAGATTATCTGGTTAACCTGCTCCAGTGCCTCACCACTCTCACAGTAAAGATTTTTTTTCTAATGTCTAATATAAACCTACGCGTTTTCAGTCCGAAGCCAGTCCCCCTTGTCCTGTCACTACAAGCTCTTTCAAGGAGGTCTGACTGTTTACAACACAGGCAGGCTATTCAGCACTGTTTTGACAGTGCACAGGGTACATGCTACCAATAAAGCAGATTTCCCCAAAAGGGAAAAAAAGGGTGAATGTTGGCCCCATATAAAACAACCCAGCTAATGATTACTCAAAGTAGCTACTGATTCTGTAGCCTCTCCCTTTCAACCCCTGCTCATGCCATCCAATAGACGTCGAAGGGAGCACAATTGCAACAAAAGCATGAGATTTTCAGAATCAGGACATGCACCATGAACAACAATGCCACTCACAATGGGTTTCTCAGCTGCTGCCAGGCCAGCATTTCTGAAAAGCACCACTGAAAAGCAAGTCTCACTCTGGATATGCAAACCTAGCAAACAATACCTAAATAGGTGAGAGGGGACATGCGAGCAAACTGTGGCACCAACTTTGCTCACCAGTAGTAATAAACATGTAGGTATTTATTGTGTTTAAGTCCCATCCAGACATCTACCAATTAAAAATGCCAAAAGCTTTGGGTGTTCTTCAGAAAAGAACTGGGTTTTGCAGGTTGATGTCTGCACTCAGTCTTTTCTGTCATCAGATTAAAAATAAAACAAAAACAAACAAACAAGAAGCATCAAAAAATAAAGACTATGTCTTGTGAATAATACAGGGCTAAGTCTGCAGAATTCAATGCAGTATCAAGCCATGCTGTCTGAAGGGCGTGGATTTCCCGTGGGAGTTGGGAAATTCAAAGCACAGAGCATCACCAACACCGACAGAACCACAGCAGACACTATGTAGCAAGTTCTGGAGAACTCATCTCCCAGCTGCCAACCAGGGTGACAGAACAAAACTGAACTGGTTTAAAATCATGGGAATCCCACCTGGGAAGAAATGGACTAAAAACACAACAAGTGCTTCAAAGGCTGTTATAACCTGTCGTCTTACCTCTTCCTAAGAAGTAACCACTCTGATTTCAGTCACTCAGAACAAGGTGGAACAGCTGATTTCAGCACCCTTGTGTGAAAACTAGTGGAGAACTGAACATGTATCACAGATTTTCTAGGCACAAACTAGTAGAGAGAGAAAAGACAGGCTCACAAAGGCTTCTGATGTCAGCACTACAGAATTTGTCTTTGTTCTACCTTTATTTTCAGGAAACAGTGATGGGGGGAAATAATCTTGAAGGCGGATCTTACTCCTGAAGAGTCACCAACTGAAGTTTGTCTTTCACCATAACTTAAACCAGCACACATAGGACAGCATGAGTGGACTAAAGGAATGCTTTTTTTAAGTGTTGATGATAGACAGCTTTTTCCATCAGAGAAGTTTGCATATATTGATCTTCCAGTTTCCCAATAAATGACAATTCCACAATAAAATCCCAAATTGATATTCACAGTAGCTTCTCCTGAACACAACTGGAAAAACACACCTCCTTCATGCTGTTGTATTATCCGCAGAACTGCAAGACATTTGAGGCTGCAGAAACTATTAAGAAGAAAAATTAGAGCACTAGAAAGTAGGCTAATCAGTTCGACATACTATCTGATAGAAGTAATAATTATGGAAACATTTCCCAATTTTAAAAAACTCTCAAAACAAGAAAGAGCAATAGTAGTAGACTCCTACCATTGAACAAAGTGGCAGAGAAGAGTAAATAAAGGGGAAAAAAAGCAAGATTTTTCATGATGGCCACATCTGTTAAAAAAAATTGAGGTACAGTGTTAAAAAAAAAAAAAAGCTATGAAGCAACTGCAAATTCAAAAGTGTCCTTGTTCTGCCACTGAACTCTCTCAATCCAGGCAAAATATGTCTTCAATTACAGACCTAACAGACCAAGCACATCTGTAACTGAACAGATGTGACTCCATGGCTGAGGAATTAAGGATACTGTTCCCCACCAGCTCCTTCTCTCCTCTGATGTCTCATCAATTGAGGCGAGGGTGAAAAAAAAGAAAAAGAAAAGA
This sequence comes from Scytalopus superciliaris, assembly GCA_013400415.1. Classification (NCBI taxonomy): domain Eukaryota; kingdom Metazoa; phylum Chordata; class Aves; order Passeriformes; family Rhinocryptidae; genus Scytalopus; species Scytalopus superciliaris. Next base: position 78,930 of record VXBX01000916.1, read on the forward strand.
AAAGGCATGATCCTTATTGTCTGTGTTGAAACAGGTTAATAAGCACGAGTGGCAGCCAGTAAGTCTACATATTCTGAAACAAGTACACATTTGCCATCAAAGGAGAAACAGCACTGACTATCATCCATGCTGATACATATTGGTTTAGCATGTTTTTCAACATCACTGGTTTTCCACTCAGAGCGGGCATAAGCCAACACTGAAATATGCCACGTGAGAGCTAGCAATGAAAGTTGGTGGAGAGGAAGGAATACAAATAAATAAGGGATGGTAGTAGGGAGCTGTTGTCATAGCTCCCAGTACTTGACAGATCCCCAGCTGATGTAAATTTTGTCCTTTTTCCTCCCCTGTGTCAAGCCTTGAAAGCAGATTCTCCTCCTGTATAGCATATTCAAAGTTACCTGTGGACAGATGCATAATGGATTTCCCCTAAGGTTTTACCAGTCTTTATTTTTAGAAACAGCCAACCCAAAAATCAGACCCAAGAGCAGTGAAATGACTTTAAAAGGAGGGAGGTCCACAGCAGTGTCCTCACACTAAACAGTATCTTGAAATTCAAAGGCTGAGGGAAATCACACCAAGGAGCCCCCATCTCCGAGGTAACCCCTTCTGCAGTAACTTGTCCAGAGACCTGCTTCCCAAATCAAGCACAAAAGCCCATTGTATTAAAACGAAAGGTTAAAAAAACCCAACCAACTTGGTCTTGTGCCCAAATAGAAACAGGCAGAAATCTGTGCACAAAGCCACGATCTCTGTTTTCTCTCACCATACCCATCTAATTTGCAGTAGGGGGGATGTCAGCTGGAATCCCTGATCTGTCTCAGGTATCTTCACGCCCCACAAAAGACCATATCACATGCAGGACCAGTGTTCCTCTGACACATTTATTTCTCACGTACCTACCCATAAGGAGCCAGAGAACTATTGTACAACCTCAAGAGCCTGGAAGCCTCATCTCACTACCTGCAAGCTGTCAATGACAGCTGATCAAAATGCCTGAATTTCCCTCCTTTCCGTAACACCGGGGTTTTCCAGGGACGCGAAAAGACCCAGTGGCGGGGGTCTCTCAGAGCATCCAGACCTGACAAGGGGCATCACACGCGGTGACATTTTA
>VXBX01000916.1:80526-96111 GCA_013400415.1 Scytalopus superciliaris
GCCTGGAGCCGGGTCCGCCGCCCGGGGACATCGGTACCTGCAGTCGGCGGTGGCCAGTGGGGCCGGAGGTTCTCCCGGCTGGATGCTCCAGCCCCGGTCCCGCCGCGGGCATCACGCTGCTCCGGCGGCTTCGCCCCGCATCACCGCAGGTGGGACTGCACCCCCCCTGAAAAGGGAGGGGGCAGAGAATCAACCACGGGACAGAAGGATGGTATTTGGGGTGACCCGGAGCGGTGCTGGCGCCCCACAACCCTGCGGATGTGCTCGGTTAGAGGGTTTGTCAATGGCAGCAGGGTGGGATGCAGGTCCTTATCCAGGCCTTGGCACTGCTGGTGTGCCTGTTTTCAGGGACTCTGGGCAGGACTGCTGGCCAACGCTGCTGCGCAGTGTTTTGGGCCCCAGCTCAAAAACCATCCGTGGCCCCATCCACCTGAGCAGCTCTTGCTGTGTGGGAGCTGATGGAACACTGAGCTCATGGTACCCAGCATAACTTTGTTCTTGACAAACTGCCTTACGAGCTCAGTGAGAACACAGAGTAGCTTGTGTTTTCCCTGTGCCAGGCTTAGATTCGCCTCCAAGTCACAGATGTGTTACTATAACTGAGGATGGTACCACCCCAATCAAATTCAAGCCAAATTCCTGGCTGGCAGGGCAAAGAAAAAAGTGACCCAGGAGATTTTCTACTGCAAATGAGCACAGAGTCCTGGCTTCCCACAAGCGTGTGACATGCTCTTGCCACTATGACTTAAGTGTAAAATGAAAAAAAAAAAAAAATAGCACCCACAAGCTAGAGTAAATCATGGAAACACAATTTTATCTGTGGAGTAACGAAGTTTCATTCCTCAGTTGCCACACTAGCAACAGAAGCGGGTTTGGGTGTTCCTTTTCCCACAATTTCCTGGACAGGGAAGTGACTTGCCAGAGATCACCAGTAAGGCCAATAAGACTGTGTCTCACCAGTATGTATCACTGGCCACATGGACCAAAGAGCACAACCAGACAAGTAGTGTAAAGTTTTTCATTCAAGGCTGAGAAGTGTTTTGTCTGCTGCAATGCAGAGGAAACATTTGTGTATCCAAAGCCCTTTTCCTTTGTAAGACTCCAGGAGCAGAGACACTACATACACTGAAGGAGAGAGGTATCCCTGCTCACTTAAGCAGTGCAACAGCATCAGAAAGCATTGGTCTGATCATACCCGAACACTGCGCAGAGCCAAAGACCCAAGAGATCAATCAAATTACCTTGTTTTCAAGAATGACCACTTGGAAACTAATGTGAAAATGTCTCGTTTTTTGCTTCCCATCCCTGCAGTTTCACTGTTCCTTTCATGTCTTTCCATAAGAGAAGTGGCATCTACTTTCCTTTGAGGATGCAGAGGAGGCAGAGGGAAACAAACCCACTCAGATGCCTTTCTGCTCTTCCCTCACTTTGGACCAACACCAAGTCTAGAAGAAGCAGAGCAGGAAGGCATGGTTTGTTTTCCTCCTTCTTTTTGGTCATACAGATTTCTGACCTGCTTGTCATTTCAGGGAAGCTCAGCAGGGTATGAGGGTTTTCTTTCCCAGTGTGGTTGTTACGTGGCTTTCGTGGAGCTACAGCAATAGCAACAAGGGCTATTTATAGCCTAAACTAGGCCAGGCAGTTCCAGAAGGTGTATTAATAGGAGGAACATTTGAGAACAAAACAAGCAAACAAAAGAGAAAACAAACTGAGAAGTGTAAATAAGAATAATCTTTTACCAGAAGCACTTGCTAAATAGTAAATATGTAGGAACTGCATCCTCTGTCTCAGGGGACGTGACCCCACCCCACAGCAAACAGGTGAATGCAATCTCTCAGCAGTATCTGTTGCCTCCTGAACAATCCAAGTGTCTAGTTTTAGTGCCATGCAACTGGAGCGGGATTTTTAGAGATGTCCAGTTCCTCAGATTGCAGCATGCATTCATTTCCCAGGAAAAGCACACCCACACTGATAGTTTAAACAGATACTACTCTCCATCTTAGAGACTGGTACACATTTATGTTTCGAATGAGTGTAGCTGATACCCAAAGTATGTTGAAACTGGTTGTCCAACTTGCTGGAAGAATTCACACCCACATTTGTTCAGTAAATCCTGTGGGCAATGTGCAGCTCTCTACAGCAGGCAGAAAAAAAGACGCAAGGATGTGTACTATAGGAGAAAGATTCATATTTTGCTGCTAAAAGCAACAAATCTTAGTTTTCGATCAATGATAATTCAGTGGGGGGCACAGGTATCTGTCAGCTCCTTTATCTAGAGTTGGAGTTTGCAGAGTAGATTGCAACAATTCAACAGCCTGTAAATCTTCATGGAAGAATGAATGCAGTAACATTCACTATGAATGTGTACTTCCCACATGAACTTACACTGCTATTTTTTAATGCCTTTTTTGTTTTTTTTTTTTTTTCTTTTTTTTAGCTCCTGGTAGTAGTTTATCTTCTTTCCATTAGAAGTCCCAATGTGACATCTCACATTCTGACTCTTCTTAAGGAGTCATTCCTTTGAAGCCAATTGCAGGACATGTTCAGTGCTGTTTGCTTGCCTGAATGTTTGGATAGATCCAGTCCAAAAATCCAGGACAATCTGTGTCACCATAATCATGCATTACTACATCAAGTATTGTAGTAGGATGCTCATAGTGACAACATAAGTGTTCACTATATTTAGCATGCATTTGCTCGCTGCTAATTTTGTGAGACAATTTCCTCAAAAAGCAGAAAGGATCAGCACTTTTTGCTTTATTTGACTAATTAACAAATGCCTCTCTGATGTCCCCATCTGACTTTTTTCCCACAGCAGTATGAGTATATATAAAGTTTCAGATGAGGTCATGTCAGAATGTAATACATAAGAATTCAACCTAAGGCCTCACTGTTATCATATGTCCCTACATCTGTATTGATGCTCTTTTCAGTGTGCAAAAGTACAGACTTTCTGCAAAGTTTTTTGAATACAGATTGATTTCTTAGTGTTTTACTGTACAGAGCAGCCACATCTAATTCATGCTCACACCTCCTTATACACAGAGCAAGAAGATGACAACATACTTATGCACAGACCAAACTGCAGCTGTAGGATTTGTGTACAAGGCATAGAGGTGCAAAGTTTGCAACCAATATAACAAGAAATAATTTTAGGACTAATTTGGGGATTTTTTTTTTTTTAAGCTGAGTACATTCTCTCTGAGAACACTGCACTTAGTTAATCATCTTTGCTAAGTGCTTGTCAGGCAGCAATGATGGGTTACCAAGACTAGCCCTGCCTAAATCAATTCAGGATACAGCTCTGCAAAGCACCAAAAGCTAAGTGTGTGACCATGATGGTGGGTCAGGTGTCACTCTGGAGAGCTGGGGCTGACTGATACAGAGCTGCCAGTGAACTCAGGCTTGGCAGATTCCTTTTCACTATGGTTTATTTTCTCCTGGTCTCAAAATTGCATTACACACCCCTCCTCACTAGGCAGAGACTTAACGATACCACTGTTTTGGTGTCAGATGTTTCTGGTTGAAAATTCAGTACACTTATTTGTAATCATGTCAGTTGTAGTCTCAATAGCAGGGCACATTGCTGTGTGATAGAATCACAGAATGGTTTGGGTTGAAAGAGACTTTAAAGACAGTCTTGTTTTCAACCCCTCTGCCATAGACAGGAACACCTTTTACTAGACCAGATTGCTCAAAATCTAGATTTACACGCTTTCCTTAGATCACTCATTGAAAGCTCAGTTTCTCTAAGACCTGGGGTGGGCCTCAGTAGGCCGCCATCACATCCAAGAACTTACCAAGGGTTTAGGAAGAAAGCAGTGCCCCAAACTGCTGTGAAACTCCACACCAGGCACTGGCCAGACTGCAGAGGTGCCATAAGAGGTGATGAGTAGCCCATCCCTGGAAACATGTAAGGTCAGGCTGGACATGGCTCTGAGCAAACTGATCTAGTGGAGGGTATCCCTGTGCATAGTAGAGGATTTGAAACTAGATGACCTTTAAAGGCCCCTTCCAACCCAAACCATTCCATGATTCTATGATTCTGTAAACCTGTCTTGACACGGCAGCCAGGCTAAGAGGCTTCCCATCTCAGCTGTGTGAGCCAAATCCACCTGAGTCAAGAGGCAGCCCAAGCAAGTCTCTCATGACTAGTTATGAGTGACCTGTCAAATTTCCAAAGTCCTGAAATAGGTCAGGAACACTTTCTGCTGGACTCTGTCAGACCAACAGGCTCTCAACTCCTACAGTCTGTGGTGGGGTTGCTGCACAGACCTGGGGGTAGAGAGGCATCAAGGGTTCCCCTTCACTCATTGCAGGCAAGGCACTGCATAGCTAATTAGCCACAGAAAAATGCACCATCTGTTATGCCAGTGTAAGATAACAGTATTCTACTTCAGTTTCAGGAAAGACCAGCTTCATAAACAACACCGTACCCAAACCACCTGTAAAATGCATTCTTTTGGCCACATAGGATGGGAGCTGCTATTTCTCATTAAGCACTCTGTAGGCTAAATGCAAATACCAATTTCTTATCTGAGATCAAAGGATTCAAGCATAATCCACAAGTTAAAGCCCACAGAGAGGGAATAAACCAATTTCTTACATGTTACCCTTCTGCTACAGGTATAAAAATCCTTTAGCTGCCAGTGTGACACAGAAAAAGTCTTCACCATGGAGAAGATTCAGGGAATGGAAACAAAGAGGGGTGTGAATACAATGGGTAACACACCCTGCAGCACAGGCAATAATCCAAATTATTCGCTGTTTAAGGAGTGAGGCACCAGCTTTCTGCTTTTCAACATCAGAATGATGCTTTCCAGCAAAGTAAAAACCAAGCCAGCTCTATATGATTACATGTACATATATATACAAGGCTGCTGATAGAGTATGATACACCTAAGTTTGGGAAAATGATCCTGTAGCTTTATGATAGCAGATTACGCTTGCATAATGAAATGTACTAGCAGGCAAGCTCAGGCTGGGTGGGTGTAGGCAGATAGTAATTGCAGTAACTTCAAAAGCTGTTCTCTTAGCACATTTGAGGAGTTTATATGCCTCAAATATTGGGGTGGAGTTATTTAGTTGTTGTTCTTGTTGGGTTTTTTTTAGTTTTCTTAAAATTTCTGACAACTTCCTATTAACAAATGAGAAGATACCATTTCCATATGGGTAACAGCAAATTCATAATTACTGCACAGAAAGAGGTGAACAAAGCAGATGGAAATGCCCTGTATTTTTTCTGGTGTGTGTCTAAAACCATCATTCCAGACAAACAGTCCACAATATCTGAGAGCAAGATGTACACTGCAGACAAGTTTTCTCCATTGCTCTTTATCTGCCAGCTTAAAGCCTTATATCAGGAGACACTGGAAATTTGGACACTGTTTGAACTCAAATATTTTGTTTCTCGAGTACCTTAAGAATAAACTCTGCTTTTCCACATAGAATTTGAAAGAAAACAAACAATCAAACAAAAAAATTACAGGCAGTTTCAGTTTTGGCTGACTTGCAGATCTAGGAATTAGGGTTGTCCTACATTAAGATATGCCAATTTAGCTAAATTTGTACCCCTGCTATTTATATATTTTTGTATCAACTTACGTTAATTTATCTTGCCTCTATAATTTTGCTGAATTAGATGTTAGCTTCTAAGCAAGCTATGCAAGATTTTCTCCAGTGTATCTTCATGTGCTTTCAGTTTACATCAGTTTTCTTCATTCTTATACAAACGCGTTGAACAGCACTTTCTCTTCAGGTAACATTCATACCTGATGGGATGCTATTTTAGTAGTCAAAACTAGTCTTTCCCATTCCATCACTTCTCTTGCTTTTGCATGTTGTTCTAAAACATGTATTCTGTTTTTGGAATTGAGCAAAGGATGAGCAGCCCCAGTGCCAAAAGGTAGCCAACTAATTTTGATGTATTAATGACATTTTAAAACAAAGGGTACAAATCTTGTGGCCCGTGCAAGCCAGAGGTTGTACTTCAATGATTTTTTACACAATTGTATTTATTCACATTGCAATTTCACCTTCAGTTGAAGTCCAACAGCACTAATGAGTTGAGCAAGTACTTCTGATCATGAAATCCATCAATGTATCCCTGGACCTCTACATCCTAGAGGCAAAACACAGACTTCTCTTCCAAGCACATTTTAGTCAGATCTCTAAGTATGAGCATTTGAGCATGCTTCCTGAGATATTTAGACTCATAGTACAAGTCCTACACTAAAAATCACTGTTAGGGTTGCAGGCAAATGATGGGAGCACTGTCTGGGCTGTGGACAGAGGCTAAACAAACTGATCAGGACACAGAAAAATGTTGAACATGATACGACAGAACTGTTGGACATGCAGATGCCCCATCTCTGGAAATGGTCAAAGTCAGGTTAGATGGAGCTCTGAGCAACCAGATCTAGTTGAAGATGTCCCTCCTTATTGCAGGGCGGTCAGACTAAATGGTCCTTAAAGGTCATTTCCAACCCCAGCTATTCTGTGACTCCATAAAATATAGTGGTGTGAGACCCAGCAGGTGTCTCAAAGGATGGTGCCACAAAGGGTGGGTGGATGTCACAGGCAGCTGAGGGGGAGTTGTATGAGATATGGCCAAACTCCACAGACCTTGAAAAGCTGCCACACCCAGATAACTCTATCAGGCATATCATATGAGACAAAGATTGACCAGGTGGCAGTATCAGAAATATGAAATTTGATGTCTGGGAAAACACTAATTTGAGATGGGTTGTTGCTTTTTGAGGAAACTGACATGAAGGCACAAGGGTGGTGAAATGGAGTTAAGAGATGTGAAAAGGGATAAAAAGGACTGTAGATGATGTAGGTGAGGCTGTCTGGGGGTAGCTGTCAGTCAGCCCTGCACTTGGGCATGGCAGCTGGAGCAAGAAAGTGAATAAGACCCACAGCTCCACTGCCACCATTCCAATGCTCTTTGGTCTTGACCTCAGGAGAACTGAGCAGTCCATTCGTGTACCTGGAAGGACCAAATGGAGCATCCTTGTAACAATCTGCAGATGCCCATTATGGGTCTGGCAATACTGGGGGCTGTGTAGCCCTGCATAGCCAAATTCCCAGTCCTACTCCTTTTTCTGCTCTCAGATGCTGCTTCAGGGAAGGGCCAAGAGATTTACACCTCTGTCATCCCACCATCCATGTCCTTGTCTTCTAATCCAGTTCCAGTGACTGTCATTTCATGGTCCCAGGTACAAGCTGTCTGTCATTTGCAGTAGTGATTTCCTGAAAAAGTTCTTAAAAGTCTCAGTTTGCATAAGTCTTTTAAGGACTAGGAGCAGCTCTGGAAAGCCTGACCTGCCAAAATTAGAGTCACAAACAGTTGACAGGTATATCAGCCAGTATCTGACACTCTTTGCTTTTTCTCCAGTGTAGGAGTAATTTTAAAAACCCTTTTGCAAGGAAATCACTTCCCATCAATTGAAAATAAGTTGTCTTATTTTCAGCAATTTATCAGCCAGGGGCTTGATCTCCCCCTGCTCATTCTACCTCTCTCCTACACAGGATCTTCCCTCTCTGTGCTCATCTGCTTACTCATGACTCCACTGCAGAGCTCAAAGGCAAGTGTGATGCCTCCGAGCAGTGAGCTTTATGTCACAACAAATACCAAGATGAATTTATTTGTTTCTGTGTGCTCAGCCTAACAAGATCAGCATGCAGAAGTGCAGTGCCTGAAGTTTAAAATTAATCTGAAGTTTGTAGGACAGACCTCTAGAAAGTAGGTTATTAAAAAGGGATGAAATTAGTGAGTTTAATTGCACTGCCATCTGTCATTTTTGTTAAGTCCAACTGCATCCTTGTGCAGTAGCTGAGAATGAGATGCAGAAATCATGATGGTCATTTTGATAGGTCAGGAATCGGGGACCTGAACTAATCTGGCTGTTGGGTAATCTTACATCAAAGAGGTTGTGTGGTTTGGTGGGGAGATGTGGCATCACACTCATAAGAGCATTCAGGGTAACGGCTTCATTTTACAAGTTTTGATATTAACCTGCTTGTTCTTCTGGCAAAGCAGATTTTCTGTCAGGCGTGAGGAATGGAGCTCCAGAAAGGTTGCTTGTGAAGTCTGGGGATTTAGCAACTGGAAAGGGAGCTGGAACAATAACTTCTTAGAAAGTGCTGTTTGAGAATAACCTCATTCTGTCACCAAGTGCTCATCACAACAGGACAACAGGAAAGCCATCCTTCCTGCTTCAACAACTTATCTGAGTGATGACTGAACTGGCACCAACTTTTTTTAAAAAACAAACAAACAAACAAACAAAAAAAGGCAAAAAAAAGCCCCAACAACATTACAAGGAAGGAAAGGGCCAGAAGAGTAGTTTCTATAGACATTTCAGATTTACTGGCCTCTGCATTACTGTCTGCATCTGTGATACCTGGATTTGGGAAGGTTGTAATCCCAATCTTGCCCTGTATCAGTGCAAGCCTGCTCCACAACCCCTGTGGCTCTACAGCCAGGCTTGCTCAGACTTGGGGCTAGGGCCATGGGTATTTCCTGGATGAGCAGAGCAATGTATGGGGTCTTCCCAGCACTGGGTTCCCACAGGACTGACCACATCAGTGTCTGAAAATAATGGTGTTAAATGTAAAAGTGACTTACTGGAAATCTATAGTTTCTCCTTTCAAAGGAAGTTGTGCATTTTTGGCTGGAAAAAAAAAAATTAGTCTGGGGTTTTTGCAGTTTTTAATTTACTGTAGAAACAAAAGACAACAGAACCCATTTAGGTTCTGTAAGGTGGTCTCAGGTCTCCCTGGAGCCTTGTCTTCTTAAGAATGAACAACCCCAACTGTCTCAGTATGTCTTCATAGGAGAGGTGTTCCAGCTTTTTCAGCATCTTCTGGACTGGCTCCAATATGTCCATGTCCTTCCATTAATGGAATCTTAAAGAAACAAAAACAAACAACCCAGAGGTATTTATGCACTCGTACCATTTGTGTAGAGGTGACAAGTTATTGCTAGTCAAATCAAGGTGTAGGCAGAGTAAGAACTGCCATCACAGCTGCAGAGCACTTGGGATGGCAGCCAGCCACCACCTCCTGCCCTGCGAAGGTGACCAAAGTCTAAGTATCAAGAAGAGGGTAAATCAAGAAGTCTTGACAGGTCAGTTTTGCTATCAACCAACAGGAAAAAATAAATGTATTTCATAAAAGACTCACAGCAGGAGCATGAAGCAGAGAAGGCTTTTCTCCTCTGTAAACAGCTTCAAATGGTAAGGCCTCGCTAGGATTTTGTGATGCATTTGGTCATACTTTGACTTGCCAGGCTGTGCATTTAAGGAGGATACACCTTTTATTTGATTAGAGAGATTTCTGGGGGTGTTTCTGAAGTGTAAATAGACCTACCTTATCCACTCCAGTAATTCCATTGATTTAAGAGGATTATTAAAAATTTATGGCAGAAAAGGAAGGAGCAAGCTAAGAGAATTTGGCTCCACTGAGATTTGGCTCCTCTGTTAAAAAAATACTTCCTCTGTGAAAAATACAATGACTGTGTACTGTCCTTGCCATTTATCTTTGTTAAGTGTTGGGGTAAAAGACAGAGGAAGATGGGTGGAGAAAAACTGTTCCCACTTTGTGCCCTGCTAAGTGTAATACAACACAGAGCAACATCAAGTAGCAAAGAGTAGGATTTTTGTGAGGTACAAATTCTTTTCCCTTGAATTGACTTTATTAGATTTAGAATACCAAGAAGAATTTAGAAATAATAAGAAAAATGTTCAGCTTATTGAATTGTTAAATGCATGTTGTTCTTTTTTCTGTTCTCAAAGAGATCACATTCAGTTCTCCAAGCGTCATGATGATACTTATATTTCACAAGTAGGCACAGTCCTCTTGAGATGAGCCACTGTTTTGCTCTTGAAGAGACAAATGCACAGGTTAGTCCAGAGGAACTATCTCCCTGTACATGGGCAGATGTGTCACAAGGGTGTGTAGAATCTCATATGATACCTCAGAGATACTGCAGAAGCATGGTCCTACAGACCTGTCACAAGTAGTGGTGATTAGTCCTCAACTATCTGAAATTTAACACCCTCTACTCAACAGCCTGAGAAAAGCAGCTGCTTCCAAACACCGACTCTTACAACAGTTCCAGGATACACACCAAAACCTTATGTTAGTGCTTTATAATACCTCAGTGTTTTAAAAGGAAGTGTTGTTGTGATCAGATTTGCCCCTGGAACTTCAGAGACCCTGTCCATGAACAGGTATCTCAGATAGGAGGAATCAGAGACACCAGAGTCTGTAGAGCACTACAGACGATCAGACCAAAGGATCAACAAAAACCTTACAGCTACTAGATACATAATCATTGACACGGAAATTGTTCTCTGCCACCACAAAAACAGGGTCCAGTCAAGATGTGAATCTAGATTTCAAGCCTTGAAAAGCCTGAAGGTCTTCAGCAGTTCCTGACTGGAAGAAGAAAGCCAGGGTCTTGGAATGGTAAAAGGAAATAGCAACTGGTAAAAGAGACAGGATAGTGCTGTTTCTGAGCAATATCAATTGAGTGAAGAGTTAAATGGATCATTTTGGCTCTAAAATAGAACAAATATGAAATAGCAATTTATAAAAAAGGAACACAACAGAACTAAAAACCCAAAAGTCAAAAAACAAACCAACAAAACAAACAAACAAGAAAAAAAAACCAGAAAAAAAATATAGAAGTTAATACACACAGTGTCCCCAGAATAGTGTCTCCTCAGACCCTCAGACACAGGTTCCCAGAAGCTGAATCCACATGGGTCCTCCAGGGTAAAGGGACCAGTTTCCAAGCAATGAATATAAAGAATTTTGGTACTTGGGTTGTTGCATATAATCCTAAAACCAGTAATGATCAGATTTATCACCCCCATTGGAGAGGTTCTGATTACTGATGAAAAAAGGGCAAAGGAACAGACAGGGAATGAGAGAGAAAATGCAAAGGATTAACATTTAAGGGGCCAAATGAAGTGGAAGCTGGTATCACAGTTACTCAGACACAACCTTTTGTATATCCTAAACCTTAGTGAAGAGGAAAGTTAAACTCTTACCATGAATTGGAATTCCCTTGCATTTATACAGTCAGCAGGAACATCCTGGATGCTGGGCTGCTTACTGGCTGGCAAAGGTTTTCGTCAGCTGTTCCACCATGTAGCTACAAGGTCTCCTAGGAGCACCATGTCAGTGACAGACACCTGGCTTACTAAAATGAGGGGAGGATGAAGAAGGAAAAGTGACAGGCAATAACACACCTCATGAGCTGCTACAGGACTGCTGTGATATGTTCCTTCCTCAGGTAAGGTAGCTGCTGCCACTGAGGTGCATCCTCAGCCCTGACTGGATCACACCAGTTAATTCTAGAGGACAAGGTGAGCCATAGCACAGAGACCTCTATCAGCCCAGTACCTCAGTTGCAAACTGGCAACTGTTTATCAAACAAGCTATTTCTACCACCCACTTTCTTTGTAATCATACCCCAGTGTGATACCTACCACCTTCTGATGTCAAAAGGGACACAAGGCAGGCAGGAAAGAAATGTTTGTGACAATGGTTTTCTGACAGCAAAAATAAAATGAGTAGTGCTAGCATGATTACATCTTGAATGTATTAAAGAAAATGAAAATTGTGACCATCCAACTCATGACTATTAGAAGAGGGTTATCATGATTCCAGCTGTACTATTTTATCTCCAGGAAGATGTTGTCTTTTCTTAGAACCATTTTCACTTGGGAGGAACAGGAAACCTCTTCCGCTGCACTTAATGACTGTCACTGCATGGTGAAACATTTAAGTCTGTTATTGCTAGATACATTTTTTTGATATAAAATCACGCTATTATTCAACAATAAGAACAGCCAGTCTTATGCTGTGTGTTTCTGCACCTCTTCAGAACACTTACAAGGCACCACTGCTTACAGATAGTAACTGCCCTCCACTTACTTTTGAGAGAGAAGGAAAGAATTTAATTTCTGTCACTGGTAGAAAATGAGACTAAAGCATAAATCTGGACTTGGAGTTTCTCCATATCTCCTTCTCTTCAAACTACCAAAGCTTGTGTTTGTTAATACTCCCAACAAAATAAAGTTATTTACAAGATTCAGACTTAGAATTTGCTAAAAATGCAAGGATTTGAATTTCCCTTCACAAAATTAGATGTTAAAGGATTCAAATTTCAGTGATTTCAAGAGAAAAAGCTTCTACCCAGGTTGGTGGGGATAAATGTTTTTTTTTCTGCCTTCCAGCGGATGATCATAGTTAACACCTCTCCAACAAAAAGTGGAATCTGAATCACAGCAAAAGTTTTCTTTTCTTTATGGACTGTTGAACTAGGACTATTTAAAAAGTCCAGGGTTTGCAATTCTTTGGTGTATTATTGAGTCTAGGTACCACAACTATAATTTGAAATTGCTTGGAAAGATGCTCTGGAGAAAACAGAATTCTTAATATATCATTTGTTTGCACTGTGCATGTGAGTTGAATGATAAAAGAAGATACAGACTGTAAGGTACATTGTTAAAGGCTGAAAAAAAAACCCAAAACCAAAACCCTAAGCTTTGTCCTGAAATAAGTGAAGTCACTCTTCTGAGGTTTATTCTGTTTTGGCAATTTTGGCCATTGATTTGCTTGCTTGAACTGTGGTATAAATGGTAAATTGATAAGGTTGTTCTTTCTACAACATATACTTCATTTATTCTTAAACACTTGCCCTTCCAGGTCTCAATAGTTATTACAGCTATCAGTATTATTCCCATCCTACAAGTATGGAGGAAAGAGCCCTGAACACAAAGACATGCAGGAACTTGCTCAGTGTCATCCCATGCACGTAGCAGGCACATTCCTCTGCCCCAGGCAACTCTCAGAGCCACCAGAACATGAGAAACACTACTGAACATTTAATTTTCTGTCCCTGAAATACACAGATTCAAGTAGGAGGGTTTATCTTTGATAATTTATTTCTGTTGAAAGATCTGGAGTTGAAGGCTCTCAGAAAGCAGTTATTAAGCTATTTTGGTGGTGATTTGGGGATTCAAATAAGGCTGAATGTAGCATGCAAGCCAGGACCCACCTGTCAAGGGAAAATCAAGTGTCAAGAGGAGTTCAAACAAAGCCCATGTCTTAATTCTTATTACTTATGAATATGCAAATACATTTGTGTAGACAACAAAGGTTTTGCCATAAGCATGTGCTGAAACAGCACTCACAGAGGACTGTTTTCTACCTCCTCCTTTTCTTCCTTCCCCTACACCCCCAAGAGGGATTCAACCTAAATGGGTCATGAATTGACTACCTTTGATGTGAATGGTAAACATTTCATCTCCTACTGTACAAAGTCTGCCAGTTAATATTTATAGGGATTGAGGAATATTAAGTTATTTGAGAAGGAGCATATATATATATTCCCGCAAATACAGGGGAGGAATGGAGAGGAAGAGATTGTCAAAGTTTACAAAGACATCAGATTGTGAAGAGTCTTGTGAAGACATCAGATGGTGAAGGAGCTAGTTATTTACAAAAGGATCTCAGTCGTTTTAATGAACACATTTCATGAAAGTTTAATATTTTCTTATGTTGCGCATCTTAAATTCCAGGCTTCTGAAAGAAGGTGATTTCATGTGAATCTCTGCTTTCCTTGTTCATTCAACATTGTTGTTAAAAGAATTAAGCCCCACAATTGCGAGAGGAAGTAGAGAACTTTCAGGTGGGGAGCTTAAAAACTTTTGATTTATGCAAGCTTCTTGATTTTAGAAGATTATGTTTCATCTTTGGAAGTGCTGATGCTGGGCTTCAGTTGCAGTCCTGACTGACAGGGAGAAATCATAAGGCTTGTCAGAGTTCTGGGATTTATTTTTTTTCTCAAAAAATCAATGAATGTAGGTTGCAGACAGAGAGTGTAATTGTTAGGATTCTGTAGTCTGGCGGAGAGCAAAGGCCAGGCAACTGCAGCTTCACTTTCACCAAAGAAGGAAAGCTCTAAGCCCTGCATTCTTCATCTCACCTTCAGGCCTTTTCAGCTCCACAACCCTATGGATATCCCCACATTCCTTACATTTCTCATCTACTCTGTGCTGGGGGTTTTGATATTGCTCTTCACTTTATCATTTTATCATGCTGTTCGTATACAGTTTGTTTGTCTCTGCTCTCTGCCATTAGAAGAGGAGATGTTATTCCACCTAAAACTCCACCTTCTATACCTAACTGCTTAATGCCCCATCATACCCCAGTTGAAGTAATTTGTGATGCAGCAGCTTGGAAGATCTTCATGTGTTTTCTCCTGCCAAATTGCTGTTTTCCCTTTCTGATCACCTTTGGTCCCAGCACTCCTCAGTTGTGCAGATGGAGATGGGGAAGAGTTGAATAATTAAACACAAACGTGACAGCATATACATTTGTCAGCTGGTGAGGTGTGCCATGGACACGTGCCTGAGCTCACAGACTGTTCTCAGCAGCAGCTGCTGAGTACAAGCCGTAGCTTATCATTGCTACAGACTGCTTTGAAAGATATTGGTAAACATTGAAATTATAGTGAAAGCAATTTGAGGTGTGGGAAGGTAAAAGTAATCCAAATTATATGTTTAGTTCAATTCCCCGCTTTGCTATCAGCTTCAAGTGCCTTTGCCTAAATACTTTGTGGCTCTAGGCCAGTGTGCCTATAACCTATCTGCCCTTAAAGGCAACCAGGTTCATGAATGGCAAAGTGGAAGGCAAGCTCAAGAGGGAATAAATGGAGGTTGAACCTTGTTTTCCTCACAGCATGTGCTATCCCTATTATCCAAGGTGGAACATAAAGTTGGAATGAGAGGGTACAGGTACTACATTGTGCTTTATTTTGAGAGACAGGTGGTCATACCAGCCCTCTCTCTAAACAAATGGTCCAGGTAAGCACTTGTTAGAGGTGAAAACTTCAAAGCAGCACCTAAATCCTCGTATGAGTCGAGCCCTCGCTCAGAGCCAGTAGCTGAAAGCTACTGTAGCTGGTAGCTCAGGATGGTAATGAAGAACTGGGAGCTACTCAGACAGTGTAGGCAGAATTGCCAGTTACAGAACCTTCATGACCAACAGGCCCTAATCCTTTAGGGTGGGTAAGAGGTTTTTTGGTAGTAACTCCATAATGCCGAGCAGGTCTGAGAGATTTTTAAATCACATGGGGTACTTTATGTTTTGATCCCTAGGGGCTGGAAGTGGGATGCATAATACAGTTTGCAGTAACTCTGCAAGGACCTGGTAGATGTGCCAATTTCTTCTGTACAGAGCCCTCATTCAGTGAACATACTTATTTTGTCACAATTTCCACCTGAGTAATATGCATAGATTGTAAATGCTCTTAACCTGCAGAGCTGCCAAAAACTACCTAAACCTCCAGTTTCAGGTACTAAGGACCACACAGGCAAGCAGATGGGTATGCAGTGCAGGCTGGATGTTCCCCTGTTAAAGTGCAAGTTTTAGTGAGAGCAACATGCAGAATGAGGCTATTTGTGCAGTCTTTGGGAAGAAAGAAATATTTACCTCTAGCCCTGTGGTGCATGTGGCACTGGAAGTTTGGAGAGAGACATTTCTTTTCTTTATGCATAAAAA
>VXBX01000917.1:10501-65630 GCA_013400415.1 Scytalopus superciliaris
TGGTGGGACTGGGGCGCTTCTTAGTGGGACTGGGGAGTCCATGGTGGGACAGGGTGGTCCATGGTGGGACTTGGGGTTGTCCGTAGTGGGACAGCAGGAGGTCCATGGTGGGACAGGGGCAATCCATGGTGGGACTTGGGGGTGTCCATAGTGGGACAAGAAGGTCCATGGTGGGACAGGAAGGTCCATGGTGGGACTTGGGGGTGTCTGTAGTGGGACAGGAAGGTTCATGGTGGGACGTGGGCATTCCATGGTGGGACAGGGGGGTTCATGGTGAGACTTGGGCCTTCCATGGTGGGAGGGGCACAACTTTTTGCCTTCAAAGAACAAAGGGGAAGGAACTCACAGCTGGCACTCGTCTCCCTTGATGCCCTTGGTGGTGCAGAAGCACTTGCCCGTGTTGGTGTTGCAGATGGAGGCGTGGCCGTTGCACTTGCAGGCTGTGGGAGAGGAGGGAGAACACACAGCACTGAGCAGGGCAAGAGGAACACATCCAACAGCAATTAAGACCTTCAGTTGCCAAACTGAGCTACATCAACAATTAAGGTGCAGATGAAAAGCCATTTGGTGCTCTTTGCCTTCTCCTGTGCAGCCAAAACCAGAACTGTGTGACAAAGCAGAGCGAGCGCAGCCCCAGGACTGATGGTGAGCACGAAATCGTCCCCAGGCTGAGCTTCTCAGCCTCAACAATTCACTGCAGGGCCTTTCCTGCTGACAGACAGCAGCAGGGATGGCATAACTGGGAAGGAAAACAATGGTTGGGATAGTTTGGGGCTTGCTGACACATCTCAGCCAAAACGCTTAGGAGAGGAGCTTGGAAAGTAAACCAAAGCTCGTGGGGCTTTTAAGGGCCTTATTTACTTATAATTATAGAAATAAGTCAATAGGCCTTGGAGAAAATAATGTCATTGTGCACAATGTCAGCAGAAAACATCTGGTGCCAAGAAGACAATGCCCATGTTGGAATTTGGGGCACATTCCCCAGTCTATTTTAGGATGACTTTGAGCTGGATGTCACTGGGTCGTGGTTGAAGCACGTCAGGTTTGGGGTGTGCCCAAAACAGAGCAGCTCCTACAGAGTCAGACCTGAGATCCAGCCCAAGGACTGATGGGGGGGATGTATGGGAGGTTTGCTTCCCAAAAGTGCTCCTGCTTCAAAGGAAAAGCTCATGCTGACACACTGTGAGACCTTTTCTCCTAAAGCTGCAGAGGAGGATCATGCAAAAAAAAAAAAAAAACAACAAAACCAAACCAACAAATACAAACAAAACCAACACAACCAGTTCTCTTGGATATCACCTGAGGAGGGGATGGAGAGAACAACTTCTCAGCCTTTCAGGGGCTGTTCCTACCAGTCCAGGTGTGTCCACCTGGAGAGGGCACAACGTAAGAAGGAAAAAGGTGCCCAAAGAGAAGATCCCTTGTTTATGGTCCCAGGAGGCTTTAAGGGTTGGAGCCTCCTCGTTAAGAGACATATTCCTTCTCATTAACGTGCCACTCAAAACACCAGCAGAATTCCCACCCTGCCAGCCTTGGACCTTATTTTAGGATTCCTTTTGATGTCTCCTTCCTTTCTGTTGGCACATAATGGAGGTATATTGTATCAGGGACACTTAACTGTGCCTCTCAGAGGTGCTGAGTGGTTTCCTAGCAGCAACATGCAGCAAAATAGGAAGAAGCATAAAGGCTTATTGTGGGAACAAGGAGACTGAGTGGAAATGTGACAAAATAATTGTATTCTGTGAAGGAAACACACTTTTCATTAGCGGCACTTAAAGAAAAATAAGTCTTAGTACTGCTGAGAATGTCTTGCACTTCCTTCCTTCTGCTTTGCACGAGGGAAGCAAAGTGAAGTTGGATCAATATTCAACGTGAACACACATAAAATTTCTCCCAATTTTTAAGTCTGTTTTGTTTGGAGACAGACTGAAGCATCTTGGGCATTAACATTGTTTCCTCCCCCTGACTGAACACTCAAATATCTCCATTTAAAGCCATTTCTTTGTCCATTTGCCTCCAAGCCTATAACTAGAGATTTACTGAAGGACTGGAATACGCACACAGAGATATTTTCTCATGGCTTTTTAAACAACTATGGACTTGGGAAACAAACTGGATAAAATGCACACTCTCCCTGGAGTCTCCAAGCAGTGATCTCCCTCCAGAGCTGGGCCAGAGCAGAAAGCCAAAATTCCTGGAAGTGGCTTTTTGCCTGGGAATGCTGGGAACAGTTGGATGATGCACCACCTCCCAGGAGTCTCCTTCCAATTGCTCCACAAGCCACAGGTCCCCGGCTCATTCAGAGACCCCCACAGGGATCTTTACTCACCCTGCTGTGTTTCTCACAGCCCAGTTTCCCCCACACCACCCTTCCACGTGCCCACTTTTCCGTGCCACGTGTTTCAGGTGCCCCCCAAGGGCCGGCTGAGCCCTGGCAGAGGGGCACAGGCAGCACCAGCAGCTCGAGGGCCACCAGCAAAGGCTCCCTGGACGTGCTGGGAAGCACTGCCAGGGCCCCAGTCTGATCCCAGCCATAATAGAGCCTTCCCTTCGCTTGCAAATAACTTCCTTATCTCCCAGCAGCATATTTTCATGGGAAACTTTAATCAGAGAATTCAAAAAACTCCTGAATGCAGAGAAAGCACCTTGCAGCTATTTTTACATTTGATGCACTGCGTTGCCTGCCCTTCCTGATTAACACTCCTCTACTTGGACACCTCCTAAAAGCAACCTCTGAGCAGTGATTTACCTGCCATTTAGCCATTATCTGCCCAGCTCTGCCAACACCAGGGCCTGGGATGGGATGCAAACGGTTCTTTCAGGGAAATAACTGCAGTTTGTCAAAATGGTTTCAGCACAAAGCGATATAACCTTGTGCTGGGATTTTTTTACACTGACAGAACAAGGGGTCATGGCAGTAAACTAAAGGAAGGCAGGGTGGGATGGGATAGTGGGAAGGAATTGGTGGCTGGGAGGGTGGGCAGGCCCTGGCCCAGGTTGGGCAGAGAAGCTGTGGCTGCCCCTGGACCCCTGGCAGTGTCCAAGGCCAGGTTGGATGGGGCTTGGAGCACCCAGGGCAGGGGGTGGCACTGAATGATCCAACCCAAATCATTCCCTGATTCCACAATCCCATGCCCCACACTGGGCAGTGAGTGTGCAAGCACGTGGATGTTTGTCCAACAGCCACCCCCAGCAAGGATGTGACTGTGGGCTCTGAAGACATTGCTCACAAAGGCACAAAAAGAGTGGAATCAGCACATTATTAATGGAAAAGAAACGAGGGAACACAGCTCAGAGGAGAGAGAAAGCAGGAGCTGGCTCTGCTGCCCATCAGCCAACCCTTATCTGAAGAATTCCCCTCTGGAAAGCTTTCCACCAAGGAAAAATGACTGATGGGCAGGAGTCACCCTGGCTGCAGCACACAGGCTGATTTGCTCTCCTTGGCCTTTCCCAGCCTCCTGCCTTCCCTTTCCCAGTAAATAGCATTAAATCACAGCAAATTAAAACCCCGGGCCCAAAGCACTGGAGAGCAAAGCACTTCTGCCATGAGCTGCTGCTCCATCAGATAAGGGGGCAAAGCTGCTCCACAGGCTCTCAACACGCTTTCTAATTTGTTTTTCAGGCTTCTGGATGATTTCAGTCTGTCATTCATTATCTCAGCAACAAACTGTTTTGGGACAATCCTCACGCAGAAGAGTCCAAAGGAACCCACTCTCCATTTCCACACGCTTGGAAAAGCAACACCTACCAAGAGGCACGTCGTGATCCGGTGATTAAACCTGGATATGCTCAGGGTAGGATTTTGTGTTTTCTCAGGCAACTCAGCCTCAATTTATTCATTCCTGCACTTCAAATTATCTTCACCCGAAATGAGCTGACGAGTATCAGCGGTGTTTAATCTGGCAGATAATGGTGTGAAATCAAGGGTCAGGGATGCACCTTTTCCTTTGTATCTGTTCTGCAAAACCCTTTTCTCTCAGGAAGGCTGACATATCCCTGGGTGATTTCCCACCCCCCTGCTTCCAGGAATCTGTCCCCTGGGAAGTTTTTTTGTGGCCTCAGACATCACCAGCTCACTCTTGCTGGAGGAAATAGGACCTTCATGCTCCACCTACTGACCCTCATCTTCATCCAAAAGGTCGGGGCTACTCCCAGTAAACACATTAAATGAATATCCAAGTGTTTTCTGCTGAATTGTCTCCACGCTTGGAAGGAGCAACTCCAAGTCTTCAATGCTCACTCATTAATCACCTTATTTCATCCAGGACGGCTGCAAAACACCCCCACTCATTTCCTGGCAGGATCCAAACCTGGCAAAGATATTTCTGTTCTACCTTTTCCACCACTGGATCTCATTGTCTTGCTCCAACTAATGGTATTCCATTAATGTAATCCCTGGTGGTGACAGGGACAGTGGCATTCAGGCACCCACAGCAAGTTGGCTGGTGATACCAAGAAAAGGCTCCAGGGACACCTGAGAGCCCCTGGCAGTGCCTAAAGGGGCTCCAGGAGAGCTGGGCAGGGACTGGGGACAAGGCCTGGAGGGACAGCACCCAGGGAATGGCTTCCCACTGCCAGAGGGCAGGGCTGGGGGGGATCTTGGGAAGGGATTGGTGGCTGGGAGGGTGGGCAGGCCCTGGCCCAGGTTGGGCAGAGAAGCTGTGGCTGCCCCTGGATCCCTGGCAGTGTCCAAGGGCAGGTTGGATGGAGCTTGGAGCACCCTGGGCTGGTGGGAGGTGTCCCTGCCCGTGGCATGGGAGTGGAATGAGATGCTCTTTAAGGTCCCTTCCAACCCAAACCATGTTCTGACTCTGTGATTAAGGCTCCTGGGAGCAAGAAGCCCCTCTCCTCACATCTGCACATCCCCTCTCACAGCTGGATTCTGGTTTACAACTGCCCTTTCCACGCTACAAGACTAAAAGATTGACAGCAGCTCCAAACAATGTCACAAGGCTGAAGGGCAGAATTCCAAGCCTTGCATGTTCATTTCTCAATATTAAGTGCATTGGTCTTTCAAGGAACATTTCCCCAGTTTGTGAACCGGATCTTGCACAACTGAAAACAGTTCTTTGTGCCAAAGAGTCCCAAAACACTTTAGAGACTCGAAATGCAATTTTAACAGGGTTCTCCTAATCCTCAACTGAAATGCAGCCAAGTCCTCAGTGAAACACGGCCAGCCTTTGTGAGGCAGACAATTATAACCACAAACACACGACACACGCACCAAATGCAAGAGAAGGTGGGACTCAGATAAGCAGGAATTCACTCAAGACATTGGGATTAACACAGTTTCTTTCCAAAACAGGATCATCAAACACTAAAACACGGACATTTCTCACTGTGGTCACTTCAAGTGCACAAAGGAGGGTAAAAAAAAAAAAATCATCTTTATGTGCAACGAAAGTAATTTCATCCAGCGGTTTGAGCGTCTTTGATTTGAAGCAGCAAGGACTGAGGCTGGCTTGTAGGAGGGGAAACACGAATTATCAGGGTGGGATTTGAGTTAAGATAAAAGAGGAAGGAGCAAAGAGTGAGAAACACCAGCAGAGTCTGATGGGAGGTGGCACTTACGCTGACACGTCCCCCCGTTGGTGGGGTCCCCGTAGTAGCCAGAAATGCAGGTCTCGCAGTGCTTGCCCGTGGTCAGGTTCTCACATTTCTCACAGATGCTCTCATTGACACACTTGCTGTGCCCATTGCACTGGCAGGCTGAAAAAAAGCAGGGAAAATGATGAGTTATTAGTTCCTATGGATGCTCAGGGGTGTGTGTCGTGCAGAGGGGGGTGAATTAAATTTCCTGCGCCTTCCAGAATGGTTCTTGCAGTTTTACTGACTACACACTGCCTCAAAGAGAGGGGGGTGTTGCAAATCTGGATTTAAAAGCAACACATGGACAACTGAACTCCAAACCATTATGCACACACTGCACTGGAAGCTGCTGGTGGGGATGGATTACAAGGAATGGAGAGGGGAGTGTTTAGCAGCAGCCCAAGCCATTTTGTTCTACAGGTTTTGTGACAGAAACACGAGTTACAAATCGCCCTGAGCACTATCAACACTTAAATCAACCTTCAGAGGGAGAACTGCTTTGCCTTCAACACACAGAAGTCCAAATCTGAGCAGAGGTTCGTAGGGAAAGGAAATAGGACTAGTTAAACCATCCTGCAGCACAGCTCCTTCCACCCCCAGGGTGTTTCAGGAGCAGGGGGGGGCACAGACCCCCTCCCTGATGTGGTGGTGGACAGAGGGGTCTGTTGACCCCCTGAGTGCTCACATTAAGCTTGACAACACTTTGTGGTGTATCCTTAAAAGAGGGAGGTGCAGGGACGGAGGAAGAATGTGGAAGAGATATCTGGGGATGGGCTGCAAGTTACAACCCTTAAAAGTTACCAATGAGAAGTTTTGTTACTGGGGAAATATAAGGGAAAGCACCTACCAAAAAGCCACAAGGCAACCACTGTAACTGTATATAAAGGTGTGAGGCAAACAATACAGTGTGTTAGTTTGCTTGCTGTAAATAGACTGCTTTGCTGCTGTGATGGGTTGGTTTTTTGTAGGCCTTCCCTCGTAACCAGGGTCAAACCCTAGGAAGGATTCCATCCCATCTCTTTACGTAATCAGGTGTATATAAGGCAAAGGGGGAGGTGTTCTTTCTCTNGCCATTTTGGGAGAGGGAGGGAGGGAGGGGGGAATCTTCCCTGTGAGGTTTGGCCGCTGCCAGAGAGAACCACCCCAAACTTTCCCAGCTGCCTTTTTTCTTTTGACCACCACCACAAGGAACACACAGCGAGGAGCAGCACCCCCTCACCTGGACACTGGATGAAGGCCCAGCTGTAGGTGCTCTCGGCGGGGCACATGGTGACGTTGAGCACGGGCTCCAGGCCGGGTTTGCCCCCCGGCATCCTGACGGGGCCGCGCCACGAGCCCTCCATGCACCGGCCCTTGCCCGTGTTGCTGGGCTCGGTGCACCAGCCGCAGCCCGGCTGCTCCAGGCACTGGGAGCACGTGCAGTAGCCAGAGCAGTTCTCAGCTGCAAAACAAGCCCAAAGTAATGAAAATGGGTAAGAAATCACTGGTCCCGAAGCACAGGGGACAACACAAGGCACAACCCCCCCAGGTGGCTTTTAGGGCGTCAAGTGTTTGTCTCACCAAATCTGTATTTGGTGAGATTTATCTTGATTTATCCTGATAGTCACAGTAATATTTATAGTTATTCCTGGCACGTATATGTGTGTCCATATATATGTATATGTGTGTATATATACATATGTAATATATATGTGTGTATACCATATGTATATATGATGTACATATGTGCATGTATATATATGTATATATATGTGCATACATAATTATATGTATATATATATGTGCATTTATAATTATATGTATGTACTTATATGTACACATATATCTATGTACATATTTGTATGTACACATATACATGGATATATACCTCTATATATGTATGTATATTATATATATATTTTTCTATATTATATGTGTCATTCCTACATATTCATTACTACATTATATATATATAAAACATACATGTATATATGTGTGTGTGTGTATATATGTATGTGTATATATATACTTATACGTATACACACATGTATACATCATATATCAGTATATAATGTGTGTATGGATATGTATCTATATATGTGTATAGATATATTTACACATACACATGTATACATATAATGGGTATATATACTTAAATATATGTATATATAATATATATTCATTCCTATGTTATATATATATCATTCCTATATATTCACTCCTGTATTATATATATCACTCCTATATATTCCCTCTATATTATATGTATCACTCCTATATATTCCCTCCGATATTACATATATCACTCCCATATATTCACTCCTGCGTTATATATATATAATTCCTATATACTCACTCCTATAAATATATTCCTTCATTCCATATTTATTCCAGAATCTCCAACAACAAATGTCCCACTAAGCAGTGAGTGATGAGACAGCACCACACCCACAGCAGGGCATTCCCACCCATGGCACAGCCCCCCTGCACCCAGAGGGCATTCCCACCCATGGCACAGCCCCCCTGCACCCAGAGGGCATTCCCACCCATGGCACAGCCCCCCTGCACCCAGAGGGCATTCCCACCCATGGCACAGCCCCCCTCCCCCCAGAGGGCATTCCACCCCATGGCACAGCCCCCCTACACACAGAGGGCATTCCACCCCATGGCACAGCCCCCCTACACACAGAGGGCATTCCCCCCCATGGCACAGCCCCCCGGCACCCAGAGGGCATTCCCACCCATGGCACAGCCCCCCTGCACCCAGAGGGCATTCCCACCCATGGCACAGCCCCCCTGCACCCAGAGGGCATTCCCACCCATGGCACAGCCCCCCTGCACCCAGAGGGCATTCCACCCATGGCACAGCCCCCGTGCCCCCCAAGGTCAGTGTTCCCTCTGCAGAACACCCCGAGTGGTTCATGGCTGAGCAGATGACCAACAAGCCACCCGAAAGCCCAGGCTACAAACCAGCCTCTTTGCCCTCTTGGAGTCTCTCCCTGCCACGTTTTACTGTCACACGTTGTTATTTCAAGCACTTGCCCGAGTCAAAAAGCACAGAACACATAAAATTCCACGCTTTAACCCTTCCCTTCTCTAATGGGATTGGATTTCAGGGGTGACAAACTCTTTACACACACAAAACTTTTTCTATCCCTTTCCCCAGATCATCGTAAAAAAACGTTTTGTAGATTCTTGACATTGCAAAACGAGCAGACTTTCAGTCTTGATGTTTAGATTGACAAGATTTGCCTTTAAAAAGGAAAAAAAGGTAGTAGAAAAATGTTGTTTTCCATTATTTCAGCTTCCTCATCTCCTGCCTGATGCTTCCTCCAGCTTTTGACCTCTGGCAACACGGGAAGTTCACACTCTCATATTTGACTGTTCTGAAACTCATTTTCTTCATCTCTTATTTTGCAACACTTTGAGCTACATGTGATGGCCCTGCTTGCATTCAGCCCCTAAAGATTTCAACATAAATAAAATAACTTCTAAATCTTCATTTGTTTTAGATTGTTGGGGCTCTTTCATTGAAAAGAAAACACCAGACTCCAAAGCACCAGAAATGTCAGCCACCATAAATCTTGGTCACATCTACCTAGGAGGGGTAAGAAATAAATCACTTATTTAAGAGAAGTGAAACATTTCTGGTGTGGGCTGTAAGGAGACAACGCTTCAGAATAAAACACCTGTGGATTCGATGACAAATTTGGATTTGATAAATGGTAATAATGGAATCGTAGAAGGTTTGGAGGGACCTTAAAGAGCGTGTAGGGCGGGGAGTTCTCCACTAGGCCAGGTTGCTCCAAGCCCACTGTGATGGTTTGTTTTTCGTAGTCCTTCCTTGGTAACCAGGGTCAAACCCTAGGCAGTATTCCATCCCATCCCTTTACAGAATCAGGTGTATATAAGGCGAAGGGGGAGGTGTTCTTGCTCTTTTGCTCTCTTTTTCTTCTCGGGTTAGCATGCTGACAGTGTTTAGGCCTGGCTTATCTGTGTTAGGCCAGGCCTGCTCCCAGGGCTGTGTGCCTGGGCTGGCAGTGAAGGTTAAGAATCTGCTTTTCCTAAGGAAAGTAGTGAGTTTACTATTGTGTTTGTTACTTACTGAGTTAATTTCTGAGTTTAGATTGTATATATTTGTTTGTCTCCTTTTCCTTTTTGTCTCCCTTTCCTCTTTTCCCTTCCCCTTGTCCCTTATTGGGGTTGTTTGGGGGTCCCTGTCTCATTGTACCAAGTATATAAATTTAATATATGTAAATATATATATCTATATTTCTTCAATTTTCTCTTGCTGCTTTTTGCCATTTCGGGAGAGGGAGGGGGGAATCTTTCTTGTGAGGTTTGGCCGTTGCCAGAGAGAGCCACCCCAAACTTTCCCACCCACCCAAACCTCGCTCGGGGGAATTCCTACATGCAGTTTGATGACTTCCACGACCGAAACCCAACTCCCCATCCCCCCCAGCGGGACCCAGGGGTGGAGACTCACGTGGGCAGCTGCTCATGGTGTACCACTCCATGCACTGGCCGTAGGGGAAGGAGGCCACGTAGGCGTTGGAGTCCACGCACTGCTTCATGTTGCTGCACCACATGCACTCGGAGCTGCCGCTGGTGCACTCCCCGCAGGCGGCGCGCAGGGCGCAGGGCGTGCGGCACTGCTTGGCACTGTGGTTGGCTGGGGGGGGACACACGGGTCACTGCTAGGCCAGGGAGGAACCCCGGAGTGCCACGCCTTGGAGGAGATTGGGAGGATTGGATTCTCCCAACCCACCCCCCTGCCATGGGCAGGGACACCTCCCACCAGCCCAGGGTGCTCCAAGCCCCGTCCAACCTGCCCTTGGGCACTGCCAGGGATCCAGGGGCAGCCACAGCTTCTCTGCCCAACCTGGGCCAGGCCCTGCCCCCCCTCCCAGACACCAATTCCTTCCCAAGATCCCCCCCAGCCCTGCCCTCTGGCAGTGGGAAGCCATTCCCTGGGTGCTGTCCCTCCAGGCCTTGTCCCCAGTCCCTGCCCAGCTCTCCTGGAGCCCCTTTAGGCACTGCCAGGGGCTCTCAGGTGTCCCTGGAGCCTTCCCTTCTCCAGGGAAACCTCCCCAGCTCTCCCAGTCTGGCTCCATAGGGAAGATGCTCCAGTCTCCTTATCAACTTTGTGGCCTGCTCTGGATTTGCTCCAAGAGTTCCATACCCATCTTACATGGGGGGCACCAGAAACCATTCCACGAATCATCAAATCACAGAATGGTTTGGGTTGGAAGGGACCTTAGAGCCCATCCAGTTTCAGTCCCCTACCATGGGCAGGGACACCTTCCACTATCCCAGGTTGCTCAAACCCAGCCTTGGACACTTCCAGGAATGGGGCAGCCACAGCTTCTCTGGGAAATACTGCTATGAGTGTGACCTTCTTCTCTCTCCAGGTTTGTTGTTGTTTCCCCAGTGAAGGCTCGGGAATAACCCTGAGGTCTGCCATGAGCATTTTCTGGAAGCTGTTCTAAGGGATGTGATCAGTCCCACCCACCCCAGGAGCCCTCGAAGCAGAACTAACTCAGGAGGCTTTAGTGGGAGCCAACACTTCCTCATCTGTTTCACGTGACTTCTCAGAGCAGAGGAAACAAGTTAAAGCTTCAATCCAAGTAACTTGAAGGGAAAGCATCCAGGGTCACATTCAGGACCTGCATCCTGCACTTCCACAAGGAACCATTTCAAGTGGTGCACTTTACTTAAAAATGTTATGCAATTGACCAGCTTTCTTAATACTTAAAGGGGCACTAATTGGTATTCAGGAATAATCAGCTATAATGGAGAACCAGTAGACCAAGCCATCTGAAAAGATATGCAGTTCCAACAAAGCTGCAAGACTTTTCCTAAAAGCAAATAGATTCTTTTTTTTTTTCCCACGTTCTCATATCTCCAGTGTCCTGCTCAATTAATTTCCAACTTTGATAAAATCCTCCTCTGGCTACAGAGCCGGGGAGGGGAGAAAGGGGAGTTCAGCTGGAAAGGAGCTTTCACTTTTTTTATTCCTTTTTTTTTTTTTTTTTGCTAAACAGCAGACTGCTCCATGCCATAATTAACCTAAATGTCACATCCAGGTACGCCACCCAGAGAAAAATAATTAAAATAATGCACCTCCTCAACCACTGAACAATTAAGGGCGTAAACACCGAGCTATTTTTAGAGTCTCCCCTTCTTGCATTAAAAAAAAAATAAAAATCTACTCAAAGGCACCGACTCAGAACCGCTTTCCTTTGGGTCAGTGGTGATGCAGAGGGTTTGGAAAGCAGTAAACTGGATGTTGCTCTGCCCTGCAGGGGCCAGGGGTGAGGCTGGTGGCTCTCTCAGGGCGGGCTCACCTGGGCGCTCGCAGATGCTGCCGTTGACCTCGTTGATGCACGTGGCCGCCTTCAGGCCCTGCTGGGAAGGCTCAGCCAGGTAGCCACAAAATCCAGCGTCGCTGGGCTCACTGGGAAGCCACTGCACCAGGGTGTCTGTGAAGGGGGACATGTCTTCCCAGCACCAGTAGGACACGTTGATTTTCCTCAGGCCAACCCACGGAGTCAAAGTTTTGGGCTGCGGAGGAAGGGAAGGAGAGGGGCAAGTCTAAATGGGTGTATCAGCACTAATAAAATGAGCAAATATAAATTCTTACTGTAAACATCTCATAATACAACTATTCCTCCTGGCAGGTTGATTTTTGGCCCACTCTTATTTTGGGGAGGAGCAGCTGAGCTCCATTGGTACCATGTGTTATTTTACTGCTGAAATACATAAATATGACCTACTTCAGACTGACTTGCTGCACTTTTAAACCTCCGAGTTGCTGCAGGGCCTGGAAGCACCAGGGTGACCCAGCACATCCTGCCAGTCCCAGTGGGTTTGCTTGTTAACAGAAGCACCTTAAAACAGGAGTAACTGCACAGCAGAGTCTCCCCCAGCACAGCCCAGCCTGCCCTTGGACACTGCCAGGGATCCAGGGGCAGCCACAGCTTCTCTGCCCAACCTGGGCCAGGGCCTGCCCACCCTCCCAGCCACCAATTCCTTCCCAAGATCCCCCCCAGCCCTGCCCTCTGGCAGTGGGAAGCCATTCCCTGGGTGCTGTCCCTCCAGGCCTTGTCCCCAGTCCCTGCCCAGCTCTCCTGGAGCCCCTTTAGGCACTGCCAGGGGCTCTCAGGTGTCCCTGGAGCCTTCCCTTCTCCAGGGGAGCCCCCCCAGCTCTCCCAGCCTGGCTCCATCCCAGAGGGGCTCCAGCCCTGCAGCATCTCCGGGGCCTCCTCTGGACTCGCTCCAGCAGCTCCACGTCCTTGTGCTGTTGTTGCCCAGGGCTGGGGCAGCTCTGCAGGGGGGGCTCCCCTGAGGGGGCACAG
This sequence comes from Scytalopus superciliaris, assembly GCA_013400415.1. Taxonomy (NCBI): domain Eukaryota; kingdom Metazoa; phylum Chordata; class Aves; order Passeriformes; family Rhinocryptidae; genus Scytalopus; species Scytalopus superciliaris. Next base: position 23,428 of record VXBX01000917.1, read on the forward strand.
GGGCACAATCCCCCCCCCTGCCCTGCTGCCCACGCTGGGGGTCCAGCCCAGGATACAATTTCCCACATTACAAACAATCCATAAAAATATCCACTAAACCAGGCTCACAGTCTCCTCAGGCTCCCTTTTCAAAGGACACTGTAAATAGGAAAAGCCCCTGTAAATTAATGATCTTTTTTTCTCCCCAGTGTAATGATTTAAACACTATTAGGGAAGTGTTGCCATGTTTCTTTAGGAATTAACTCTGCAGTAACTCCTGGGATATCCAGAGACACCTGGAGCTGTCAGAACCATGTACTTTTCCAATATCCTAGGCATCGTTTCCCCTTCACAACAGATTTAACAAACAATCCTGCTTAAATTGCACTTTCCCTTTCTTTGGCTAAATTGACTCCATTCTAAAACACTCTAATCGTTGAAATTCCACTTTAGAATTACAAAGGGAATCAAGGCAGGGAATGTTCTTGTTTCAACAGGGGAATACTGAAGCACATTGTCCCCTGAAAAGCAGCAATCCCGCTGCCTCCAGGCTCATTTTCCCTGGATAAAGCCCCTCCCACCGGGACCCAGGAGTTGTTACTCTGATGTGCCACCAAGTCCCTGCAGTTTTCCAGCCTAACCCAGGATTTTAGGGAAGCTGCACAGCCTCTTTCTTTCTCAGGGCTGCAGCACCACCTACACAGCCTGCCCTGAACACTCCCTGCTTCTCCCAAGGACTGCAAAAATATATGTATTTATTTTATTGATGCATGAAGAGGGACAGGTTCCAATTCCCTTCTCCCTGGCTCCGACAGAAAAGCACCTGCCACCAAATCCCACGTAAATAACTCCAAATAAGCCGAGCAGCCCCGTGGAATAAGGAGGTGACATTTTAAACAGCTGCTTTTCTGAGTGGAATAAATAACTTTCAGTGCTTTGCATTAAACACCTCCAGTGGCCCAAAGAGCCCTTTATTTATAAAACACCGTGCACAAGTCAGGAGAGGGCTCCTGCTGCAGCCCTGCATCCCACTGGGGAAACACGGCTGTGATTCCATTACAGTGAGACCTCCCAGGGGGTTTATATTTATCTTTCCCATTTACATTCTCTCCAATTTCAGCTCCAAAGCGCCCAGAGGGTCTGTTGGATTTCAAAAGGAAATCGGCCCTTTTGGGTTAAGAGGCATTTCTGCTGTGTACAGAGCACACAATACCCTGGCAAGGATATCCACAGGCACAGCTTAAGGACTCAGGGGGCAGGAAGAGGAGCACTCACCGTAGACTGGATCTTCTGCAGCTCCTTCAGGACAAACTCCACCTTCTTCTGGGTGGTGAGGGAAGCCAGCAAAGCACCGTTGGATCTGCAGGACAGCTTGGCATGGTCGTAGTTCTCCTTGGCATTGGTGATCTTCAGGCAGGAGTTGCCAACCAAGTGCCAGTTTGTTCCGCAGATGTTTTCTGAGGGGGGAAAGGAAGTAAAGCCAGAGGTGCAGGTGACCTTCTGGGCTGTGCCAGCCTTGGTGTGTCCCAGCCCAGGGCAGTGCCCGTCCCTGTGCTGGCACTGCTGGGGCACCTCCAGCCCCGGGGGCAGCTCTGGGAGCCTCAGCCAGGAGAGACCCGGAGGGGCTGGAGCGTGTGCAGGGAAGGGAACGGAGCTGGGAAGGGGCTGGAGCAGCAGGAGGGGCTGAGGGAGCTGGGGGGGCTCAGCCTGGAGAAAAGGAGGCTCAGGGGGGACCTTCTGGCTCTGCAGCTCCCTGATGGATCCAGGGGTGGGTCGGGCTCTGCTCCCAGGGAACAGGGACAGGAGGGGAGGGAACAACCCCAAGTTGCACCAGGGGATGTTTAAATTGGATATTGGGAAAATTCCTTCCTGGAAAGGGCTGTCCAGCCCTGGCACAGCTGCCCAGGGGGAGTCCCTTTCCAATAGAAGGGCACTTCATGCCATGGTTTAGTGGGATGGTGGGACTTGGAAGGTTGGACTTGATGGTCCTGGAGGTTTTTTCCAACCTCAGAGACTCTGTGGACTCTTTCCATGGAAATGAAACCTACAGCCCCACCCCAAACCAGTCTGACTTCCTGGGGTGTTCAGAAGTTGTGATGAGGATTGCTTTTTCTCCCCAGTGTAAGAGTTTCCACACTGTTAGGGAAGGGCTGCCATGTGCTTTTAGGAACTTACTCTGGACTTAATAACTGGGATATCCAGTATATTCCCTTGTTATTATCCAGTAATATTCCCCTGTTCAATGCTAATCTTGGAGAAGAAAAGCTGTTTGGGGAAGCTGAAGTCTGACACCAGCATCCAGTTACCTGCAGTGTGTAATCAAAGCACTTACTACAGTGTTGAAGAGCAAATTCACTGTAGGACAAAGAGGAAGAGAAACCAAACTAGTATTTTGTTGATGGCTTAAAGCCACTTATTCACCTACAGTTTCCAGAGGACCCTTTGGCAGGAGAGGGTTCTTTTCCTAACCCTGTCCATGGCATGAACTTCCAGGATTAATCCCTGGTTCCTCTTGAGCACAGCCCCACTACTGAAGAGCTCCTTGCACACTGTGGCTAATTATTTCCCTTATAAAAAATTCCTCATGGGCATTTCCAGTGTGAATTTCAACTTGAGAGATTGAAAAGCTCTCAAGTGTCAATTTTTCAGATGGGTTTTTTACACCTCTGATCAAGTCACCCCCTTTTCTACACCAAATTAAACAGCCCAAGCCCTTTATCTACCTCATTAAAAGATGTTTTTCTCACTCTCACGGCTCTGATCCAAAGTCTCCTCAACTTTTAACTCTTCCAGAATAGCAACACCAGACCTGGACATGTCCAGGCTTATCAGACCTCCCTGGGGAAGCTTCCCATGCCCATTAAAATGTCCTGTCTGCTGGGTTTTCTCTCCATTCTCTCTATTTTATTACCTGCAAATGTTCATCACTGAAGATCCTGTATTTTTCCCCCCACTCACTGGGATAAAAAGAAGTTCCTCCAAGGGAGCTCCTGTGAGCTCCACTGGATGGAAACACCCTACCAAAAGGATTTTCCTTAACCACTTCAGGTGTTACTTGCCTAATTTGTGCAGTATGTGCCATTATGCCTTCGCACAAATTCAGTTCCCAAAATTAAATAGCATGCATTATTAAATCTAATATCTTGCAGAAGCCCATTATCAACAGCTTTTATCAAATGGAAAGGGAGAGATGAAATACAGCCTAATAATTACACAAATGATCACAGTCCTCTTCAGACAATTAGGACTGAAAAATATTCCAGCAGACTTGATGGATTTACCAGAAATTAAGTTTCGTGCCAAAGCTGGGATGATTAAACAGCACTATTTACTGCAGCTTAGCACTAAAAAATATAGATTTGGGGGTGAAAAAGATAAAAATGAAAATCCCTCAACAAGCTGAATTTGGGGGTTTTTTCTTCCATGAACACAACCAGCACCTACCTGGCAGGGCAATGCACTCCTGATTCCTGGGTTCCCACTGGCAGTTTTGATCCATGGCACAGCTTTTACAGCTTGTCTTTTTGTTGCAGTAATAGGCAGGATTATCCTTAGGACAATTGTCATAGACAGTAATAGGAACCTAAAAGAAACAGCACAGGGGAGGATTTTCCCATCTCCAACTAAGGTGGGATTTAACAGCCATGATTACAACATCCCAGTTTATATATCCCAAAGCTGTGGCATGGCTGGGTATCCCAGATCCATCCCAAAGCTGTGGCATGGCTGGGTATCCCAGATACATCCCAGAGCTGTATCCCAGATATTCCCCCTCAAGCCACCACCTGACATGTTTTCCTCACCAGACCTTCTGTAAGAGGGCAATTTGTTATTTTCTAGGGAAACTTCTGTTGGTATCAAGCCCAAAAACGTAATCAATAAATAATCACATCATGATGAAACCTCTGCCTCTTCCTCTGCCCACAACCCTCCTAAATTCACTGGAAAACCCAACTCCAAACCCTTGGATCAACCTGCACAAAATCCAAGCATGTGAGGCGAGGAATAAGAAAACAGGGATTGCAATGAAAACCGGGGGGGGGATTTGCTATTCCCAAGGGTAAATATCAAGGGAGGCACATCCAGGCCCCATTTACCTGTTCCTCTGTGCAGTTGTGGTGTGCTGGGATGCACTGGTCAGAGCACCACTGACAGCTGTTGGTGTTGGCTGTACAGCTGTAGCAGTCTGTAATCTGATCACATTTTTCATTGTCTACAACTAGTAAAGAAAAAAACCTGCATGACCGAAAACAGGCATTTCCTGGCAGAGCTCTAAGAACTTGGTTATTCACAGCAAAAGACACGACCCAACAGCAGGGGATTTGCTGTCAGAAACTGAAATCGGGGGCTTCCAAGGGATTGGGCACATGGAAAATTGCATTTATTCACATTTTTAGCATCCCAGGAGCCCTAAAACATACATAAAACAGACCAAGACATGGATGTTCCATCAATGCCATGGGGACATTTCCTAAGGACACTGAACATTTCCCACCACAGGCCCATGTTCTTTAAAGCCTGGCCTTCAAGCAGAGCATTTGCATGCAAAGCTTGAACTTCTCGTTCATCTTTCCAATTATTTACTGCTTGTGTTTGGTGACAATTTATTGTACACCGAGAGCCCAGCAAAGCCATGTCCCCTTACATCAGGTTCCATTAAATAATTAAAGGATGACAATCTATTACAGAACCAAGGGCTGCATAATTCAATTCAGAGCAACGAATGCACCGAAGACCAAACTGTTTAAAAATCATCCTAAGGGGAAACGCAGGAGTCAGACCTTCAAACATCCCTTCATTTTGCCTGCCCCTATGAATCCCACAATGATTTGGCTTGGAAGGGACCTTAAAAATCATCTGGTTCCAATCCCCTGCCAAAAAATAAAGTAACTTTTCCTGAAGTTACTCCTGAAGTCCCTGAAGTTATTCCTGCTGTCTCTTTTGAAGGGCAGATCCCCTTCCCTGCCCTGTGGTGATCAGGGAATTGCTGACTCTCAAGAGGTCAACTCTTGGAGGAAATACCCAGTGATTGTCCAGGCCTGATTCCTGCTGAGGGTGGTTGGCTGAGATAGGAGAGTAAGCACAGCCAGCAGTGTAGGTGAGAGATTCCATGAGCAAACATCTCCAGGAGCAAGAGATGGAAACATCTCCAGGACACCTGGCCAAAGGAAGGGCACACGCAGAACCACAACCACACGCCCCCACTTCCAACCTCATAAACAGCCCACAACCAACACGGGGCAGGACTTGGCAAGGGGAGAAGCCCCTCCAACGCCTTGGGGGGGGATGCAAAGAAGGTGGCACAAACCTGGCTTGGGAGGACAGTCTTCCAGGACCTTGTGCTGCTGCTCCACGGTGGCGCTCTCCCAGGGGACGCAGCGGGGCGGGCGCGGAGCCCACACGCAGCGGACACCGGGACCTGCCCCCCGGCAGGAGGACTCGTTGGCAAAAGCCTCACACCTCTCGGGGGTGAACTTGAGGATGTCACTCAGGAGGAGGCTGTTGAAGCCTCCAAACACGTACATGGTGCTGGAGGAGATGGAAGGGAAGAGGGAAGAACTCGCAGCCGTTCCCGCGGACCGCGCCGGTAAATGGGATTTAAGGTCTGAGAGGGAGGGGGTTTATTGCATTCCAGGATGTATAAATCCAAATAAAGAGCTCTTGGTGAAGGCAGGCACTAAAGAAAAGGTCGGATTTCATTGTTTCTGAGAGGCCAGAGAGACTCAACACCAACTCAAACCCGCCCAAGGTCACGGACTGACCTTCCCCCCCCAGCCAAAACTTTGGGAGGCACCTGATCCACCCGGTGGGACACAATGTGGGATCCTCCTGGAATGTGCAGCGGCACAGGAGGCTGAAAACGTGGGAGATGGCACCACAGCACTAAAGCAGAGCCCAGGAACTGTGACCAAACCGCTTGGCGCTGTCACTGTCGCTGCTCTACAGCAAATTTCATGGCTGGAACCAATGGAGCAGAGTTGGTGTGGCAGCTGGAGAACACCCAGGAGAAAAATGATACTTTGGAGGAGAAGGGGGGAGTGTTTTAAACCTTCTTCAGGATCACAAGTGCCTCAGGCTGAACATCACATTTTAGTAGTTAGGGAAAAAGGTCACTCAGAAAGTCCCTGTGCACTGGGGTTTGTCAATGCACAGGTGACAACACAGTGAGGAAGGTCAAGGCAACTGAAAAGAAAAGCATTTTTAATGTGATTTTTTTTCCCCTGTTTTAGGACTCCTATGAAATCAAATTCCTCAAACTTGGTTCCAGAGACAGAAATAAAGGGACAGGTGTGTCTACCTGAAAACAGGGATATCACTACAGAGGAATCTCACCTAGGATTTCCCCTAAATATTGGACATCACATGGCTGGGAAAGAGAAGCCACACAGGATAAAGTGTGTGAACTGGAACATGGGGCAAATTCACACGCCACGAGGCAAAGGATGGGTTGGAGAAAGATGTTCTGACAACTCAGTAAGAAACGTGAAACAAATTGCAATGCACAATTATGAAATTGGGAAGAAACAGAAATACACAGAGAAGGAGGAATAGGGAATAGAAATATGAAAGGAAAATCAAATTACTGAAAGAAACTAAGTGAGCTGAGACAGTTTAGTGAGCAGGGACAGTTTAGTCCAGTGAGGGGCTGATGGGAATGCTTGGATACTGAAGACATTCCAAGAGGGAAGTTCTCAGAAATTTCAGAGGTTCAAAGAATGGGTTGGGTTGGAAGGGACCTTAAAAAGTCCACCCAGTGCCACCCCCTGCCATGGGCAGGGACACCTCCCACTAACCAAGGTTGCTCCAAGCCCTGTCCAACCTGGCCTTGGGCACTCCCAGGGATGGGACAGTGACATCTGTGGCAGCCCCTGAGCCCCCAGGGGGGTGGGGGTGAGGTCTCTGCCCTTACCTGTTGTAGAGCACGGCCGAGTGTCCGAAGCGGTTCACGTCGTGGTGCAGACCCGGGCGGGGAAGGACCGACCATCGGTCACAGGCTGGGGGGGAAAACACTCAGCTCAGAAACTGCTCTCGGGAGAATGAACGAGACAATCACGCAGCAAAACCCTCCCTGGAAAATCCCAAAGCATTTGGGATCTCCTGGTAAAGACCCGGAGGGGCTGGAGCGTGTGCAGGGAAGGGAACGGAGCTGGGAAGGGGCTGGAGCAGCAGGAGGGGCTGAGGGAGCTGGGGGGGCTCAGCCTGGAGAAAAGGAGCCTCAGGGGGGACCTTCTGGCTCTGCAAGTCCCTGCCAGGAGGGGGGAGCCAGGAGAGGGGTGTTTGGTCTCTTATCCCAAGGAACAGACCAAGAAGAAGCTCCTTTTCCTCCTTTACTACTGGAGTTTTTCCCCGTGTAACAAGCTGGGTTTTTATCTGTTTACACGTGAATTATTTGCAGTTTTGCCCCAAACGAGCATCACTGAGAACAGAGCTTTATCTGTTTCTTTATTTCCATTGCAATTGTGCTCCTAGAGGGCAGATATCCATGTTTTTAAAAATATTTTTCACTCATCATAGCTTAGGGATTTGTGGCTGTTTTTCTCTTTTAATACAATGTGAGATTATTCCATCTTTTTCTATTAGCATAACATTTGTTAAGTTCTGCTTCATTTTTCACCTGGCTTCTCAGGTAATTTTTCCCCTTTGGGCAGCAGGGCGGGGGTGAAAAAAAAACAACCACCCAAGCTCAGAAACATCCAACCCACTGAGCAAAAGAACAAAAGCAGGGAAAGTCAGCCCAAGTCATGTCACTTCAGCTCCATAAAGGGAAGGGGATCACCTTGGGGAGCAGCATCCCAGAGGCACTGGGATGCAATTTATGCAATTAAGAGAGAAAAGTCAATCTGCTGTAAAGATCCACAGAGCCCTCAAATACTCCAAGATTCTTTCCATACAAGATAAAATTGTTGTGCCACGGACTGAAACTCTGGGGGAAAAAAAAAAAAAACCAGCCCACAAACCAAACTGGTCCACGGGTCAACTAAGAGGGCAAAGAAAACCAAATTTATTCATTTTTTATCAAATTTCACTGGAGAAATGCTGTGCAAAACAACAGATCCAAAGCAGCTTTGTCCCAAAGTGCTGATAAATGAAAGACACTGCACCCTCTTGGATTTAATACTTTGATAAAGTGCGATTTTGAAGTGTATTTTTTCACGTCATTTGCTCAGTTTTCCAAGAATTTAACCTATCCCAGCATCATTCCCAAGCCAAGAAGGCCCCACTCCAAGTTTTAGCAGGAGACTTCAGCAGAATTGGACAGCAATTTGCAATTTTTTTAGCCACCAAGTTGCGTGTCATGTGAGGCCAAGAAACATATTTTTCCAGATTAACAGAAGGCCTGCAATGTTTTGCTTTCTAAGCTTCTTTCCCATCTTTAACTGAAGATCAAGTAGCGGAAAAAAGGAGTAATTCTGAGACTACCAAGACTCTTCTTCTTCCTGACTTAGGGGTTAAGCCAAGCCTAAAACTTGTAATGGCCAGGATTTATGAAATGCACTGTTCAAACAGGACACATCCCCTCTAAAAACATCCAGCCTCTTGCTAGGTTTGCCAGCATAATCTGAATTTTTGGTGGGGGAAATGGAAGAGTTTTAAGTTCCCTTCTGAGGGGAAAAAAGACCATTCAATTAAACAAGAAGAGCCTTTGCATGAAGTGGATTAAACAAGGCATTTTTCCACCCAAAGCTGCTGCAGAGCAGGAAACTCCTTGACAAAACCCAAACCCACCAGTTTTGGGGATGGGAAGGGTTAATTTGCCACTTCAGCTTGCAGAAAGAGGGAAGACACTGTGAGGCTCCTCTGCCCCACCTGAACATCAACACACCCCTAAAGCTTGTCCTAAGAATCAACAGGAATTGCACAGAGAGCTGGATTGTTATCCTGAAACCATCCCAAATCAGGGACAGCTTGGATTGAAATCACCCCAACCTGGTCAATGAAGGAGAAAGGGTAAGAAACATTAATGAACTCTCAGATCTCCCCAATCTCCTAAAGCCCAGCACACAACTCAGTGACATCTGTTGGCATCCCCCCCTCCAGAAAAGGAGATTTCATGTCCCCCCAACACTCAGTGATTGTGCTCTGATTACCTGCAAACCAGAAACATTTGATAATGTAAATAAAATCACTTAATTCCATAGTAAGTGTTAATGGCAAAGGTTAAGAAGAGCTGGGGTTTGAAGCTTTTGGTTTAGACTGGGTTTAATTCCAGTTTTCTCCAGGCTTCCAAGCATCACTAGGATCACTAATGAACCTAATCACTAATCAATCAGGGTCATTAATCAACAAGATGTAAAAAATGAGCAAGCCAGCCAGCCAGATTACTATAAAATTAGGAAATAAAATAATTATTAAGCTTCTCTTTTGAAGGCTCTTGGAAAAAAAAATGACTTTGCTTGGTTTTCTCTGGATAACTTCAGTCTTGGGAACACAAAGGGATATATAACAGGGGGTTGATATGGACTTATTCCCACGGAAATCAATGTGAACAGGAGCAGGGGAATTAATTCCTGCCAAGATCCTGCCTGAAGAACCACCAGGAAGGTGTTTGTGCTGTGACACCAATGACCAGTGGATTCCTGGCACTGCTCCCAGCCCAGTGGGATAAGGAAAATCAGGCACAAGGGAGGCATTAAGAGAAAAGTGGCCTCTTCTCTGAAAAAAGAAGAGGCTGAGAGTCTCTTCCCTAAGGAATGAACACCAAAACACCTCTCACCCCAGCATGTGAAGTGAAATCAATGCAAGCTCCAGGTCTCAGTGTAAAACTGGCAAGGACTGAGCCCATGAAGTGCATCCCTCAGCTCATGGAACAGGGGCCTGTTCTGAACTGAACTGCATCAAAATCAACAGCCTTGTCAAATTAATGCAAATTGGGCTTTCAGTCTAACAGGCGGTTCAATAGGTCAGGGCAGACAGCAGAAAGCAGCAAGAAAAATCAATCACTGCTGCAATCAAGGTTTCAGAAATTCCACTGTTGATGGGTCTAACAGCACCATGGAATGGGTTGGGGTGGGAGGGACCTTAAAGCCCATCCCATCCCAGCCCCTGCCATGGGCAGGGACACCTCCCACCAGCCCAGGGTGCTCCAAGCCCCGTCCAACCTGGTGCAGAGTTTTAATTCCTCCAGAAAAAGAAGAAAATCAAACTAAAGCCAGCTACAAAAATTCCACAGAAACCAGGAGTGAGGTCTCAGTGGATCTCAGTCACTCCAAGATCTCACACTGACATGATTATTTCAGGGATTCCATCATGAAAACCCCACATTTTGGGAATTCTGACAGCAAAAGGGCAATGTCAGGGTAGGGAATGTTACTTTTCCTAGTGTGAGTTATCTGGGCGTGCATGCAGCTTCTTTTAGAGAATTCCACCTCTTCTTAAATTCACCATCCCTGAACTCCCAATTCCCAAATAAATGCTGCCCTCTCCTGGATAACCCAGCTCAGCAAACCCAACCCACTAATCTGCCTTTACTGCTGATTAAAGCAGCTGAAACATCAGTGGGACTGCACAGGGGGAGTTTCAGCAGCTTCCAGTGCTTGGAACTGTCCTAAAAACCTGCATTTTTTGGATCAAATTATAGATTAAAACACACTCAAAACATCAGCAGAGCTTAAAGCTGAGACAGCAGAACAGGAAAGAGCCTCAAGCCACGCCAGGGGAGGCTGAAATTGCATTTTAGGGTATGTTTTTGTCACAGAAAGGGTTGCCCAGCCCTGGAAGTGTTGAAAGAACACGTGGATGTGGCACCGTGGGGATTTCATGATGGACACAGTGCTGGTTGCTGCTTGGACCTGATGACCTCAAAGGACTTTTCCAACCTTAATGATTCCCAGATTTTACGATTCTACAACAACATGTCGCATAACAGCTGATTTTTAATGCCCAAGGCTGTGTGTTAAACTATTCCCAAAGCACCTGCTGCTGTCTGTGCCTGGAAATCCCTGCACCACCTCCACTCTTTGGAATTGTGGAGCAACCCAAGGAGCCTCTGCCGACTCCGCTGGGAAAACCAGCCCTGGCAACGCCTAGGAATGTGAGGGGGGTTCTTGCTGTTTCTGGGACAACTCACCGATGTCATAGGCCATGAAATCCGAGGAGAAGCACTTGGCCCCGTGGCTCATGGAGGTGTCGTTGTGGGTGTTGCCCCCGAACACCAACATGGTCCCACTCACGATCACGGCCGAGTGCAAGTAGCGGAAAAACCGGCTGTCCTTCAGGATGGTCCTGCGGGAGGAGAAACACACCCATTAGCGAGCCTGAGAAGCACCTGGCAAACCCAAAACAACCCGTCAATCCAAGGTGGAGAAGGTTTCAGAGGAGCAGGGAAGGGAGGATAAATGTTTCCCTAATTTTCCTCATGAAGGGTCTCAGTGTTGTTCAGTTCTTCCCGGAATTTCAGTCTCTCCTTCCCATCTGCTTTGCCAGTTTGGAGGAGAAAGGGATCTGTGAGAGCCTCCTGCCAAAGGTATGGAGCTTCAGCTCATCAATTCCTCCCCTGGGGTTTCTCAAGTTTTCACTCTAGCTGGGCTTTTGAGCACAGTCAGCCTGGGAGGGCTCCAGTATTTTATGGTAACTCTGCTTTTAGGGCAACCCAAAGGATTCTTCCACACTGGGCAGCAGCTGCTGCTCAAAAATAGAACTCCTGGTTTAAGGAAATCTGTGCAGTCCCAGAAATGGAGCCGTGCAGCTCAATACCTGCCCAGCTCAACACTCCTCTGTGACTAAATCATGGGAAGCACTAATCAAACTCATCATTAATTGGTGGGATTGATGGCACTGAGCATAAAGGTTCATCCTTCAGTGGATTTTCCTACTACTCTGAGAGGGTTTGGGTTGAGGGTGGGTCAGAAGCTGGAGACGCCCCATCCCAGAACCCCCCAGTGCCCTGGGCTGGTTCCCCAGCGTGGGCAGCAGGGCAGGGGGGCTTGTGCCCCTGTGCCCCCTCAGGGGAGCCCCCCCTGCAGAGCTGCCCCAGCNAGAACCTGATGGTGTTCAAGGGACACCAAGCTGAGCATGCAGGTGACACGCCTGAGAGATGGGATGCCATCCAGAGGGACCTGGACAAGGTGGGGAGCAGAGCCCATGGGAGCCTCAGGAGATTTAACAAGGAAGAGGTGAACAAACAGAGGAGTCAGTGACACAAAGAAGAAGCAGAGACAGAGAAGAGCAGAGAGTGCCATGCCCTGCAGGGCTCAGCAGCCTGACAGAACCAATGTGACACGGGAAGTTGGTGCTGCAGCACTTTGGAAGAACATTGTCACATTTGTGAGGATTTCTGCCCATTCAGCCAGATCTGCTGCCCCAGGGCTGAACTGGAGGATCAAATGAAGCCAGAAAGGAAGTGTGGCCACACTGGGTGTAAAGGGAGCAGGGAGGAAGAGGCTGTAATGAGGAATCAGTCCCTCATTACTTCACTCATCAGTACAGACTCACAGGCAGTTGTTGGAGGAACACAAGTTATTTTAACCCTCAAAAAAAGAGGTATGGTGACTCAAATTTACATGTGCTCACTCACAAGACAGCCTCCTTTCTGTCAGGAGCTTCAGGAAAACCAGAAAACAAGAGAAATGTATTTCACCTCCAAGCTGTGAGGGGTGGCCACAGCCCTGTAATAAAACTCACCTTTGGGCAGAAACAAATCACAGAAGATTTCAGCTTAAAAAATGAACATTTCTGGCAGTTACAGAGCCAGAGGAAAATGGGGTTGTAATAGAAATTCTTTTACAGTCTTAACTGCAGAATGAATTATCACTCACTTGGCTGCAGTAACTGCACTCATATGCACAGGCTGGCAAGAAAAAAACCATCAAATATTTTCCTTTTCAGCTTGAATAGAACAATAGATTAGAATGGATTGCTCGGCTCATTCACAGCCTTGATTAGATGTGATTATACCATTCTCTATTCATAAAGGGAGGTAAAAATAAGATCTCCAAGAGCACAGCACCTATCCTGAATGCAGGTTGATACAAACCCTTCTCAAATCCTCCATCCCTTTGCCCACTACAGACTAAGATACGGGGTGGGAAACAGGAGAAAGAAGGAAGAATCACTCACCACATACGGGAATCAACTTCATATTTGTAGAGATCATCTGCCAGCCTGTACTTGTTGGCACTGAAGGCTTTGTAACCTCCATGGATGTAAATTGACCTGGTGTTTGGATCATAAACACTGCTGTGGCCATACCCCCCTTGCACCAAAGCTCCACTGGTCTGTAAAATGCTCCAGGTGTTTGTCACTGGAAAAGAGGAGTGACAAAACATGCCACTGATAACTCAGCAACAACAGGTCTACACATTGTCACCTCACACCCAAAAACATCCTCCTTCAAGGAGTTTGCTGGCAAAAACGATTGCAAAGTATTTTTAATTAGAGCAGAAACAGCTTTTTCCACAGTCATTTATTACACTTTGCAGATAATCTAAGTAAATGAGAGATAAAAGGCACCAAAATAATAGATTGCATTTCAGTGACATGAAAATGCCAGCCCTGGGACTCGATGTGGAATGGGACCCAAGAGCACCTTTACCTTTTATATATGTATAAATATATACATAAAGCCAGACAGCACTGAAGCCAAGCCTGACTGTGAAGAACAGGGCAGTTAAAAACTAATATGTGATTAATGGGGCTGTATCTCACTCACTAAGATAACATTGGTCTGAAGCACTTTAGCCATAATAGAACAGCAACTGGAATGAAACAGCCAAATTACACAGCAGATCTCTGCAGTGATTGCAGGGTGAAACCCTGCACAGGCTTCCCAACTCCAGGGCACAGCAGGCACAGGGACTGCACAGTCTGGGAGATCCCACAGGGCAAAAACAGGACACACCACACACGTCCTGGTTCTCTCTGGATTTCTCCAGGAGGAAGAAAACTCACTCCTGGGGACTCCAGAGAGCCAGGCTCCAGGAGATTCCCTGGAGCAGCATGAGTGGAGGACAAGGACAACAGGTTGAAAGTGGAGTGTGTCACTCCCTGTGAACTCCCTGTGCTTAACCACAATTCCCACCTGGTCTGTGGGGCCAGGAATGTCCCTCCATTCCTGAGTTAGGGTGAAATTCAGTTCACCTGGAGAGCTTCCTATGCTTCCCTAGAAACTTTTGAATCCCTAAAATGAGAACCTGGCCTGTTCCCAGAGATACAGGCATCAGATCATGGCAGGGCTATGGCAATCCAGAAACCCATCCCCTGTTCCCCATGGCACCTGCTGCTGGGGACAGGGGGATCAGGGTTAGTCTGAACTGTTACAGCCACCCTTGTACTGCAGGATTCAAAAAAGGAACTCCAGAAGTGTTTTTTCAATCAGAGGGAAATCCAACTGTCCCTCAATGACAGTTTTTCTCTTTGGGGTATAAAGCTGGAGCCACGTGGCTGCTGCTCAGGGGGTCACACAAATATTGAAAGCTCAGTGAGCCCAAAACCACCCCAAATGTGAGGCAGGGAGGGCCCCACTCACCCAGGTTGTACTCCTGGACGTTGCTGATGTAGCCATAGAGGGGACAGTGGCCAAAGATGACCAGCATGACAGTGCTGTTGTCCTGCAGGGTGACAATGTGGGCAGAGTGTCCCACCACAGCATACTGTTCCTTGGCCTTGGGAGACACCTGGGCCCAGCTCTGGTTGGAAATGTGGAACACCCACAGCTGGCTGCTCACATTCCCTGTGGCATCAATCTTCCCTCCATACATGTAGATGGTGTCCTGAGAGGAGAAGGCACGTGGTTAGGAAAGGGCTGAGAGGTAAGGGATGAATTTCTGCTCTGAAGGAACTGAAACTACTTAATAAAATTCCCCCTCCCAGAGAGGGGCTTGGGACAAGGGATGGAGGGACAGCACAAGGGGGAATGGATTCCCACTGCCAGAGGGATATTGGGAAGAAATTCTTCCCTGTCAGGGTGGGCAGAGAAGCTGTGGCTGCCCCTGGATCCCTGGCAGTGTCCAAGGCCAGGCTGGACAGGGCTTGGAGCATCCTGGGCTGGTGGGAGGTGTCCCTGCCCATGGGGTGGGTGATCCTTAAGGTCCAACCCAAACCATCCTGTGATTCCACAAGCATTTCCATGCACTCAGGTTCTAGTTTGTGGATGGTGCTGTGTGGAGTTCTGCAGTGTTTATACATAATTAAGCTTGACCCAGCCTTGCACTGTGCTGAGCTAATTAACATTCCAAAAAGCAAAGGTCAGTAAAGGACTAGCTCGTTTCCCCTCCAAAGACCTTCCATCCTGCCCTCACCCACAGCCACGCACTCAGGTGGGAAAGGAGGTCAAACCAGCCAAGCCCCTTGCTGTGGATGCTGGAAGGGCACACTCATGGCTTTAGTGCAGAAGCAGAGCAGGTTCCCAAACTCCCTAAATCCCCAGCTCTGCTCTGATGTCTTGGAGAAGAGAGCTCCTAAAAATCTGGATGTGCTCTCCACACAGGGCACTTGGGAAGCAGCTGAACTCCAAACTCTGCCTCGGGCATGTCTTGCAGCACAGACAGCAAGGAGGAAATAAAGGACTCACTGACCTCAGCCAGCCCTGAAAGCTCTGGGAAAAGGGCAAACAAGGAACACACAAGGCACTCCAGCCTTCCCAGGATTCCCTGGCTAACCATGGGCAAGCCTTGGAAGGAGGAATGCACCTCCCAGGGCAAGACTGAGCTGGGATAAGGGCTGGGAAGTGAGTCTGGAACACTGAACTTACCTTGTGCAATGCCAAGGAATGGCCATATCTCATCTCTACTGAGTTCACAGAGTTGTTCAGTGGCAGCCACTCCTCAGAAATAAGATCATACCTGTAATAATAAAAACTGAATTAATCTCCAAGAAATAGGTATGAAAGCTGGGGAAATTATTGCTTGGCCTTCCCAAGACTCGGGGGGGAATTATTTACCAAAATAATATAACATTCTATATGATTATTTAAAGGACTAAACCCTGCCACAATTGCAGCATGCACAAAGCTCCCACAAGCTACTTATGGATTAAAAAAATCCAGTCCAGCCTGCTCTGTTACTCAACATCCACACAGGGATTTGCTTTGCCCTTTCCAATGCAAATCCAAGAGCTACTGCATGGCCTATGAAGCTGTGAAAACTTACACCACGTGATCCCTCAAAAGAGGAGAAAAACTTCACACTGAACTCAGGTAAGTTTCGATAAAAGAGAACCCTGTGAGGGCTTAAAAAGCACTTTTTAATTATGGTTTTGCCATTCAAGCTTGAAATAACACAAACCCTCTGCCATGAAAATGGCTTGTGGCTTTATATTTAAAATAATGCACTGCATTTGTGAGCCTTGTGAGATAAAACCATCTCTGAGAAAGGGCTCACCAAAGGCAGAGGGAATCCCATTAAAAAAGGTGTGCTTTCAGCTCCTCTTTAATTTCCCCTACAAGAACTGTTACCCCTGGATGTGAGTGCAGAACAGCTCCCATTTAGGTACAATGTGAGGTACAAAGGCATTCCTGGGAAAAAATTCCAGCTTTTGCCCAGTTCTGCCCCAACACAATCGAGGGGAAGCCTGAAAAGTTGATGTTTGTTACGAGGGATTTCCAAATCATTACTTGATATTTTAGTTACTGTCACATCTCCCCCACAAACTGCATAATTGTGCTCATCCTAAATGCTACTCCCAGTCTGCATCCCACCCACTCTGGAGAACCATCCACAGCAATCAGGATGTGTTAATTAAGGAGCCAAAGCCTCTGAAGTCACACAGACAGAACATAAGGAAGGGCTGAAAACGCTGAGGCAAAGCCCTCTTTGAATCCAAGCTGTAACTCAGAAGCTGGCCCAGGAACACACAGGGAGCAGCTCAAAGCTGTCAGACACAGATGACTCAAAAATTCACTGAACATCAGGAACCTTCCTCTTGTCTTCTCCAAAATTAGCTCCCCTTGGCAGCGTTTTCCCACATGCCAAACGTGAGGCTGAGCTTTTCTCCCTGGAGATGGAGCAGAGCCCAAAGCAAAGCACACATTCCCAAAAAAGAACTCCCAAATGCAAGCTCCTCCCTTTAGATTTCATTGTCTGGGGTTTATACTCACGCTAAAACCTTCTGGGAGTCAGAGTGGTTGAAGACATAGCCTCCAACTATCCACATCTTGTTGTCGTGGATGACTGTTTTGTGGGATGCTCGAGGAAGTTTGGGAAGAGAATATTCCTCCCGGGTCCAGAACGACTGGTTTGCAGGAACAGGGATTGAACAGCCAGGACCTGGCAAGAGAAGGTTTACAAATGAAGTTGTTCCCTTTCACAAAGCCTGGGTTTCAGCTCGAAGGCCAACCCCCTGCCACTGCTGTAGATGCTTGTATTTAATGTCAGACTCATTCTCACAAGTCAGAATGTCTTTGCAAAGGGGAAATGTGTGTTCAGCCCAAGCCACTGCTAAGGCTGAGGCTGGACATGAGAACAAGGCATGTTGTGTGTTCAGACAGCCCAGCTGTGATCACCAGGCTCAGGTTTGCTTCAGGGGCACAGCAGGGAAGTCTGAAGGTTCTGCCTGATGCCTGCACACCACAGGGTGGGTAAAGCTACTTTTAGAGGTATTTTGGCTAAAATCCTATGATCCCAGAGTGCTCTGGGCTTCAAGGGACCTTAAAGATCATCCAATTCCATCCCCAGCCATGGGCAGGGACACCTCCCACCAGCCCAGGGTGCTCCAAGCCCCGTCCAACCTGCCCTTGGACACTGCCAGGGATCCAGGGGCAGCCACAGCTTCTCTGCCCAACCTGGGTCAGGGCCTGCCCACCCTCATTTGTAACAAAATTCTTCCTTATACCAAATTTAAATTGATCTTGTTTTGGTTTGAAGCCATTCCCTGGGTGCTGTCCCTCCAGGCCTTGTCCCCAGTCCCTGCCCAGCTCTCCTGGAGCCCCTTTAGGCACTGCCAGGGGCTCTCAGGTGTCCCTGGAGCCTTCCCTTCTCCAGGGGAGCCCCCCCAGCTCTCCCAGCCTGGCTCCATCCCAGAGGGGCTCCAGCCCTGCAGCATCTCCGGGGCCAAATCTGGACCTGATCCAGCAGCTCCATCCTTCCAAGGAAAGTGTTATTATTAAAAAGTAGATACCCCATTCCTGGTCAAAATGCTGACAGTTGTCATTGGGAACATTCCCACAGACTCCCAAACTAACCTGCCAATGTCCCTACACAGAAAATGCACCCCCAACCTTCCCTCCATCCCCCAGGAGACTCACCTTGCCAGCCTGGGGAGCACAAACACGCCCTGGAGTCGTTGGAGTTGCAGTGGCCCCTCTCAGGAGCCCCACAGTTCTCTGTGCAGTAGGGAATGTCACAGGCTTCTCCCTTCCAGTATTTGGCACACTCACATTCCAGAGCCCTGGTGCTGCTGTTGAGCCTGCACTCCCCTCGGCCAGAGCAGTTGTTGGGACACATATTGAAACTGGGAACAGCAGGGAAAGCACTTGGTCAGGAATGAAGCAGATTCCCAGGGCTTATTAATGATGTTAATAGAGTTTGTTCCATCCAAACCAAGGAAAGACTCCTCTGGGCCCTGGGGTGATGGACCTGCAGGGATTTGTTCTCTCCCCCAAGGAGTTAAAACTCTCAGCTCCTCTGAAAAATTATCAATATGATTTTTAGCCATTTTTCATGCAAATGAATTGCCTTAAAACACCCAACAGTGAGTGAGGAGTTTAATCAGCACACGAGGTTCTTGTGGTGTCTGTGCAATTTATACTTAAACTGCTCACAATTAGGTGCTATTCTGGGATCTGCTCACCAAGGGAACACACTGGAGATGAATCCCAAGCCAAGGATGTGCCTGGTTTGAATCATTCCTGATTTTCTCATCTCTGCAATGGAGCTGAGGCAAAACCAGACACACCCTTGGGGAAGCTCCACATTCAGAGTCCAGATTCACCTCCAAGACTCCAGTTTTGCTGGTGTAGCTCAGAGGGGGGGGGATTACTGCCCTCTGCTCTCACTCTCACTGGCTCCAGGACCACAGTTCCACAGATTTCCACATAATTTCCACACCCAGGAGTAACTGCAAAGGCTCAGAAAAAAAAAAGAAATACACCCTTTGATCTACTGGCTGCAAAAATGCTGTGAGGGAGGAAATCGAAGAACCAGAACATAAAACAGCACTTGAGAATTGCTTGAAATGATCAAGAAAGTGAAGAATTAAAGGACTATTATTCTTGGAGAGAGGATTTTAATGCAATGGTGCAAAGCCAAGAGCTCTCAGTAGATGGAGCCCTCGCTTATGGAATAAGCCAGCCTTGGAAAATGCTGCTCATCCAGCTCCTCTGATTCAAGGAACTTCCAAAGGCTCCTCGTTTTCTTCTGGAGCTTTCAAGGGGTGCTGGATGTCCCCTGTTTGTCAAAGGATCCCTTTTTATATGGATTTATAAGCACGTATTTATCTGTTTACCAAGGATGAAAGCACCAAGGCTTGTGCTCAAAAACCTTAAGCTGCTCATTTTAAGAAAATCTCCTTTTTTGCAGAAGGTCAGTTGTGACCAAAGCCTTTGCAGCTCATGTATTTGTTAAAAAAAGGTGAGAATTTCTGCAAGTTCCACTCAAATTAAATCTCCCAGTGAAGCACAAACATCGTTTGTATTTGTAGGAGGAAGGACATTTAAATCTCACGATCCTCAGGGAAGCAAAAAAATTCCCCTCTATGTCCACACTGAGATCATTTACCTTAAAACAAAACCTTTCTAAGAGCACTTGATGAATTAGGCAGAAGGCAGAAATATTTAGGAACATAAAACCATTCCAGACAAAAAAGAAGCCAAACTAAGGGATTGAACCCAAGAATTGACTAAGGAGGAGCATCCCAAGGCTGAGGAGCATCCCAAGGAGGAGGATCCTCAAGGAGAGCTCAGTGTCCCAAGTGAAAGTGCTGCTGGAGGAGTGTGTCCGTGCCAAAGGAGCTCTGCAGAACACCCAGGCATGCCCAGAACACCCCCCTGCTGGCTGATTAACCAGGCTCAAACACAGCTAATGACAGAAAATAAATAACGTGGTGCCTTCTGGAGCAAACATTCACCCAGGCTTCCAAGTGACAAGCTGGAAGGCTGAGCACATCCCAGTCATTAAGTGCTGCAAGGGTGTAATAAAGAGGAAAATCTAATTCCCAGTGTCTGCTCCTGATTACACACTTCAGTGCAACTGCTTTCTTGAAGGAAAAGAAGGGAGAAAAGGGGAAATCTCCCCTTGCTCCACCTGCAGCATCACTTTGGGGTGGTGCCACTTACTTGTAGGTGATGTTGAAGCCTGTGAGGTTGTAGGCAGCATCACTGAAGAAATGCAGGAGGGCATAGCCAGAAGTGGCTACAACTTCAGGGACTGTTTCATTGCTGTCTTTCTCAGGGACAATGAGACCACTGGAAAGGGAAAAGGAAAGGAAGCAATGTTAGGAGCAAAGCAACAAGAGTGAGCGAATCAGTATTGATAAACCTGTTGAAATTCAAGGTATTTCTGGGCATTATTAGAAGTAAAATGAATTTGTGGAATCAAAATTAAATGTATTAAGAGGATTTAACTTCAGTGAGCTTGAAGCTGTCTAGAATTCCAGTTATTCCTACCAAACCCCTTCCCCTCCCTTGTTCTGCAATGACTGAAACAGGATCCACTCCTAAACCAGGGGCATGTTTGGAAACAGAAAACAGCGTATCCCAAAGGAATAAAATCTCTGCTACTGAGCCAAACCAAAGCTCTGCTGTGCTCAGGATATGCCTCCTCATTGTGGGCTACAGTAAATGCCTGGGAAAGCTGTGACAAACAGAATGGAGCATTTTGGGGATGTGTTCTCCAGCTTCTGGACACCTTGCTCAGATGCTGTGACCTGGAGAAGGCACCCAGGTCAGCAGAGCTCAAGAAACCATTCAGCCATGCTGCTATCCAATTCCTTTCCCAACCACTTGTACACCCTTTTCAACTGGAAAATCTCCATCAGGGGAGGTCAACAATTTAACTCTGCAAGTGCAGAGACGGGATTATTCTATTTGGTTTACACTCGCTGCTTCTTGGGATACTTTTCCATGAGAAATACAGATAATCAGCCACAGAATCATGGAATGGTTTGGGTTGGAAAGCACCTTAAAGATTATACAGTTCCAGCCCTGCCATGGGCAGGGACACCTCCCACCAGCCCAGGGTGCTCCAAGCCCCGTCCAACCTGCCCTTGGACACTGCCAGGGATCCAGGGGCAGCCACAGCTTCTCTGCCCAACCTGGGCCAGGGCCTGCCCACCCTCCCAGGGAATGATTTATCCTTAGTATTCCATTGGACAGGATCACTTAGGTTGGAAATGACCTCCAAAAGAACGTCCCAACACCCCCTTGTCCTCCAGCCCAGAGCTCTGAGTGCCACGTCCAGTCATTCCTTGGACACCTCTAGGGGTGGGGACTCCAAACCTCTCTGGGCAGCCCCTTCCAATGCTCTAACCACACTTTCTGTGGAGAAATTCTTCCTCATGTCCAACTTACACCTCCTCTGGTGCAGTTTAAGACCACGTCCTTCCCCCCAGCCCTGCCCTCTGGCAGTGGGAAGCCATTCCCTGTGTGCTGTCCCTCCAGGCCTTGTCCCCAGTCCCTGCCCAGCTCTCCTGGAGCCCCTTTAGGCACTGCCAGGGGCTCTCAGGTGTCCCTGGAGCCTTCCCTTCTCCAGGGGAGCCCCCCCAGCTCTCCCAGCCTGGCTCCATCCCAGAGGGGCTCCAGCCCTGCAGCATCTCCGGGGCCTCCTCTGGACTCGCTCCAGCAGCTCCACGTCCTTGTGCTGTTGTTGCCCAGGGCTGGGGCAGCTCTGCAGGGGGGGCTCCCCTGAGGGGGCACAGGGGCACAAGCCCCCCCCTGCCCTGCTGCCCACGCTGGGGGACCAGCCCAGGGCACGGGGGGGTTCTGGGATGGGGCATCTCCAGTTTCTGACCCACCAACATTCCCAGGGCAGTTCCCAACCCCTCCATCTCCCACGGCCTGTTCTGATACTGGGATTGCCCCAATCCAATGCAGGACCTCACCTGGCCTGTTGAACCTCACAAGGTTCCTCTAGCCCCGCTTCTCCAGCCTGTCCAGGTCCCTGTGAATGCCATCCCATCCCTCAGGCATGTCACCCACACCACATCTTCCTGCCATCCCTTCTTTCATAAAGCTCCACCCGATCCATCATATCCACATTTGCTGTCTTTCTGTTTCTGGCAGCCTCTCACACTCCCAACTCCCACCTCATTCCTTGCTTCACACTTCTGGACACCTCTGGCTGTTTCCCTCACTCTTCCAGGTTCTGTGAGATCCCTTCAAGTTCCAAGTTAAGCAAGATTTTAGTTTTCCAGGATTGGCAGAGAAAAGTGAGGGTGGTGGACAAGCCTATTTACAGTATTCCAGCCTGGATTTATATAATGACTTGCCAAAATAATTAAGAGTAAACTGACCAGGAGACTAAATGAGTTCTGAAAAAAGTCATTACTACCTATGCACAGCCAGCTGCTGTTTCCCTGTTCAGATCCACCTTTCCCCATCCTCTTTCCAAAGGAAAAGCTGAAAGTTTGTGACAAGCAGAGGCTCCAAGTCTCAGAGAGGAGCATGTTGGGCAGGGAAAAGGAGGCAGCTCTTTCCTGGGAAAGCAGCCCAGCCTGGTCCTGTGCCCCGGACTTGGAGCATCCAAAGCCACCACCCACTAAAAAGCAACAATGAAAAGAATTCCCCCCCCCCCCTTGAAAAGGACTTACTTTTCCTCTTTTCACATCTATTCAGCCCAGCAAGCAAATGCAGTTGAAGAAGTTCCCCAGGAACTGGAAATGAGTTTCCACACCCCGGGAAAACACCCGGCTCTCCACGGCACTCGCTGGTGACCTGGATTTTCCTCCCCCCACGAACCAGAACAATGTGGTGCTCAATGAACAGCCCAGACACCCAGGGAGCCTTTTTTGCAACACATTTTGGGCTGTGGAAACTCCCAGATGAACCTGTTACCCACGGAGGGGTCACTGTGCAAACTGCACTCCCAAGTCCTGCTCCGGGCACAAAGATACCCTTCGTTTTACCAACATGCCATAAAATCAAATCTCTGGCACCTGATGCCACATTTTGGCTAAACAACCCCAGCACGTGTTGACAGGCAGCTCAGTAAGTATTTCCCTGTGAGAAAGCCAAATTTCTCCCAGCCCTCCCTTTATATCTCAAAGATAATGGGACCAAAAGGCAAAATTAATCCCTTTTTCTACACGGAAGAGGTGCCTGTTCCATTCGCAAATTTGAGACGTCT
The DNA here is from genome assembly GCA_013400415.1 of Scytalopus superciliaris. Taxonomy (NCBI): domain Eukaryota; kingdom Metazoa; phylum Chordata; class Aves; order Passeriformes; family Rhinocryptidae; genus Scytalopus; species Scytalopus superciliaris. Next base: position 46,620 of record VXBX01000917.1, read on the forward strand.
GACCTGAAGTTTCTCTCTCCCAAAAGAACACCAAAGAACAAAAGGCCTAATAAACTTCTTGTCTGGTTCATAATCTTCCTTTGTGGTGGGGGAACTGTAGGATGGGATGTCTGCTCCACAGGAAAACAGCCATCTGAATGTAATTCAGGATAAGGGAAACTGCAGCTCAGGGACACGAGAAAACTCCTTTGTTCTGCTCTCTCCTTCAGCACTTATCTCTGATATTACCGGGCAAAATAACTGGAAGGCCCTGGAGAGGGGGAATAGCAGCAATAAAGAATAAAAGCAGAGAGTGAACAGCAAGTAGAGAGAAGACAAAAATTCCCCTCAATCTTTCCTAATCAAAGGACTTAGCATGGGACAATTATCTGTTTTCTTGTAGAAATCTCAGTTTGGGGATTTGTCTGGCAAAAACACAGATACCTCCAGAGTGGATGTTCTGGCCACATCTGCCACTTGCTCCCTGATTTCCATCCTTTCCTGCTGTGTAAGTAACTAGAGAGGACATTATCCCACCTACACGAGTTTAAAACAGCCTGAGGAAACAATCAGAGGATCCCAGAATGGTTTGGGTTGCAAAGCACTTTTAGAGACCATCTTGTGCCAGCAAAACAGGAACAGATTCCACCAGCCCAGGCTGCTCCAAGCCCTGTCCAACCTGACCTTAAACACTTCCAGGGCTGGGGCACTGTGATTTCCTTTCAGAGAAAGCCATGGAAGGAACAGGACACAACCATCAGAACCAGCTCCTCAAAAGGCTGAGCGTCCAAAAGCAGGACTAAATCAGAACCAGAGCAAAGAAAGCAGCACAAACACAATTCACAGTATCTGCCACCACAAAGAATCCAACAGGCAGAGGGAGGATGATAAAGGATTATGCAAAACTTCCTTTAAACTCCGCTCCAGCCTCCCTGAGCAGCCCTGCTCTGGCCAGGATTAGCCTCTTTCACAACACGCCGCTTTTATTTCCTTTCATAAGGTTTCAAAACATTTCGCAACCATCGCTACTCCAAAGCAAACAAACACTCCCACTCAGCTGGGCTGCCCCAGACACCCAGGGAAAGGCAACCCTCTGCCTCCCGCTGGAATAAGCCCTGTTTTCTCACGGCTGCATTTGTGGAGTCAGTGGCACAGTGAAAACAACAACACAGGATCGTGGAATGGGTTGGGATGGAAGAGACCTTAAAGATCATCCAATTCCACCCCCTGCCATGGGCAGGGGCACCTCCCACCAGCCCAGGGTGCTCCAAGCCCCGTCCAACCTGCCCTTGGACACTGCCAGGGATCCAGGGGCAGCCACAGCTTCTCTGCCCACCCTGGGCCAGGGCCTGCCCACCCTCCCAGCCACCAATTCCTTCCCAATATCCCATCTAAATCTACTCCCTGTCCAGGTATTCCATGCTCTTGTAAACAGTCCCTCTCCATCTTTCTCAGAGGCTCCTGGAAGGCCACAATTGGATCCAGGAGAAAACTTCTCTACTGCCCTGCTTTGCCCCCCAGCCCATGGGAAAATGGGAATTATTTAAAACAAAGGGCATCTCCTGTCTTAGTTTTCCTGGATTTGCTGTGTGAGCATCACAGTGCTGGGGGGATTCCTCATTTCCTCCTGAGACACAACATGGCAGAGACCAAAAGCATGAGAAGCTCTGCCTGAGCAGAAAACAGGAAAAATTGGGAATCACAAAGGGAAAGGGGGGAAATACAGAGCACAGCCCACAGAGGACTCAGAGCATTAGGGTGGTACTGAAAAATCAGCTTCACAATCTATCAAAATCCAATGCAAACCAATTATGCTGAATTTTAAATAATTGGATCCATCTGGACACACATGTACACAAAATGGCACCATTTCTCCCACACTGAAAACCAATCCATGCACCTCACCTATAGTGAGATCTGTAAGAGCAAAAATAAACCAAACAGAGATGTTACAAGAGACTAAAAATAATCCAGTGGCAAAAAATAAAAAAAGGGGGGGAGAAAATAAGGAGACATCTCCAATTTATTGTCTTAAATGAAGCAAGAGCACACCCAAATGTGGACTTTTAAGGAAATAAAGCCACTGCAATGACACCTACTGAAAAAAACAAACAGAAGGATTCATGACAGAACTGGGAACATCCACAGCAGAAACTTTCTGGGAATCATCTCCCCTCGTGCAGAGAGACCCATCTGCTGAGCACCAGCACAGGGACCCCTGGGGGGCTTGCACTCAGGGGGGCTGTGCCAAAAACCTTCCCAGTTCTCACATCCCTGCTGTAATCATGGAATGGTTTGGGTTGGAAGGGACCTTAAAGATCATCTCATTCCATCCCCCTGCCATGGGCAGGGACACCTCCCACCAGCCCAGGGTGCTCCANTTGCCCAAGGCACAAAGGTGGGTTAATTTTTGGCAAAGAGTTGCAGGGAGCAGAAAAGGGACAAGTATTTGATGTACAAGGAGAGATGGAAGAATCATAAAGTGACAGAATGGTTTGGGTCGGGAGGGACTTTAACGCCCATCCCATCCCACCCCCTGCCATGGGCAGGGACACCTCCCACCAGCCCAGGGTGCTCCAAGCCCCGTCCAACCTGCCCTTGGACACTGCCAGAGATGAGACCCTTCACAGCTTCTCATGGCCAAAGGAAGGAGTGAGGCTTGTTTAGCATGGAGAGGAGATGGATGGAGAAGGGTGAAATCCAGTTGGTGCCCTCAAGTACCTCAGGAGGGATTAGAGAGGAGACACCACCAGGGGTTCACAGGAAAAGGCAACACACAAGAAAGGAGATTCTGATCAGACAACAGATTTAGATCCTTTTGTGTTTTGCTTTAACAGGAGATTGGCTGAGCACTGGATCAGTGACCCAGAGGACCGACCACATCTCCATCCTAAATAGAAATTCACACCTTGGCTGGGCAAAACCTTGAGCAGAGGGCTCTGAAGATGGACCTGCTCTGAGAGAGGGATCAGACCCTCCCAACCCAGCTCACCCCTACACTCAGATTTGGGTGCTCAAGTGTCACACTGACCTGCAGGTCAGGGCAGGAAGGGGAGCTGCTCCTGAGGGAATGATGGTCACATGGAGGCACCAGGACCACCCATCTGGCACCTCCTCAGAGCCACCAGGAGCTTCTGGGCCACGGCCAAAGGTCTTGCACAAGGACAACTGGGCTTGAAGAGGAAAACACCCCCCCACCAACCAGTGCAAGATGAAAATAAAGGTGGAAAAGCAGCCCTGGTAAATGTTTAACGTGGAGTAAAGTTCCCAACAAACCTGGTGGAGCTCATCTAATTCACATTTGGAGTTTGTCTAACTCAGATTTCTCCTGACCATGCTGGATTTGTTTCCTCCACGTCCTCCCACTGCACTTTTGAAGCAGCACATTGACACAGCCTCGTCTCGCCCGTGATCACAAATATAAACCAGCAAAGATATTTTAAACACTGTTTAATAAAGAAAAGCTTCATGTGCAGGACCAGAGAGCCCTGGGGGCTTCTCAGACTATGAGGAGTTTAGTCTATGCAGACTCTTGGACTGTGTAAATGTTGGCATTATGCAAATATTTATTGCTGTTAAAAATTGATAAAAGCAATTTAAAGCTTCCCCACAGTCCAGTGCTGAGGATTTCCAAGATCATCTTCCAGTCAGGGTAAATATCATCTTGTGAACAAACACGGTGGAGCATCAGAAGGTCAAGAAAACAAGATGAGAGCAGTGAAAGAAATGAGGGAATTGCTGTGAAAAGCCAGGGAGGGAACAAAAACTCAGTTTAGAGAGGGAGGAATTCATAGTGTTTATCAACAAACTCTGAAAGTTTACAGTGTCCAACTCAACCCTGCAAATGCCCCGGCAGGGGGCAAAAACAACGGGGAAGGAAATAGGGTTATGGTTAGTAATGAATTTAATATAACCCAACGAAGTTAATAAAACATGAACACTTCTCTTAAAAAAAAAAAAAAATTCCAGTGCATTTGTTTTTCTCTCAGAGAAAGGTATTTTTTCAACAGATGCTTTTTTGGCACTTGATCAAAACGAGAAGCATCTGCCATTTCCTGAACTTGCATTACTGAACACCACAGCTCACTGCTAATGAAGATGAAATCCAAATGTCACCTGAAGAAGCAATTAAAACTAATAATTGAGTTTTTTCCCTACCCCAGAGATGTTATTGTATTAAGCTCACGCTTGCTTGTCCTCAGGCCCAGACTTCCCAGTGATTTCCAGAAGATCTTCCAGCCTCAGCCATAATTGTTAATGCTGTGAACTACTTATAACCTCAATTTCAGTGGCCTATTCGTTTTTGGAAAACACAGGAGAAACTGCAGGCACAAATCGGCATCATTTCACCTTTTCCCCAGCATATTAAAAATCAGCTCCATTAGAGCCAAATGATGAGGAGTCAGGAGGACAATTCCTCCTCTCCCTGCATGTCAATCAGTGCAGGATACCAGGAGAGCCCTTCCAGGTGCCACTTCCAAGGTTTAGGAGCTTTTTAGATGAGGGAAGGTTGTTTCTTCTTCAAATGAGGTGGGAATAACATCATAATTCCTTCCTGTGTCCTGTTCTGCCCTGGGGTTATCCTGAAGCTCTGCAAGAATCTGTTCCTTCCCTCCAAAACAACTCTGCAATCGAAGCTGAAGACCCAAAAAAAACCCACCACATGTGGTGGTTCTAATTTTTTAATCAACTTTCTGTCCCTCTGCTGATCTTCCCTCCTAGAGATTACAAAGATTTTCTAGAACAAACACCAAGTATTTTTAGAGCCTCATTTCACAAATGAGAGGAAGCCCAGCAGAAGGTTAATTCTGGAAATAGTTACGCAGCCACTCGGAACGAGCAGAGCCCAAGGGGGAACCATCAGGGTTTTTTTCCATAGATAACTTGGGATGATTTCCCTAATTCTAGCTAAAAGAATAAAAAGCATAACGTGCTGGTGTCACTGGGAGACTGAAGGGCAGGAGTTACACCGAGGAGGGCTGGTGTGAAATGCCCCATTGTTCACCAGCAGCCACAAACTGGTCTCTCCCCACAGGGATGAGCCAAATTCCTGCCACCCACGGGAAGGAGGGATATTTTTATACATGTCAAGAGCTGGAGAGGGACATTTGACAAGGACAGGGAGTGACAGCACCCAGGGAATGGCTTCCCACTGCCAGAGGGCAGGAATAAATGGCATATTGGGAAGGAATTGGTGGCTGGGAGGGTGGGCAGGCCCTGGCCCAGGTTGGGCAGAGAAGCTGTGGCTGCCCCTGGATCCCTGGCAGTGTCCAAGGGCAGCTTGGATGGGGCTTGGAGCACCCTGGGCTGGTGGGAGGTGTCCCTGCCCAGGGCAGGGGGTGGAACTGGATCATCTTTAAGAACCCTTTTAACACAAACCATCCTGTGATTCTAAGTTTCCACAAGGTTGCCTGACCCACTGCTGTTGTTCCTGAACACATTACAACTGGTCTCAAAACTGAAATATTAAGGTCCATGAAGACACACAGAACTGATGAGACCAACATGTCAGCAACATCACCAGGCTTTTGCCTCCTGCCAGCAGTGACACACCACAGGTTTAACTTGTAAATCATGTTCAAAGCTCATACATGGGGTAGTTTTCTCCTTTCATGGAATCCCAGAATATCCTGAGCCGGAAGGGACCCCCAAGGACCATCCAGCCCAACAGACACCCCACCAATCCCAGCCTGTGTCCCAGAGGATCATCCCAAGGCTCCTGGAGCTCTGGCAGCCTTGGGGCTGTGCCCACTGCCCTCACCAAATCATCTCCATGTCAGCCACACGACAGCAATTTTTTTTGTCTCTCACACGCTGAGGATTTGGAAATGAAAACATGACACTTCCACGCCACAGCAGCAGTGACATGATCTGTCCATTGTAAAAGCAAAAACAACTCCTTAATTGTTCATCCTGACGAGGCCTGCACAAAAGGACACTTCATGGCTCCACTGCTGGGTATTTGGATTCCTGGGACACACTTGCACTGGCAGAAGCCACATTTCAGTCAAGTTCTGAGTTGAAAAATGTCACTGGGTACAGGTGGAGACTTACCAAGGGGAACTCACCTGAAAGCTGCCAGCAGGGGGGCATAGATTGAGTCTCCATCGTACACATACAAGTGGTCCCAGCTGCACTCTGTGGCAAAGTGATTGAACCGCAGCCTGAGGATTGTGTTGGGCCTGGGAAGGAAAGAAGAACAAACAAAGGAGTTGGAATCAGCCACTGCCACCCACGGCAAAGTGTCCCCAGCACACTCCTGGGGTGTGATGCTCTGCTCTGAACCAGACTAAGGGGATTGGTGTGACTGCAGATGCATCAATCCTGTTGTGGCTGCATTTTTGTGGTGTGCAGCTCCTCAGGTATTAAGCCACATGGTCTTTATGGTGAGAAAACAGTGTCCTTAAACCTTTCCCCACCATCAACAGCAGACAGCAAAGCTCTTCCTGACACTCAGCTCTTCCCTGGTACTGACTCTCCCAAGGAAAGGGCTTGGCAGGGAAAACCTGCATGGGCAACACATGTGAAGAATCACAGCCACCATGAAGGAATGAAGGAGAGCTCTTCCCTGGTGCAAGGGACTTCCTGCAGGCTGTGATGGCCTGAGCTGATGTATTTGCCCACAAGTTGGCAGCAATCCTTCTTCTCTTATTTCATTACTTCTCCACAACAGATGGTCCAAACAAGTCCCAGGTCCCTGCCCAGCTCTCCTGGAGCCCCTTTAGGCACTGCCAGGGGCTCTCAGGTGTCCCTGGAGCCTTCCCTTCTCCAGGGGCACAATCCCCCCTGCCCTGCTGCCCACACTGGGGGACCAGCCCAGGGCATGGAGAGGGTTCTGGGTGCCAGGTGGAGCTTCTCACCATGGTGAGGTACCATTTGTTTCATCAAAGCCCCATCCAAAGAGAAGCCACAGCAAACACCTAATTGAGGGCTCAGCTCCAGAGGGTGCAAACACCACCAGCACTGTGTTGGCACCTCAGATAAATCAAAGTGAACCCATGGCAGGATTGCTTGTTCCCACCCACAGCTGTTGGAAGGACAGGATCTCTCCAACAGCATTGCCCTTGGATTCCCATGGAATCCCCACTCGTCCTAATCAAGTAATTAATAAAATGCCAGCTTGCCACAGAGACCAAATCCTTTGATAGGCACAACGATCTACTCCAGGCCTTTGGAAAAAGAGCAGCAGGTGGAACTCAAGGATAATGTCCTGCTTCAAAAAAAAAGGTCCAAAGAGTACCCATGGCCCCAAAACTGAGCAGACTCCTGTGGAGTCAGGGCTTTGCTTCTGTTGGAACAGCCCATGGAGCAGAAGAAAATGGGCCACCAAAGAAGCTTCAGAGCAAAACCCATGAGTGTCTTTGCTCCAGCCACCAACTGGTGAGTGGACAGACCCATCTGCACCATCACAGGCACAGGGGTGTGCCTTGGGAGCCTCAGGCTCCCTGGATTTCATCTGCCTTCTCTCATGCTCCTGGGGAACAAGGAATGGGGATTTTCGGGAGGATCAGTTCACCTCACTCTGAGCTCTCCCAAACTCCGTCCCAACTTAACTCTGAAAAGCAACATCATGGAGTTAGAGAGTAATGGAACTATTCCTTTGGGGAATAAAGCCATGGAAAGCTGAGTCAGATTTGGGGTTGGGTCATTTGGAGAGGTTTTTAGGATCAACTGAGTGTTTTTATGGGAAAAGGGACCCGAGGGAGGAAATATAGGGATGACACCTCACTCTGAAATCCCTCCAACTCCATCCCAACCTAACCCTGAAAAGCAACATCATGGAATTCAAGAACAATGGAACTACTCCTTTGGGGAATAAAACAGTGGAAAACTGAGCTGGATTTGGGCAGTTTGGGGCCACCTGGAGGGGTTTTTTTTTATCAACTGAGTGTTTTTATGGGAAAAAGGACCTGAAGGAGGAGGGATGGGGATAACACCTCACTCTGAGCTCTCCCAAACTCCATCCCGACTTAACCCTGAAAATCAACACCATGGAGTTAGAGAATAATGGAGTTATTCCTTTGGGGAGTAAAACAGTGGGAAACTGAGCTGGATTTGGCTGCCTTTTGAGCTATTTGTGGTTCTTTTGGGGATCAACTGAGTGTTTTTATGGGAAAAGGAACTTGAGAGAGGAGGGATGGGGGTGCCACCTCACTCAAGGACACCCCCCACGATGAGGACATGCACAGACACCAGCCAAGAAGAGCTGGGAATGGTGCAGGAAGGAAAGGGGAACAGTAAGGAACACGGGGCTTGGTTTGTATGTGACTTTCTGCAGTGCCCCCAAAGGCACACGAGCCCGAGGGGAGGGCACTGAGACCCGAACAGCTCTGCAGGCACTGCTTCCCAACTCCAGATATCTGGGAATGTCACTCCTGGCAGCGAGTTGGGACCCTTTTCCCATGGCTGCATATTCCAGCTGCTTTACTCAGCATCATTACCTGCCCTCTGCTCACCACCCTGCTCTGCCAGGCACTGCCAGGGCCAGAATTCCAGCCTAAAAGCCTGGCTATGGAACAGGGAGGGACATGTTTGTCTTTCCAGCAAGAAACATCTCACTTTAAACCTCACAAAAAGGGATGGTTTTCTAGGAAAACTCTCAGTAGCAGAAAATAAGCTGGAGGAGCAGTTTTGGGTTACAGAGGACTTCACTTCTGATAAAAATATGAGTCACAATATCCTTTAAAAGCAGAAGTTAGGATGGTTAATCTGGCTGTACTGGAACTGCTCAGCCTGCTTTGTCTCTACCAACACTCTTGTGAAACAGTTATTAATTATTTGTAATTGCAAACTGTCTGCACTTGGGTTCCTATTCCCTACAAACATTAAAAGGTGCTGCCACTGGGAGCATCCAACTTTTGATCTCAGCCACCTGAAAGAACTGGGCTCCTTTACATAGTTAATGGGGAGTGATTGGCTCCCAATTCCAGCCTTCTGGGTGGCTCTCTGGAGCAGCTCAGCCCTCAGCTTTGAGTATCTTGGGAGCTTGGGAATTCAACTTTCTCAGCCCAAAATAAATGTCTGAAGTAGATTTAGTGAATATCCATTTTCCACAAGCCCCCACCAGAAGACTCTCCCAAAGAGGGAATCATGGAATGGGTTGGGTTGGAAGGGACATTAAAGATCATCCCATCCCACCCCCTGCCATGGGCAGGGACACCTCCCACCAGCCCAGGGTGCTCCAAGCCCCGTCCAACCTGCCCTTGGACACTGCCAGGGATCCAGGGGCAGCCACAGCTTCTCTGCCCAACCTGGGCCAGGGCCTGCCCACCCTCCCAGCCACCAATTCCTTCCCAAGATCCCCCCCAGCCCTGCCCTCTGGCAGTGGGAAGCCATTCCCTGTGTGCTGTCCCTCCAGGCCTTGTCCCCAGTCCCTGCCCAGCTCTCCTGGAGCCCCTTTAGGCACTGCCAGGGGCTCTCAGGTGTCCCTGGAGCCTTCCCTTCTCCAGGGGAGCCCCCCCAGCTCTCCCAGCCTGGCTCCATCCCAGAGGGGCTCCAGCCCTGCAGCATCTCCGGGGCCTCCTCTGGACTCGCTCCAGCAGCTCCACGTCCTTGTGCTGTTGTTGCCCAGGGCTGGGGCAGCTCTGCAGGGGGGGCTCCCCTGAGGGGGCACAGGGGCACAAGCCCCCCTGCCCTGCTGCCCACGCTGGGGGACCAGCCCAGGGCACTGGGGGGTTCTGGGATGGGGCATCTCCAGCTTCTGACCCACCAAGCCCTTCCCCTCGGGCTGCTCTCCTTCCATTCCCCACCCAGCCTGTGTTTGTGCTGGGATTGCCCCGACCCAGGAGCAACACTTTGCACTTGGCCTTGTTGATCTTCATGAATTTCCCACTTCTCCAGCCTGTCCAGATCCCTCTGGATGCCCCACCCCTTCCCTGCAGCCTGTGGCCACACCACACATCTGGCAAACCTGCTGTGCCTCCATCCCACCCTCCTTGTCCTCCACAGGGGTGTTAAACACAGGGAGAAGACCAAGGAAAAGTGTGGTCTGGGCTTTCAGCAATTTCAGATGCCTCAGCAGACAGAGCATACACACTAAATATGCTGCTCCTCAAAACCTCTGCAGAAGAAGGATCAGATCCAGGTAGGGCAGGGAAGTGAGGGGATTTCTGAAGGGTTTCTCCCAGCTTAGCAAACCTTTGCAAGAAAGGTCAGTGATCCTGTGAACTCCTCGTGGCCCAGTGAGTGAAGAAGGGTCTGAAGTACCTGCCCCAGACACTGATTTTTCATGCCCAAGGGCATTTCTCCATACTGCCAAAAAATCCCATGTGTGGTGAATCCCAACACCTCACTGGCCTACTGTGGTATCAGTTAAATAATCCACAATCCTTCACTACTTACACAAATGCACTGGGGGGGGTTTCCCACCACAAGTCACTTTGAAGGGCTCAGTTGCCCCAAAACAACCCCAAAAAATTCATTTACCGACAATAACCAAGCGCTGCCTTACCTAGTTTTAAGAAAGAAAGAATCATGAGACAGAAAACCATTCAGTGCAGAGAAACCTCACCCAAAAAAGCCACCATGACCAGGAGGGAATCCCAGGCTGCCTCCAACACTCACCTCCCTTCGATGAGCCACGTGCATTTCGTCTTGTATTTGTAATTTCCGGGCCCATCCGTGACATACCCCGAAGGTTCAGTGAGTCTGCAAAGGCAAAACAGAGGCAGGCATTGGTTCCAGTGGGTCTGAACAGTCACAGATGGTTTCCTAAATTCTGAAGAGCCATCATTGCATTTTTGGTTGCTTCAGAGTCACTGTAAACAAACCGACTACAGCACAACAAACCCCAACTGGGATTTTCCTGTTGAACTCTCCATTACAGGATTTATTATCATTTTCCTTCAAGAATGACACCTGGAAAGACATCACCTCAAGAGTGATGGTTTCTCCATCAGATGCATGTCATGGTTCCAAGTCCATTTGCAGGAATTCACCACAAAACCAGCACAAGGAATTCCCCAACAGAAGAGCTAAAATTATTCCTGAGCTATTTATTACACAAACTACACCATCCTACATGAAGCTCACACGAAGTCCATGGCATGACTTCTCATCTATCCTTTACTTTTGGGTCTCCACAAACTCCTTGATAACCTCCTGGATGGAGAACTGATCCCCAAACCCCATCCCTGGCAGTGTCCAAGGTCAGGTTGGACAGGGCTTGGGGCAACCTGGGCTGGTGGGAGGTGTCCCTGCCCATGGCAGGGGGTGGGAATGGATGATCTTTAAGGTCCCTCCCAACCCAAACCAGTCTGGGATTCTCTAGTGCAAAATAAGACCTTATTTCCTCAGGATAACCTCAGGACAACCTCAAAGCATGGAAGTTCCAGGCACTCCCCACCTTTGGGAGCATCTTCCCATCCCCAGGTCATCCCACACCATGTTGCCATCTCCCCAGATCATCCCACAGCATCTTCCCAGGCCATCCCACAGCATCTTCCCATCCCAGGCCATCCCACAGCATCTTCCCATCCCAGGTCATCCCACAGCATGTTCCCTCCCCCAGGTGATCCCCTATTAAGTGGTTGAGCTCAGAGAGCTGAGTGGTCCCCACTGCTGAGAAGGTGCCAGGAATACCCCACAACATCCCTTCCCTCTGCTCCCCTAAACAGGTGGTGACAACCTGACAGCAGAAAAACTCTGGGATAGGATGTGCAAGCAGAAATACAGTTGGAATTGTTCATCCTGAGACATTCCATGAACAGCAGCACCGAAAACCATGAAAAACTCAGGATGCCACTGAAAGGGAGAAGGGGGAAAAGCCTGGAAAAGGGACTGGGGACAAGGCCTGGAGGGACAGCACACAGGGAATGGCTTCCCACTGCCAGAGGGCAGGGCTGGGGGGGATCTTGGGAAGGAATTGGTGGCTGGGAGGGTGGGCAGGCCCTGGCCCAGGTTGGGCAGAGAAGCTGTGGCTGCCCCTGGATCCCTGGCAGTGTCCAAGGGCAGGCTGGACGGGGCTTGGAGCACCCTGGGCTGGTGGGAGGTGTCCCTGCCCATGGCAGGGGGTGGAATGAGATGCTCTTCAAGGTCCCTTCCAACCCAAACCATTCCATGACTCCACAATTATTGCCACCAACATCTGCAAACACTGCCCAGTTCAAGTTCAAGACAAGCAGAAGACAAAGCCAAGAGCCAAACCATGGGCACACTCAGGATCCCATCCCATGTGAATCAGCCTAAATACTTCCAACCAGTATTTTTAACCAGCTGCTGAGGTATCAGAGAGACAGTTCAAAACAACCAGGGTGGCAGCAAACAGCACCATGTCCTGGCACAGCACACCTTGGCACCCCAGCCTGGATCCCCCTCCCCGGGCAGGTGGTGACTCCCACCGTGGGCACGAGGCTGGAGCCAAGCACAGCCCTCTGGCAAAACCCAGCTGTCCTAAACAGAGCACAGCTGCAGGAAAACAAAAGCACCAGAAATCCAAGCCTGGCAGAAAAGGGAAGGAAGCAAGATGAGAAGTTCCCCAAAGCGGTATCTTGGAGCCTTCTGGGTGTCTCTTCCCAGTGGTGTGTTAATGGTATTGGCTCATCTTCTCTCAGTAGTTGGTCTGAGTCAAAAGGGATTTTCCAGACTCCACTGAGCACTTTTGAGGTTCATCTCTGCTCCAGAGTGAAAAGGCAAACTGCAGAGATTTTTTAAAAAGCACCTTCCTCTCTCTATATATGAATTTATTGCAACACTTTTCAACCTCAGAAACTGAGCTGAGGAAGCTGTGGCTGCCCCTGGATCCCTGGCAGTGCCCAAGGGCAGGCTGGATGGGGCTTGGAGCACCCTGGGCTGGTGGGAGGTGTCCCTGCCCACGGCAGGGGGTGGAATGAGATGACCTTTAAGGTCCCTTCCAACCCAAACCATTCCATGATATATATTAATTTTAAAGTTTCAGCATCTTTGAAAATTCAAGCCACTTATCCACCAATCAGGAATTCACAAACCACATGCAAATTCCAAGTTGTAGGCAATAATATCTGGACTGTTTCATCCTTTAGAAAATAATATCCACTGTATCAACACTTTGCCTGCAACCAAGAATAAGCAGGTTCTGGAAACCTGAGCGAGTCTCATTCCACGTGCCAAACTCTCTGGGAGCCTCTGCTCACAAAACTCCTGGAACAATTTTGTCTGGAAACAATTCCTGAATTATTCTCCACAGAAATGCTATCAAGAGTGATCTAAAAAATCAAATAAATTAATCCTGTTAGTACCATAGCCCCAGCCACATCACATCTCAGGGGGAAATAAAAATTAGAGTGTTTCAACATCAACAAAATTCAGTGAAACTTCAAGCAAACAACGTAAAACCAAAACACAGGATTTAGTTTTATAAACATAAGCACAGTCCAACTTCTTTGATATGTTTTTAGTACAAACTCCTGTGTGAGTTACTCAGGCTCCTTACTGAACTCACTGCCATCAGGAGCAAATAAAGGATATTTTAAATATATCTATAACTCAGAGTTGATGTCTCTGAAGGGAAAATAAATAGGAGCTGAGTTCTCCAGCCTTGCCCTGGGGTTCCAGCAGGGCAGCAACAGGAACACTCCCCCAGACACTCCCCAGGACACATGGAAATAAACCCTCGGCACTAAAAGCAAACTCAAACTGGAATTTCATCCTTCCATTAGGCAGAGAAAGCTCCAGTGACCTCCAAGCTCCAGTAAAAAAAGCCACCAGCTCCTGTTCCTTCCCTCCCCGTGCCCACTGTGCCATCCCAGCCGGCGGGCACGGATAACTGGGACGTGCCCTACGCTGTGCCTGGGCGAGAAGCCTCGGGAAGCACCTCCAGGAGCAGCTCTGGGAGCCTCAGCCAGGAGAGACCCGGAGGGGCTGGAGCGTGTGCAGGGAAGGGAACGGAGCTGGGAAGGGGCTGGAGCAGCAGGAGGGGCTGAGGGAGCTGGGGGGGCTCAGCCTGGAGAAAAGGAGGCTCGGGGGGGACCTTCTGGCTCTGCAACTCCCTGATGGATCCAGGGATGGGTCGGGATCTGCTCCCAGAGGGACAGGACAGGGGGAAAGGGAACGGTTTTAGCTGTGCATGTTAAGGAAAATTCCTCATGGAAAGGGCTGTCTGTCCCTGGCACAGCTGGCCAGGGCAGGGGTGGAATCCCCATCCCTGGAGGTGCTCAAAAACCCCATGGATGTGGCACTTGGGGACATGGGGCAGTGGTGGCCTTGGCAGTGCTGGGGGAACAGTTGGACTTAATGAGCTCAGAGTGCTTTTCCAACCCAAATAATTCTGTGATCCCATGACAATTTTATCACTCACATGCAGAAAAACAGACACCAGAAAGGAGGGAGAGCATCCCTTCCCAGCTGCCTTTGCCACCTTGCCCCCATACCCCTTGGGTATTCCACCTCCTCCTCTGCCAGGAGCAGCTGCTCCACCTTAAGGAAACAAAACTCAGGCCCTTTACTACAATCCTTGCAAGGTCCTAAACTACAACCCCGACTTTACAACCTCCAGGGCGGAAAAACAACAGCAAGATTTTAAACACAGACACTCCTGTGCATGTATACACAGCACTTACACCTGGTTTCCAATGCTGAGTGCATTCCAATTTTCCCTGATTTCCAAGTGGACTGCAATATTTAAGAATCGAAAGGAGGGATTTAGGAAGGTGAACTCCCATGTTCCAACCATGAGTGCAGCTTTTTCGAAGTCAGAGACAAAACTGAAGCAGTGACAGGGATGAAGGTCTGAGGAAAAAGAGCTTTCTAAGGGAAATCTTTTATATTAAAGAATTCTGTGTATTTAATTACTCCCCACTGTTTCTGGGAGGCCCTGAAAAGCACAAAACCAACCCAGGAAAATCAGCCAGCACTCCGTGGCATCTCCCGGGTAAAGCACCACATCTGATATTGGAAAGCACCAGATAACCCCACGTGTTTCGAATGACAACACGAGCAATTCCAGCAGGGTGGATTTTTCAACTGCAAATTAGCACACACTGAGAAAATTCCTACAGAGACAGGGAACTGCACAACCGGGCAAAGCCTCAAAGCTGTTGTCTTAATTACCAGCTAATAAATCTAAAGCGATCCCGTTGTTATTAGCTGAGGACAAAAAGGAGCTTGCAATTCAGGATTAAATCATTCTGCAGCGCTTCCCTCCAACATTAAAGGTACATTATATGCTGGTGCATCATATAAGCTGCCACAGAAGAATTAGCAGTATCTTGCCCGAGACGTTTGGCACATTAAAAAAGCCCCAACAAAATAGAAAAACAAACCAAAAACAAACTAACGAGCCCAAAAGCCCCTTTCTCATTCTCATTTTGAAGCTGCTAAATGTAGAGATAGATGCCAGCGCTGAGTTTTCCTCCTCTCTCCCCTCTCCTCCCCAAGTGCCTCAAGCACTCCACAATTAAAAGTCATTGTTTCGGGTAAATTTGGAGTGCAAGGCAATAAAGAAAGGGCTGTCACAGCCCATTCTCAGAACAAAGGCTTTGCAGCCTAAATTGATTAACAATTTGGCTTTGTTCATGGTCTCTAAAGGCACCGAGGTTAAAGGATAGATCCTGGAAGCAAACGCCTGGATTTATGGGTCTGGAATAGCGATCAGCCCCACTGGGGAGGAGAGAAGCAGATAAAAACCCCATCTGTGAATCTCCTGCATCCCAGTGAAACCCCCTTCTCCTGCCAGCTCCCTGCCACAGCACAGGTAAAGCTGGGAACGTGTCACTAATCCCAGGCCGGGGCTCCCAGATGAAGGCAATGACATTCCTGCAAAATCCAGCTGCATATGGATTAGCGAGGGGGAAATCCAGGGGGAAATCCTTCAATAAGACCCAATTAGGATCACGGAATCACGGCAAGGGACTTTCTGGATCATCCAGGTGTTCACAGACTCCCTCCACGAGCCTCCAGTGCCACCAACACAAAGCCCTCAAGTCGAACAAACTCCTGCCAAAGTCGCTGCTGTACCATAATCAGAAAAGCATGGAATGGTGTGGGTGGGAAGGGAACTCAAAGCCCATGCGGTGCCATGGGCAGGGACACCTTCCCACCAGCCCAGGTTGCTCCGAGCCCTGTCCAACCTGCAAACAGAGAGCATCTCCACCACTCCCACAGCAACACTTTGCTATCATCCCAGCACTGGAGAACCATCCCCTGCACTGCTCCCACCAGGGTTGCCCTCCCAGAGGGAATCAGGTATTCCCACTGTGCCAGAGGCGACAGGAGGGCGATGATCCTTCTCCATGCTCACTGTTCTCCCGCTCTCCTCCCGCTTCCACGGCACAGCTGAAGTGGGAGCTGCCTTGAAAGCCCATCAGCTGACTGACACGGTTAATTTGCTCTGGGAAACACTGCTCCTCCAGAGGCAGGGATTAGCCTTTGCCTTCCTGTGCGAGATATGCAAAATTATGGAAAGCGATTTCCTGGCTGCCGATCGGAGATAAGGGCAGAGCCTGGAAAGCCCTCGGAGGGCTGGGAAAGGATGCTCAGAGAAATGGCAGCAGGTAAAAGGGATCGATGCAGCCTGTGAGTCACAACCCGCAGCAGTGACGCTCCAAAAGCCTCCTAAATCCCTCTCTGCTCCGGAAAAACAGCCCTTGATCTGACAAGGCGTGCACTCCAAAGGGGGCCGAACGAGCATGGACAGCCTGAGAGGGCTCACAGGGAATAAAACGCTGCCACAGCCCGCAAAATCAGTCAGTCAGCCAAGGAAATCAGCCCTGGTATCACCATCATGTTCCCAATCCTGACACACCGTCCCAGCTCCTGACTGAGGTGTGTCCTTCAGGGAGGGCTGGTGCCTCTGCCCCTTCTTTCCCACTGGAGCTTCCAGCAGCAGCAGCTCCCATCCTGAAATAAATCCCCTCCTTGGCTTAAATAAACTGAGCTCCTCTAATATCTAATAATCTAGAGCTCCTCTTCATGCTCTCCTTGCCCAACCAACTCTCCTGGTGGGGAAGGAGAGGGATTTTAAAGGCATTTTAATGTAAAAATGCACTTCAGCTCCTCTTTACAGAAGAGGTTTGCTTGCTCTCTTACCCTACAAACCCAAAAATGTATTATTATAAGCGAGCTAATTATATCCAGAAAGAAATCATTTGACAAGCCCAAATTAGAATCACAGAATCCTGGAATGGTTTGGGTTGGAAGGGATTTTAAACCCACCCAGTGCCACCCCCTGCCATGGGCAGGGACACCTCCCACCAGCTCAGGGTGCTCCAAGCCCCGTCCAACCTGCCCTTGGACACTGCCAGGGATCCAGGGGCAGCCACAGCTTCTCTGCCCAACCTGGGCCAGGGCCTGCCCACCCTCCCAGAAGGGGAGAACTTAATCCTAATAAGATTTTTTTTCCTAATAGTAGATATTCTCTTCCTAATGATTAAAATAAATAAATTTCAATTTTTAATTTAAGTCGCGGTTAGAATTGCCCAACCTCGAGACTAAGACAGCAGAAACTCTGAAGGACTCCCCTCCTCCAGCCCCATTTCCTCATGTCAGAAAATCCCCCCAAAGTGTGCTGGACCCCAAGAGACACCCCCACATTCCCAACCACCCAGGAGAGACGCTGCTTTTTCACACCAGCCCCCTTTGGACACACCAGAAATGCCTCTAAGTTCTTCCAGCTACTGAATTCCAGCTGAAAGCATCCCAAACTTCAGATCCTTGTCTATCCCTCCTATTCCTTCCTTCCCAGCCTATCTCAGAGCCCACGAGGCAGAATTACTCCCTGCACAAGCTCAGCTTTATCTCTGCCCAACCAACGAGCCGAGTGCCATCACTGGGTGCCTTTACCACAAATTGTTCCCCCCACTCCAATTTACGGAGGAAAACAAAGAAGAAAAGACATTAATGGGATAATTGCACCTCCAGGAGTGTGTTCTCCACCCGAGCAGTATTTTGTAAGCACAGGTCCCCCGCGGTGCTGCTGTTATCTGTGGGGTTACCCTTGATCTCCTCGCCACAACTCCAATCTTGCTGCTCTCACTTCTCCAAAACACCTTCCCCAGTGCCTGTGATTTATGCAGAAATGATTCCAGGACAAAAGGGCACTTCTTGAGGTCCCCCTGAAGCCCACCCTGACCATGCAAATAGGGGAGGACACAGCAGTTGCCTCCTGAGCTGATCCAACAGTTGGCCTCTGCTTTCCCCATCTGTTCCCAAATCCACTTACTGCATCTTGGCCTAGTTCTTTGAAACAAAGATAATTCAGCTTGCAAGGGTTTGTAATGCCCGGGAAAACTCAGCTCTCATCCTTCAGTGGCAGTCCTGAGGTGCTCCTGGGGTTTGGGTCTGATTCACACCAGCCAGGAGGAGAAGAAAACACATCTCACCCATCATAACCCACCTCACCCTGCAGCAGAAAAAGGAATATATGAAGCCTCTCCCTGCCCTGCACATCTCGAACCCCTAAAACCTCTGGCCAAGAGCCTCACCCCAAAACACAAGCCCTGAAAGACAAAAGGACAGAGAAAGGACATCATTGTGATGGATGAAGAGGATCATCAAAGGCTCATGATGGAAGATCTCCAGAGCCAGGCTGGCCCCAGCAAGGTCTGCCAATACACCATCCAAAATACTCATTGCATGGAATAAGCCAGCCTGACTTTAGGTATATATATATTATATAAAACATACATGATACCTGTGCTTAAATCAAGGGTCACAGAATCCCTTTTTAAAAACTGAAGTGTGGCACTAAAATTCTGGTTAGAAACTCAAATTAAACCAAACTCTCCACAACATTCTAGTTCAGCAATTTCTGCTTGTGTTACCTACACTCATAAGGGCCAGATTTCCAACTCGGGGTAAAATATAATCAGTGTCACTTCAAGAGAAGAGACCCCACATATGTATTTGTCTATACAGAACCTTAAACCAACTTAACACACATCCAGCCACGCTTTTTCAAGCTCAAAGGCTTAATAATCTACCAAAGCAAAGTTACCTTTTAATGTCAGGGGAGCTATTTTAGACCATTTCAAGAAGCATTTCTGATTCTCTCGCAGTCAACGAACTTGCATTTGTTGTTCTGCCCTCCTGTTTCAGCTGCTTATTGTGATTCAAGGGGGG
>VXBX01000917.1:65640-77764 GCA_013400415.1 Scytalopus superciliaris
GTCCAAGGCCAGGTTGGACAGGGCTTGGGGCACCCTGGGCTGGTGGGAGGTGTCCCTGCCCATGGCAGGGGGTGGAACTGAATGATCTTTAATGTCCCTTCCCATCCAAACCATCCCATAATTCTCTGACTAACACTCATTTGCAAATAACACACACGATCTGTCAGGTGATTTCTCCTCCCCTTTCCCAAAATTAGGAAGCCTCAGTCAGTGCCTGGATGTGCAGTCCCTGCAGGAGGATTTCAGCTGCAGCCCAAGCACCCCTGCGAGCCCTGCAAATACAGCCTTGGCATTCAAATTCTTTAACCCTCCCTGCTCAGACCTGACAGACACATCAACATTCCCCTCAGCTGAAGAGCCCTTCACTTTGATAAGCTTTCAAGCTGTCAGGCCTGCGTTTCAGCCCAGCAAAAGCATTCATTGGCAGGACATGTGTTGGGAATGAAAAGGGGCTGAGCTGCTGATTTAACCTCCCAGCCAGCGGGAATGGGGAATAAATGGAGTTTAAGGCCATCCCCAGAGAGCAGAGAATCATCATCCTGCTGCACTTTGCTCAGAGAGATGCAAAAACCTCAATTTCCTATGAGAAAAGTACAATGAGCAGCAGCAATCCCTGTTCAGTGCCATGTCTGAACCTGCTGCCCCATTCTGCCAAACCACTGCACCCCAAAATCCCCCCCTGAGCCCTCAAAAAGCACATTTTAGGGTCTGGTTTAACTCCAAAGCTGCCCCTCTCCGTCACTGCTCATTTCTAGGCCAAAAGCAGAGCCCAGAATTCAGTAGTAGCACTTCCAGAAAAGCTCCAGTCAGAAATCAGTCAGTGTTGCTGCAAAAATGAAAATATTGAGATGTTCTATAAATAAACATCACAGCCTGACCCACTTTCCTAATAGGGATAGAAATAATTCCTTTTATTTCCTGTCTAACATTCAAAAATTTCTAAGCTACTATGTAGCAGAGTTACCTGCTGGGAAAAGTGATCCCTAAAAAAAATAAAGTAGCCAGGAACCAGTTTGGTATAAGGGTTAATTTTGGTGGTTTCCACACAGATCCTCAGCTGGAACAGCCAAAGTACAACCCAAAGTCCAGACAGGGCCTTATGAACCTACAGAATGACAAACCCTTAACATTTTAAAGGAGGTTTTTTGGCTGAAACAACACCATGAATGATGTGGGAAGAGCAGGGAACCAAAAAAGAAAACTCTATTTATTAATGAAACCAGTTCCCAGACAACTTAATAGTGATTTAATGACACCTCGATCGAGATGTTCTTAAGGATGCCACGAGGAGTAAAAATAACATGAAAAATAAAATAATAGCAAAAATAATGCCATGAGTATTAAAAACAATAGCAGCAAAGGAGACTTTGAAGCATCAACCATTAAACTTGAGAGAACAAGGGACATGTGGTCCCCCAAAAAGAAAGTCTCTATGTTTGTATCACATGAGGATATCCTCCCTGCCCCAAAAACCTCCTCCCCCTCACACATGGCAGTGAAAAGAATGAAAGGCACGTTAATATCCCTTGACTTGAAGGAGGGGACAGACAAGAATTTCATTGAGGGGAGAAGGAGAAATCCACTGAGCACCGATAATAAAAATCAACCACCTTTCTGTGGCTACAATCTCCTAAAATCTATTTAAATGATTCCATTTTCCACCTCATTTCAGAGAAATGAGCTCCCAGACAGGATTCCCTCGAGCCACAGGAGCTCCCTCTCTGAACATTCCCACCTGCAGGGCCATGGGCAGTCACTGGAGCAGGGATGGGACCCCTGGCTCTGGGAGGAGAGCCCAGAGCTGGTGACACCCTGAGGGATGGGATGGCATCCACAGGGACCCAAACAGGCTGGAGAGGGGGAGACTGGGGGAACCTTATGGGGCTCAACAGGGACAAGTGCAGCTCCTGCTTCTGGGTTGGGGCAAAGCCAGGTCTGGGAGCAGGCTGGGGATGAAGGGATGGAGAGCAGCCCTGGGGGGAGGGACTGGGGGTGTTAGGGGATCCAGGCTGGAGCCCCTCTGGGATGGAGCCAGGCTGGGAGAGCTGGGGGGGCTCCCCTGGAGAAGGGAAGGCTCCAGGGACACCTGAGAGCCCCTGGCAGTGCCTAAAGGGGCTCCAGGAGAGCTGGGCAGGGACTGGGGACAAGGCCTGGAGGGACAGCACACAGGGAATGGCTTCAAACCAAAACAAGGTCAATTTAAATCTGGTGTAAGGAAGAACTTTGCTACAAATGAGGGTGGGCAGGCCCTGGCCCAGGTTGGGCAGAGAAGCTGTGGCTGCCCCTGGATCCCTGGCAGTGTCCAAGGGCAGGTTGGACGGGGCTTGGAGCAGCCTGGGCTGGTGGGAGGTGTCCCTGCCCATGGCAGGGGGAGGAATTAGACCAACTTTTTGGTCCCTTCCAACCCAAACCATTCTAGGATTTTATCTTTCAGCACCTGCAGAATCAAGTGGAAATTAGCAGCAACCTTGAAAACATCAGCATTTTAAATCAGATGTTAAATCAGCATTTAACTTCAGACTGCCAATATCCAGGAGAAAGAGAGATGGGAATAAAAAAGCTCTCTTCTAATTTCTGGTTTTACAGGAACTCTTCATTTCCTCACACATATTGGTACAGAATTGTAAACACTTCCATAAACACTTAATCAGTTCTTCTCCCTTCCCTTTTCCAGCTGAGGGCAGCTGTTCCTCTATCTCCCAGACTGTTGTGCTCAATTCTTAATCACAGCAAGAAAAGGGATGATTTGCAGCCCCCTGCAGAAAGGCAGGAGCAGTGTTTCCCCCAAACTCCTTCTAATGAAAGCAATTTCACACCAAACAGACAAAAAAGGAGCTAAATAAGGCAGGCAAAGACGGAACCCTTCAATATTTCCTGGAGGCTGGTGGGCACAGGGGGCTCCTTGAAAAGCTCCCCTTTGGAAAGTGCAACAAAATTCCAAAGTTCAGAATAATCCAGACGACTCCAAACGAAGGCAGGACTGCAGTGACACCCTAAAACTGTCCCTGCCACCTCCGGGGTGGCACATCACCTGCAGCACCTCCCCCCCTCAGCCAAAACCCCGCCTTAGCAAACCCAGGAAAGGCCAGACTTCACGTAGCTTACGCTAAAACCAGCTTAATCCCTTCAATGAAAACTTTCTGCTGCTGGCACAGGTCGGTGTAACCACACTGGGATTACTCCACCAGCCAGCCCACAGCTTTTCCAGCAGCTCCTGGCAAGAATGAAGTAAACCCAGGGAGCTCAACCCAGCCCAGTGTTTGTTTAAGAGCCTGAAAAAAATAAACCAAATGTGAAAGTCATCCAGTAACTCAACAGCTCCAAACTGCAGGAGGTGAAGAGTTGGAGGGACTTTGAAATGCCAGACAGTGTTTGTCAGCCTTGCTGTGACCACGATCCCGAAGGAACAGGGCTGGTTTAGTCACCAGGAACAGCTGCACTTCATTAAATGCATCTGCACAATAAATTTTACAATCCAGAGCAGAGATTTCCTAACCCACTAATTGAAAGTCTTGGCTATTCAAACCCCCAGACAGGATTCCTTCCCAGGGCAGAAAGAGCAGCAAAACTCACTTTTTAAAACAGAAAATGCTTCCAAAAAATGAAGATGGGCTGGCAGAGCCGGGGGGTGCTCCCCTGGAGAAGGGAAGGCTCCAGGGACACCTGAGAGCCCCTGGCAGTGCCTAAAGGGGCTCCAGGAGAGCTGGGCAGGGACTGGGGACAAGGCCTGGAGGGACAGCACCCAGGGAATGGCTTCCCACTGCCAGAGGGCAGGGCTGGGGGGGATCTTGGGAAGGAATTGGTGGCTGGGAGGGTGGGCAGGCCCTGGCCCAGGTTGGGCAGAGAAGCTGTGGCTGCCCCTGGATCCCTGGCAGTGTCCAAGGGCAGGTTGGATGGGGCTTGGAGCACCCTGGGCTGGTGGGAGGTGTCCCTGCCCATGGCAGCGGGGTGGGGATGAGCTGATCTTTAAGGTCCCTTCCAACCCAAACCATTTTGCTCTTCTAAATTGGACTTTTTAAGCACATTTTAATCAAGCAAAGACTATGAGAACCCATTTTATTTTTGGCATCCAACGCTGAAAATTTCGGAGACAACGCAGTCCCTGGCACATAACACAGAACTCATGGTTTGTGTCAGCGCAGCCTTAGCAACAGTCTCGCTGCAATACCTTCATAATCCAAGACCTGTTAGCATTTCTTTCGAGGAGAAGCAGCTCTGGAGTGTTTGTGTGTGAAACACTCGGTGCAGGGAAGGTCACCCTCGCAATTCCTCAGCTCTGGAGGCGGATGTTCCTACACGGCGGGGTTATTTTCCTCTCTCTCGTAGTAAAGCAGTCTCGACAACCACTACCAAGAAACTCTCCCCCTTTAACAAAAATACTAAAGCAACAATGCAACGAACCCAACAAAACCAAGCAGTGCCACAATTGTGGGCGCCCTTGGAGCTGCCCAGCAAAGAGCCAAACTCCCCCAGGGGAAGGCGTGGCTGAAGAAATCCCTGCTCCCATCCCCACCTCTGCCATATGCACCTTTCCTGTGGCTTCTCAAGGGAGTTATTCTCGGGTGGCAGCGGGAAAAAACCAAATTCCATCTGCTCCCAACAGATTTGGAACAACAAAAAGCAAGACGGCGAAGTTTGGAAATAACCCCTCGCTTCGCTGCCAAGCTGAGCGTGACTGACAGGCCACCTAAAAAGGTCCCCGCTTCTTATTTAGGATTCAGCCATCAGGAATGCCTTCCTCACTCTGGAAGCATCCATAGGAGAAGGCCTTCAGAGGAAGGAGGGTTTGGATGGGATATTGGGAGGGAATTGGTGGCTGGGAGGGTGGGCAGGCCCTGGCCCAGGCTGGGCAGAGAAGCTGTGGCTGCCCCTGGATCCCTGGCAGTGTCCAAGGGCAGGTTGGACGGGGCTTGGAGCACCCTGGGCTGGTGGGAGGTGTCCCTGCCTATTGCAGAGGGTGGGAATGGATGGGCTTTAATGTCCCTTCCAACCCAACCCATCCCACGATTCTAAGAGCATGTTTGCACTGACAAAATGCTGCTGTGTCCGCCTTAGTTTGCTAAGAAAAAGCAGGGAAGGAAAAGGTTTTTCCCTCATTCCAGTTTCCCAGTCAGTTTCCTGCATTTTCACCCCATTATCTCCATCCACAGCCGAGATAAACCATCATTTATAAGACAGACAGAGAATCTCTGCTGTCCCTGCCCTCAAACCCTGCCAGGACAATTCCAGCCCTGCCTCCAAAGGGCCCAAACCACAATGTGTTACTGGGCTGTGCCCTGGGAGGATCAGGAGAGCCACTTGTGCCCAGCCCCCTGGAGCTGCGATCCACATCCCACTCCACATGGAGTGCTGCCCTCCAGCACTCTCCAACACGGTCTGCCTTGGAAGGATTCCCAGGAATATTGACAGATACAAGGCTCTTTTCCTCCTGGATGCACTTTAATCCCTGCCCTGCTGGGGGGCTGGTGGGCACACACAGGGCAGCGCTGGTGTCTAAGCCCTCCTTTCTGCTCTTTAACACCATAAATACCCAACTCCAGGTGAGGCAAAGGAGGAAATTCCAGCTGAGCACTTCCCAGACCTACCCACGGATGTATCAATGCTTCATAAGGTCAGTAACTTCCTCTCAGCTCCTGTGCTTCAAATGAATCTGTCAGAGGTAATTTATAGCAAGAGAAATAAGAAGTGAAGCCATCACGGTGATAAATTCCTCCCCGACACATGAAAAATCCCCTGGACAAGCCTTTTCAGGAACCATTTTGTTCTCAGGCTAAAATTACTTCTGCAAAGGTATAAATAAAAACTCATGGCTTCAAAGACAAAAGAAAACACACAAATGTCTGCACAATGTTTTCTGGGAAATTTTAAAATTCAAATATGCAGTTTCCGAGCCCCTTGGAGCACTCCGAGTGTTTGGACAACGAGCACTTGAGCGGGTGAGGTTCCCACAGCCCAGGTCACGTCAGAGCCCTGTTACACCTGAACTCACAGCCTCAGAAAGCAAACAGGATTCCCAGGAAAGCAGAGGGAAAGCTCTGGGAAGAAGGAGAGCTGTCACAACAGCCCGACTTGGGGACAAGCAAGAGGATGGAGACCCAACTTGTTCTCCCGCTCCATCCCGCCCGCAGGAGCAGCTGCCTCCCTGCCTGCCAAGAGCTCTGCAGTCCTATTTTGAGCTTTTTGCATCTCATTATTTAATTTATTTATTAAAGCCTGAGAGGGGAAAAAGGGAGACAAAACTTGCTCAAAGCATTTGGGCTTTATTTAGATGAAGCCAGGCTGTTCAAACTGGCTCTGAGTCAAACGGTTCCACTAATGACAATCCCTATTTCACAGGGAGCGGGAGCCGTTCATGGATAGACCCTCCAGCTGCACAGCTCTTCACTTTGGGGCTGAGTTCCCCATCTCAGCAAGTTTAACAAGCAGAGTTTGAAGCACATGACAATTCCCAAACCGTGAAATGGCATTTCCCAGGAAATGAGTCGATTTAAGGCTGAGCTGTAAAATTAAAGCCCCTTTACGGCTCCCCATTAGTTAAATATTACAGGTGAGAAAGCAGCAGCTGGCACAGGGACAGCCTGAGCTCTGCTAATGGGCAGGACAGGATCATGGAATCAGGGAGGCTGGAAAAAAACCTCAGGATCACCCAATCCAACCTTTGACTGATCCCCACCTTGTCACCAGCCCAGAGCACTCAGTGCCACATCCAGGGCTGGGGACTCCATCCCTGCCCTGGGGAGCCCCTTCCAATGCCTGACCACCCTTTCCAGGAAGGAATTTTCCCAATATCCAATTTAAACATCCCCTGGTGCAACTTGGGGTTGTTCCCTCCCCTCCTGTCCCTGTTCCCTGGGAGCAGAGCCCGACCCATCCCTGGATCCATCAGGGAGTTGCGGAGTCAGAAGGTCCCCCCTGAGCCTCCTTTTCTCCAGGCTGAGCCCCCCCAGCTCCCTCAGCCCCTCCTGCTGCTCCAGCCCCTTCCCAGCTCCGTTCCCTTCCCTGCACACGCTCCAGCCCCTCCGGGTCTCTCCTGGCTGAGGCTCCCAGAGCTGCCCCCGGGGCTGGAGGTGCCCCAGCAGTGCCAGCACAGGGACGGGCACTGCCCTGGGATGGGACAATCCAGGTGCCTTTGGCCTCTTGCCCACCTGGGCACCCCTGGGCTCGTGTCCCACCACTGTCACAGCACCCCCAGGTCCTTTTCCAGCTTTCCAGCCCCTCTGCCCCAGCCTGGGGCTGCAGGGGATGGTGTGACCCAAGGGCAGGACCTGGCCCTGTTGTCCCTCATGCCATTTGGTCTCAGCCCATCCAGATCCCTCTGCAGAGCTTTCCTGCCCTCCAGCAGATCCACATCCCACCCAACTTTGTGCCATCCGTGAACTTACTGATGGTGCCCCCAATCCCCTCATCCAGATCATCAATAAAGACATTACTGATACACAGATCTCAAACAAGACTGGGCCCAATACTGAGCTGATTCCAACTCCCCAGGGCAGGGAGGGCCAGCAGCACTCAGACCTTTGCCATCGACTACATCACAAATCACACCATGATTTTCTCCTGTTTCCCCCTCCCCTAAAGAACCATTCGGTATTTCAAAGGCAGAAAAAGCAAGAATTGATAAACACTGAATGCTCCTTTTTAAGAGCTGAGCCATTCCTTCAAAAGTTTAACTTGAGCCACCATTTTCTACGTGTGGGCAACACCAAAACCAAAAGCGTTTCATGAACAGCGAGCACAGGAAATCCTTGAAAGCAGACAGGGCTCTACAACCAAAGACAATCACCAAGTTCACCCACAGGACCTTTCACAACACCCCCTTTTAGCACGGGGCAGTTTCAGAGAAAAACCTGTGAGTTAAACTCAGAGTTTGTTATTTGCAGGGCAGTTTTCACCCCGTCGCTTCCCCAGCCGTCAATAAGTCACTCCCAGATGGCAGAACAACTCCCTGTGATCCCGACAGTCCCTCCTGAACCCAAAGCAGCCCTTTTCTTTGCTCTGGAGACAGAATTATTTCTACATGAGCAGCGCTGCGACTTGTCAACAAGCAGGGGCTGCTCTGCCAGACGAGCCCAGCCCTCGCCCAGCCACCAGTTTGCTGCAGAGCACTTCCCATCCTGCCCTTCCCAGTCACATTCCCACAATCCCCCTACACGGGGCCATTGGCAAGAGCAGGATTTTATGGGAGCCTCGGGGTAGCCAAGCGTTACATAAAAATTCCCTGCCAGTGCAAAGCCTTTGCAGGGTTATTAACGACGTCAGTTCGGAAACTGTTGTAAAAATAACCACTTTTTGACCCAAAACCGAATGACAAATCATTTCTGTAAATAAATATGGGGGGGGAAAAGAGGTAATTTGCAAACATGCCTTGCTGACAGGAGGACTTTACCATCACACTTTTGCCCGGTTTCCATCATTCCCCACCAAAAATACAACTTCCCACCCGGGGTTTTATTTGAATTTCCCAAACCATTAAAAGCCAAAAGAGTTAAAAATAATGTTTCAATCTTATAAGCATGTCACTTTAGCACACCAACTGCTGGGTCCCTCACACAAGCCCCCAAAACTGGGAGAACACAATTTTCCAGCAGAAAGCTGGAAACTTAAAACCTTGTAGTTCAAAATAAACCCCCAACGTCGCAACTTTGTAAGGAATGAAAAAAACCCGTGACTTCCTCCAAGTTAATTTTATATACACAACACCTGAGACACCCCGTGAGGCTCCTGAAAAGTCAGGATTCCTCCAGCAGTGGGTTTGGGATGAATTTGAGCTCGGAATGGGGAGCAGAGGGGAGAACCCCCAAGCCTGCTCTGCCGTCAGCAGCTCACCATGAAAAGCCATAGCACACACACATTATTTTGCTTTAATTGATTTCATTCGAGGCTGCTGTTCTACATTAAGACTGTCACAAGCCTTAATATATCTTTGATATTAAAATTTAACCACGAGGAAAGTATTTTTTTCCTTTTGGAAATGACCAAGACACAAAACACCGGGATCTGCTCCCAGCGAGCCCGAGAGCAACGCGTGACAAACAAACAATCATACCGAAGGTTTTTTAAAACTATTTAATAGGTTTTTAAAGGGAAGGACAAAGTGTTCTGCAATTACTGACTTCCAGTTTCTAATGTGAGTCGGTGTCACTGGGCTGTCCAGGGAGGGATGCAGAGGCTCATGGAATGACTGGTGATGGAGTGAATAATCAGACTCTCCGGATTAAAGTCGGGGCTCGTTCCACCTCAAAAATCACCTCAATAATAGTTTCGGTTTAGCACCCCTGAAGCACCACGGGAGGTTCTCGGGCTGATAAGAAAACAGCTGCAGGCCAAGAGCATTTGCTGATCAATAAAAACCTCAAGGAGAAACACACCAAGCAGAGCCCCCAAACACAACCCCAGCAGAACCCTCTTTGCTAACAGGTGATTAAAAGGAACCATCCGATCACAGGGCTGTGATATTACCCACAGGATGCTCCCACCAGTGCTGTGAACCATAATAGCGTTTTCCCCTCCTTCCCTTCTCCTGTGTCTTCCCAAACACATCACGCTGACAAATAACAACCACTCAAGGACCATTTACTGCTTCTGGGTCTCTCTCTTTTCTTTTTTTCTTTTTTTTTTAACTTCATCTTAACAGGCTTTCTCTGTAAATCCCTGTGAGCACGTCGCTGCCTCAGCCCCATTCTGTCACTTTACCCTGCTCTGCCGGGATGGGGCTGTGAGCTCTGCACCCACGGGCTCCCCGATGACGTCACTGATGACGTCAGCGCCGCACATCTGGGCACACAGGGCAGGGATGAAAACACCAAATCAAGTTCCAGCTCCAACCTCTCACCTTCTCCCGTTTTTTCACATGGAATGGTTTGGGTTGGAAGGGACATTAAAGATCAGCTCATTCCAGCCCCTGCCATGGGGCAGGGACACCTCCCACCAGCCCAGGGTGCTCCAAGCCCCGTCCAACCTGCCCTTGGACACTGCCAGGGATCCAGGGGCAGCCACAGCTTCTCTGCCCAACCTGGGCCAGGGCCTGCCCACCCTCCCAGCCACCAACTCCTTCCCAATATCCCCCCCAGCCCTGCCCTCTGGCACTGGGAAGCCATTCCCTGTGTGCTGTCCCTCCAGACCCCTATAAATAATCCCTCTCCATTTACCATTATAGCCCCCTTTAGGCACTGGAAAGCCACCATTAGGCCACCCTGACCCTCCTCTTCTCCAGGCTGAACAACCCCAATTCTCTCAGCATTTCGTCCCAGCACAGCTGCTCCATCCCTCTGATCCCCTCTACAGCCTCCTCTGGTCTCACTCCAACAGCTCCATGTCCTCCCAGTGCTGGGACTCCAGGGCTGGATACAGCATTCCCAGGCTGGACACAGCATTCCAGGGATGGACACAACACTCCAGGGATGGACACAGCACTCCAGGTGGGGTCTCACCTGAGCAGGGCAGACTTCCCTCCCTCAGTGCTGTTTTAACCCTTCCCCACCCCTTTAACATTCCCCCAATTGCTCCCTTTCCATACCTATAATCTGAGGGGGCACCTGATTAATTCTGTATCAACAGAAATGGCCGAATGGAAGGGAAACTCTCCAGTTTTTGTGGCTACCACAGCAAAGTTGCAAAGTCCTTCACAGATCACGTAGTACAGTCCAGCTTTTGGTGCTGCCATTGAATCCAAGAGGCTTCCAAAGCCCAGATTGCATTTATTGATCCCTTACAGGTGCCTTCATCCTAAATGGTGCTTTTAAAACGCTCCACACACACATATATGCTGTGTTCAAAACAGTATCACTTGAAAATGGCAAATCTACCTGTTATTTTCTGGTTGTGTCCACCATTCTTTCCTTTCACGTTCTCTTAAGCCCCTGTTTGCTCTCAAGGTCACACTGATGGGTCTGTAGATAACAGATCATCTTTTCCTCAACCTTTTTTTTTTTTTTTAAATCACTATTCCACAGTCCAAAGACTCAACTAATGCTACTTTCTATGACCAACTCTTCACCTTCTTCACCCTATTTTTAAAACTGCTGTTAAAAAGATGATGAGCACACCTGCTCAAGGGCAAAATTTGATTATAATTAGATGAAGAAAAGATTTTAAAAGTGAATTAAGGTTACAGAGGATATAATAAAACTTAATAAAACTTCTGAAAAATCTAATCAAAGCATTAAGATTAAAAGAGCCCCAATGAAAAAGGCAGAAAAAACCTGATTTGAACCAGCGAACGGGAATCCCGCCAGTACAAATAATCAGGACATGGGACAACACGGGCTATTTTAGGGGGAACACAATCCAAATGTTATGACTGGGACTCCTTCGGACTCCCTGGGTGCAAACAAGTAATAGGATCTGTATCCATGTGTCCCATGTCCCCATTCCAGTGCTGTGGTTTCGGGGTCAGCTTGGGAGAGGACTCGGCATCCTGCAATCCCTGAGGTGGAAAAGAGCCCCCCAAGAGCACACTGAGGTATCCAGGGAAGGCTCTGGTGGCACCTCAGCCTGTAGGGGCTGGGAAGCTTCTCCTCGTGCTGAATCAATTCCCCATCAAAGCTGTTACCCAGCTCATAAATCGCTCCTGGAATTCTGCCCTGTATTAATTCGCTCGGAGAGGGAAGTGCTCCTCCCTCCTGAACTGAACCTTCAGGGAAATCGCAGGGAAGGAGTCAAGGTACAAACCACAGCTGTGAAAAACAGCAAAAAACACCAAAACAACCCCAACCAGATCAAGGGTTGCACAGACATTTATCCCTTCCCTGTTTTCACCCCAGTTGCAATTTGCTGCCGTGAGTTTCCTATGGATATCACTGGGAAACAAGGACAGCAAGGAAGACTCCTGTGCTGTGTTTGGCTTCACCTGCACACAGAACCACAGAACATCCTGAGCTGGAAGGGACCCACAAGGATCCAAATCCTGCACAGACACCCCAACAACCCCACCCTGTGCCCCAGAGGATCATCCCAAGGCTCCTGGAGCTCTGGCAGCCTTGGGGCCGTGCCTACTGCCCTGGGGAGCCTGGGCAGTGCCCACCACCCTCTGGGGGAAGAGCCTTTCCCTGGGTTGCCCCCTGAGCCTGCCCTGGCACAGCCCCAGCCCTTCCCTGGGTGCTGTCCCTGCTCACAGGGAGCAGAG
>VXBX01000917.1:77776-89771 GCA_013400415.1 Scytalopus superciliaris
CCTGGAGCTCTGGCAGCCTTGGGGCCGTGCCCACTGCCCTGGGGAGCCTGGGCAGTGCCCACCACCCTCTGGGGGAAGAGCCTTTCCCTGAGATCCCCCCTGAGCCTGCCCTGGCACAGCTCCAGCCCTTCCCTGGGTGCTGTCCCTGTCACAGGGAGCAGAGATCAGGAGCTGCAGACCCTGATGAGCCTCCCTTCAGCCTCCTCTTCTTCCCTGCAGGAATATTCCTGAAGATGACCTGGGATAAGGCTGCAGGTGCCATATTCCCATCATCTCCCTTTGGTCCCCTAAAGCTCCCAGTGCCAATTATTTCACACAGACACGTCCACGGACAGGGAAAGGGCTCCCCAAAAGGCAACTCACAACACTATATTTACATATTCAGGCCCCAAGCAGGGTTTCATTTCAAAATCCCACACCTGAAAAGCTTGGGTTGGGTTCACTCTGCACGCCAGTGAATATATCAAAGTGTCACTGCCAGGAAATGTATCTTTAAGGTAGTTTATCGTCTCATCAGCAAGACCTTTGCTACCAAGATTAGGATCAGATGATACACAATACACTTCAAATTATATATATCAAAGCTACTTTGGACAACTATTTCAGACTGCTGACCTGACCTCTTTCCTCCTTAGCTTAAGACAGGATATTATACATTAAGGAACATCAAGTGACCTGCACAACAATTATTTTAACTCCACACCTCGGTAATTGCCGAGCTTTACCCACACTACAAGTGTTTTACACGTGCTGGGTACAGAGGCAGCTGCCAAAAGAAAAACAACCCAAAAAGAAAATTTAGAAGCTACCACTCCTACTGTTTTCACTCCTCGCAGGAGTTACAGCAACACACAAACTTCTGAGGGCCGAATTTCTCCAGAGCTGGTTTTTCAGGACCTAATAATGAATGTGCATAACCCAGAGAAAAAGCTTATTAAAAGACTCTGAGCCACTCTAAGGCATTGGAGAAGAACCTCTGTTGAAATGCCACACAGTCATGGCAGAGAGAGAGAGAAATGTGTGTGTATATATTTAACCCCATTAAATTACAGCTATCAGGGTTTTTTTTATTTAATTGGAGCTTCTTGAGCCAAATCACAGCCCTGACCTGCTGTTAATCCTTAGCCCATCAACAGCCCAGACTCCCAGGGGGCTCCATGAGGCACAGCACCTTTTAATGCTCTTACCACGTGTAAGTTGGGAGAACTTACAGACTCTCCACCTCAAAATGGGTATTTTTTTCTTCTTCATACACGACAGAATTACCAGAGACACCACCCACAGTGGGCAGTGACCCTCACTCACCCACCTACTCCTCAATTTCCAGTGGGAATTTGCTGCTTCTGCTCCCACCAGGCACAAAATCGTTCTGCTACGAGGGCACTAATGAAACAACAATTCCAGCTGTGTCTACAGAATCCTGTAAATCTCCCTAAAACTGGACACAGAGATTTCTTTCAGTGAATGGCACGAGTTCAACTTGTGGAAGTGGGACAGACAGACAAGCCTTGATGCCCAGAGGGAGCCTCCTTGAAGCCAAGCCAAGAAGAGCTCAGGCTTCCGCAAATTCATAACTTCTGCAAATTTATGACTTCAAATCAATACAGAATGTATGAAAAATTCACGTGTGAACAGAAATCAATGGACACACACACATGTGGTTGTCTCTTATAGAATTTCTTCCTCAAAGCAGGCAAAAGCAAAGAATCCTGTGGAGCCAGGCTGGGAGAGCTGGGGGGGCTCCCCTGGAGAAGGGAAGGCTCCAGGGACACCTGAGAGCCCCTGGCAGTGCCTAAAGGGGCTCCAGGAGAGCTGGGCAGGGACTGGGGACAAGGCCTGGAGGGACAGCACTCAGGGAATGGCTTCCCACTGCCAGAGGGCAGGGCTGGGGGGGATACTGGGAAGGAATTGGTGGCTGGGAGGGTGGGCAGGCCCTGGCCCAGGTTGGGCAGAGAAGCTGTGGCTGCCCCTGGATCCCTGGCAGTGTCCCAGGCCAGGCTGGACGGGGCTTGGAGCACCCTGGGCTGGTGGGAGGTGTCCCTGCCCATGGCAGGGGTGGGATGGGATGATCTTTAATGTCCCTTCCAAGCCAAAACCATTCCACGAATCTACAAACAAGCTGCAAGAAGTTACATCAGCCCACAAAAAGAGGGGAAATATTTCCCTCCACCTTCCCTGGGAGAATCTCCAGCCCAGCCTTAGAGCCTGATCTCACCATCTCTGGTGAACCTCTTGGTAAAGCCTGTCCTACCTACCAAGGGTCACTACAACCCATGTTCACCTTCACATCTGCACTCGGGTTTTGGTCCCACCTGCCTTGAAATGCTGGGAAATCGGTGGGATTTAGAGGGTGGGAATATGGCACAGGATGTCTCCTCCAGCTCCACGTCCCATCTCATCCCCACTCACCCTGCTTTGAAAACAAGCAAAGCTCAGGCACAGAAGGCACTCTGATGCCTCCACCAGCTTTGATCTGATAACACGATTTTCACATCATGACTTTTTGTCTTTTAATTCCACATGACAAATTCCCGTCAGTGCCGAACAGAGAAATTAGGATCACATTTAAACTCCATCACTTTTTAACACACAGTATCCTTTTCCATCAGCCTCAGAGAAGATGATTTCGGCATATTTATAGCAACATTAACCACATTTCTTCTGGAGGGCAGCATTATTCTCAGAATAGACAACTGAATCCCAGTTGCCATGCAAAACTGCCATCCAAATATGCTTCCAAAGCTCCAAATTCCTATTTAAATTGCATCATCATCAAAACATCTTTAAACCACAGAAGTAATGTGTCCTAATTTCACAGATAGGGAAAGGCAGGGGATTAGGTGATGAGCTGTCTTCTGTGGTCACCTGTTCCCAAGGGAATAGTAAAGTTGTGAGGCTATAAAGTTACTTCAGCTTTTCCAACTGGATCACACATTCCTGTGTTTCCATCAGAAACCCAAATCCTCATCCTGTCATATTCAGACATCAAACCTGCATGGAAATTGTTACTGTGCCATTCACATGGGGGAGCTCTGCTGGTACTGACAACGTTTTCCTGCTGGCCCAGAAATCCTCAACCACTCAGGTACTGAGGAAAGCTGGAAACGAGCCAGGAATTACCATTTGAACATGTTTGAACCGAGTTTTCTTTGTGCTCACCATATAAATTCAGACAAAACAAGCCAACAAATGATCAGTGACATCCACTAGGAACTAAAAAATCCCAGCAATATGAGAATGGGTGTTTCAGAGGGAACGTGCATAGGCGGGAAGTCAAGCTCTGGATTTGACTTTGAACCACATCAACACCTCCTCAAAATGATTCATCCTCCACAAGTTGAAGGAGGGCATATTTAACCACCCATTAGCATTCCCAAAATGAAAAGCAGGGACTCTGGAAGTGGCTGAAACCTGTGCATGTGAGAAAGGAACCGAGTGCCCCGAATTTCCAGAGCTGCTGTTCCATGTTCCCATGCAATAAATCAATCCCTTAAACTAAAGTGCACTAACACACTGTCAAAGCAAACAGGCAGCAACTATAAATAAATGCAGATGGAAAGACAGAGCAAATCCTGTACAACAATAAATGTCAAGTTTTTCACCAAAAATAGGAACTGATCCTACAATCCTGCCTGTTCCTGAGCTCCACTGAAAGAAAATTAACATTACAGAGCCACCAGTGACCTCAAAACTCGTTATTTTTCGCTCTATTCCTTGGAATTCAATACTTTGCTTGCAGCAAACCAGCAACTTCGATGTCTTGGCATCACCTCTGCTGATTCCACACAGGATCAAAGTGTGTCACAGGCAGGCACTGGAGATGCGAGCTCTGAAATCCCTTAAAATCCCCGTGACGCTCCACTCGCATTCACGGGGATTGGCCGTGGAAATGAATCATTAACCAGGCAGGTGCACAGCCCTGGCAGGGAACAGGCTGCAAAAAACCTTCACTAAAGCACCTTGGAAAGTTTATTTTGGAGGAACTCAAACATGTTCTCCAGCTTAACAAGCAATGAAATGCACCAACTGCGCTCGGGGCGAACCTGAATCGTAGATTTTCCCTGGATAAGGCAATTTCCGCTCAAAATCCCCGGCAGCAGAGCCACGACACCAACACCTGGAGGGGAGGAGATAATGGCACAAGCACAAAAGAAAATGGGGCAAAAGCCACCAAAAGCCACTCAGTACACAACTAATCCACTGGAGGAGGCATTTTATTCCATAGCAATGGCCCAGCAGGGATGGAACCACCACAGCTTTAATCAGGGAGTAATTGAAGACACGGTTATTCTTCCCCCTTCACAACGGAATAATATGAAGCCCAACCCCAATTTTCTGAATGGGAGAAACAGCTCTCACCTTCTGCAGGCGAGTTTATAAAAGGAGTTGACAAAAAAATGCTAATTCATGTGTGCCAAGCTCCTTATCCTTTGAGGAGACAAGCACCACCTTGGAGACGGATATTAAATTTTCATGCAACACAAACACTGACTAATAAGAAAGTCTTCCAGAGGGTGTTTTCCTAACGCAGCTTCCCTTAGTTTGTTTCCTTTCAGCTTAAAGAAACCAGCGAAGAACAAAACAAGCGTTCTGAAAAAAAAACAAAAAACCAGCGAGAGCGGAGGGGGAAGGCAAATAATGGGAAATCTGGGATTTTCAGCTGCTCTGTTTGCACACCCTGCTCGAGTCTCCGTGCAAAGCTGAGCAGCGCTGGGTCGTGGTAAAGGACATTATGGATGATTTCCACCCCGAAGAGGATGTGTAACACTCTGTACCTACACGAGGCAACAAGCCCTATTTAGTGTCTGTGACACACACCGAGCACGGCCCGGATTGGTTAAGCGAGGCTTAAGTTGTGCAGTGGCCCAGCCCAGCAGGCATGGCAAGGGGGGAAAAAGGGAATTCACAGGTTGGAAAACCCTTGGTTGGAATGCCCAGACCACCTCAGCCAGCTGGGTGTCCCTAAACCAGCTTAATGCCACTTCTGCATTGCTGGGGAACTGAAAATTCTGGGTCTGGCGATGCTGCGGGAAACTTGTTTCACCAAACGAAGCCACACCAGGAGCAGGGATGGTATCCAGATCCTGGGGTGTCTGAAAAGCACTTCACAGGCTCTGATTTGGAGATCAGCCGCTCTTCTTCAGCGGGAACACTGCTCAGCTCATCACTAAAACATCTGAATTCTTCTCCCTCCTGCGAGGAGGTGATTATCAGCCCAAAACACTGAGTCCATTGGCTTTAAATCATCCTCCAAATGACCCACTATTCCAAAGTCCCACATTTAGCTGCTCAGATTGCCACAGGAGCCTGTTTTGGGTGCAATTAAAGGCTCTTCCCAACCCTGCCGTGTCACAACTTGGGACAACCCAGGGTTCCAGGAGCCCCAACCGTGCCCGGAATGCTCTGCATGCAGCACACATCCCCTATCAAATAAATATGTATTTTAAGCAAAGAGAGGGGAGGGCATTAATGACAGTCTCAAGTGGATCCAAAGGAACTCCACGAGGATCAGCCACGAACAAAGCAAGGGGAACAAAAGCAGGAAACAAAACGCAAACATCATTATTGCTCCAGCGTTTCAAACGAGCGTTTCATTCAGAGCCATGCACAAAAGCAAATTATCATCTCCGTTCTCGGCTGTAAAATTGATTATCAGATTTTCCAGCCCTGCTTCCAAGTCGCTGCAGCGGTTCCAGGGGCAGATGAGAGCACGTGGCCGTGCAAGGAACAAAGTGGTCCTTTCTCAGGGTGAATTCCAGCTTGGAGCAGCTCCCTCCTTGCTCCTCCCTAAAACCACTTCACCTACAGCATCACATCATTCCCAACCCCATCTTTTCTACTCTGGCTTTTCCCCGGGCTTCAGAGGATGTGATGGAAGAGCTCCCGCTCGCTGAGAATATTTGGAGCGCAAGGGGGGGGAAAAAAGCAAAGCTCTCCCACATCAAGGGGCTCGTTTTCCAAGCGCTGCACTTGGAACTTCAGATTGGGGGGGAAAAAAAAAAAAGATCCTTCAAATAAACTTTAAGGAAGGAGCACCCAAGGGTATCCTAAATTAATGCAATAGGAGAAAAGCGTGGTCAGCAGCAGCATTATCTCAATACGGTGAGGATTTTCAGCGTGGATTTCAGAGACAGGAAGCTCAGGGTTTGAAATTTGATTGCTCACAAAAGCTGCAGAGGAACAAGCCAGAAAAAGGCAAATCCATCACATGCATTCCAATTATTATTTAACTTCATCGGGACATGATAAAAGCATTGCTGGTCCTATTTATTATTTTTTTTTAATTAAAAAAAGCAAGTCTTTTCTGTGAAAACAGTGCTGACCTAAGTAATTCGTTGGTATTTCACTAGAAGTTATTGACGTTAAATGTAAATTGATGAAGATGGTAATGAACATTCTGCTTGGACATGAGATTATTTTATTAGTTCCCCAGAGAAGCTGTGGCTGCCCCTGATCTCTGGCAGTGTCCAAGGCCAGGCTGGATGGGGTTTGGAGCACCCTGGGCTGGTGGGAGGTGTCCCTGCCCATGGCATGGAGATGGACTTTAAGGTCTCTTCCAACCCAAACCATTCTGAGATTATTTTGGATCTATACTGAAAAAAGCAACCAAAACTGGGAAATAATGGGAAATTAAATCCAGAGCAGTGCCAGACAACTGTTAAGCAAGTCAGGCAGGTACTCCCTGATACCCAGACATTTAACCAGACACAGAGAAATGAGGCAGAAACGTTGATGCTGCAGATAAGGAGGTGTTTGTATGTCTGAGGCTCTGACATGTCCCTGGAATTGGCAGGCAAGGGAATGTTATATTCTACCTGCTCCATCCTGGGAGGTCTCAATTCTCAGCAGGAGCAGGACAGGACTTATCCCTGGTCAGTAACTCCAACAACCAAAGCTCCAGCAGGGAAGGTGTTTGATGTGTGTGAAGCAGAGGGGATGGGGAGGATCTGCTTGGTCTCACACCTCTGGATTTCCCACTGCTGATTCCTTGGATAGGGCAGACTGAAAAGAAGCAGGGAGCTTACTGCAATTATTAACAAAACCTCCCCAACTCAAATATTTATGCTGGGCCTTCACACAAAGTGCAGAATGTCTCAGATAGTTCAAAAACGTGGCATGATTTCCATAAGTGAATTTCTGTTCTTAAAACAACCCCCCTAAAGTATCGGATTGTCCAACAAAACAGCAAGAGGAGCAATAAAAGAATTCAGATTAAATATTAGCCATGGGCTTCTCTCTCAATGAAGAGACCATTTAAATAGATTCATGGAATGGTTTGTGTTGGAAGGCACTTTAAAGATTACCCAGTTCCAACCCACTTTCCACTAGCCCAGGTTGCTCCAGGTCCCAAAATATATAATATTTATATATTACACACATATGGATAGACAGAAACACAGACATGCACACAAAGATATCCACACACACACCTCCCAGCAAAATTATAAACCCACAGTTGCAAATAACGCCTCCAGGAACTAAATAAAAGCATATAAATGTTCTTTTTCCCCCAGTGTATTCATTAAAATTGATTATGTTTAAGCATTTCCTCCTTGAACGGCTTATTCTTTTATTACCAGGGCACAATGTTGGAGCGAGCCCTTCACGCAGCAGCATGGAAGGGAAAAATCACTTTAAAGCACGATAATACCCTAATGAAAAGGGAGCAGCAGAATGGGGATCAGGCACAAATGCAGCCCCCAAATCTAATTTGTGCACTTAAACTGATTTGATTCCAATCTCCAGCATCCTTGGAGCTATGAAACAGTTTCCTGACTTTCCCAAAGCTTGAAACTGCCCCAGGTATCTTTTTGAAGACAATGGGTTTGGGTAATAAGCTTTGGACCAAAAGTTCCCAGTTATTTTTCAGCGGGAACTGTGATAGTTCTTCTCCAGCTCCCAAACTTTCTCAGGCAGATCCAGAGAGCCAATTCCTCTTCCCTGTAATATTCTTTGGCCAAGGACACACCAATTCCTTCATAATGTTCAATCAGCAACACATAACTGCGCCCATTAAATTAATAAAAAGGGAGTTAAAGGATACACTGTAATCTTTCCTTGCTTTATCTGTCAGGTTGGATGGTTAAGCCCTGCTCAGTATTTTCCATCTCCCACCGCAAAAAGAGTCAGTATTGCCATGAAAGGAGAACCAGTGCCCTGACACACAAAACCCTGATTCCTGGAATCACTTGGTATTTCATTATACAGCCAAAATATTATTTTCAGCTGCTGTCAAACATGAGGCTGCCCATCGCTGAGCCTGCACACACAATCCACACGCAGCGACTGTTCAGAAGTCAATCGTTATCTTGAATTTCTTAATCCAATCCTTTACAATCCCAGGACAATAAATCTGTGTGAACCAGAGGTCATTTCTTACCCTGTGCTTTACCTCCCTTGGCAGATGAGGAGCGGCTGAGGGAGCTGGGGGGGCTCAGCCTGGAGAAAAGGAGGCTCAGGGGGGACCTTCTGGCTCTGCAAGTCCCTGATGGATCCAGGGGTGGGTCGGGCTCTGCTCCCAGGGAACAGGGACAGGAGGGGAGGGAACAACCCCAAGGTGCACCAGGGGATCTTTAAATTGGATATTGGGAAAATTCCATCCTGGAAAGGGTTGTCCAGCCCAGGGCAGGAGTGGAGTCCCCATCCCTGGTGGGATTTCACATCCCTGTGGATGTGGCACTTGGGGACATGGGGCAGCAGTGGAGGAATGGCTGGACTGGATGATCTCAGAGAGCTTTTCCAACCTTAATTCCACGTGCTAACCAGGCAGCAGGCTGACAGAGCCCAGCTCAGGCAAGGACTCCAGGCTGCCAGGAGCTGCAGACAGTGCTTTGAGGAGCCTCTTCTCCAGGCCTGCAGCACCTTTTTGATTGCACATCACTCGGTGCTGCCAACTCTGCTCCGCAGCCTGGAGCTCCCACTGCTCCCAGCGCCATCCCAGCAGAGCTGCTGCAGCTCTGCCACTGGGGCATCTCTCAGCCCTCCAGCAGCAGCAGCAGCTCCTCTCTCTGCTGCCCAGATCACACAGCTCAAGAGCCCTCAGCAGCCTCCAGCCAGCCCAGGAGGTTTGCACAGAAATAGAAAACACCAGCGCATCAGGCGCGGCCCGTATTTTCTACTTCAGCTTCCTCTGACACCGAGATCTTTATCTCTCAACAACCACAGCATCACAGAAAGTCCCTCCTAAGCCAACCTTCTCCCCACCAAGAGCACCACCGATGCGTGGTGTGCTGTGTGCACATCCAAATAAACCATTTTTCCAAGGGGAGAGGGAATTGGAATATTAACAGACTGCAACTCAATGCTATAACACTCATCCTTCGCTGCCAGCCTGGGAAGATGGGGGGGATTAGCAGGTTAATGAAGCACAAGTTGTGTCTTTACAACTGCAGCGTTCAATGTAAATAAAAGTAGTGGAGGCCACAAACACAGGCATCGTATACATCGAGATAAGGCAGGATGATTAACGTGCGGAATTTAATTACACCTCAAGTCAAGCAGATAAGCACGTCAATACACCACACTTAGAAAATCATTTTCACCTGCCCTCCTACTTCCTATTTGTACCTCCAGCATCTAATAACACATGAAGTCTTTCAAAGCCGAGCTCTCGACACCCCTGAGCCCAAAAAAACCCCTCCTGCAGAGCCACTTCTGACAGGAGACAGAGCGAACCCAAGGCGTGTGAAAGGAGGCACGTGACTGCAAAGCTCTGAACATTGCTAAGGGCACTTCTCCGGGCTCAAAGTTTAAAAACACTGCCAGAAACTTCACCTCCTTCGTAAAGAAGTAAGCAGCCACATAAACCACCTCGAGAGAGAGAAAAACGTATTATTTTCTCAAAGTTTTAGACCAGAGAAAGAAAGAAGAGGCTTCATAAAAACAGGTAAGAGGATAAAAAAATTGCAGTTCTATTAGCAGTGGATATATACCAATTCTTTTTTTCACTTGGCATCATTCAGAAAAGAAGCCTCTACTTTCATTTAAATCCAGCCCCCTTAAAATGACCAACATCCTAAACCTCTTCAGCAAACTAACAGGTAAATGGTTATTTCATAGAACTCTCTCCCAACTAGAAGGGAATTCTAATCATGACAGTGGCAAAAAGACATTAAAAAGGCAGCTTTGGACCTGCCCAGCCTGGAATCATTTCTATAACAACCCCTTTCAAACTGGCTGCATCACACATCCATCCAGAGACTGTCAAAAATACAAATACATAACAAAAGTATTTTTCCTCCACGAGTTCAGCTGACACAGACACCTCCCCTTCTCCCAAATCCACGGGGAGCACCATCCAAGGGTGTTTGGTACTTCCCCTGAGAAAGCAATCACTGCCCAGGATAATGATCTTTGCCTCGTTTCCTTCTTTTCCAGGAGCCATCCCAGCACAGGGAATTCACCTGATGCTGCACACACAGAGCTCTCACTGCCACAGCTGGTGAAGCCAAGGCAGGTAACCATCTTACACAAACCCTGCCCAGAACACACAATCCAGGGCGCATTCCCAGCCTGTTCCCATGAAGATTCCCATGTTCTCACCCTATGGGAAAGGCTTTAGACACACAACCCAACCGAGTATCCCAACACCACCAGAACTGGCCCTGGCACTACAGCAATGCACTTTCCAACACCATACAGCCAAAAATCACCTCTGTCCTGTGCAGACACCCCTCATTCCCACACACACGGCCTGGTTCAGGCATCTCCATCCCCAGGACCTCCCTTTTGCCTTTTTTCTCCAAATATAAAATAACCCTGCAGTGGCAGAACCCTCTCAGCACCCTCTGCCCCATTCCATCCCCACCAGCCTTGCCCCCTCCCCAAAGCCAGGAGCTTCCTTCCAGCAGGCTGTTATTCCCACTGCCCCTCCCCAAGAGCCAGCACCATTCCTTCTCCAAAAGCTGTGCCTCCCAAACTCCAGCTGTTCCTCTCCCCTGCACACACCTCTCCTGGAATCACCTTTAACCAGCACCTGCTTATCTGCCACAAGGAGCTCCTTTAAGCCCCCCAAACATCCCTGGTGCCTCCACCCAATCCTAACTCTTCCCCTCCAAACTGTTCCCAGCCTGATCCAGCCCCCACCTCCACATGAGTCCTTCTCCTGTGCCTGCCCCAGACCAGGAACTGGCCCCACAGCCTCACTGTCCTCCAACCACAGCACCTGCTCCTCGCTGCTCCCAGCTGCATCCAAGTATAAAATCAACCCACAAACACACCCACCATCCTTAGACTTCCACTTCTACAGCCCCTGAATCTCCACTGCTGTCCCAAACATGTCCCCCTACCCCACTCCTCCCCATTCTCACTTTCTCCCCAGACCTACCTACCAAAACTTAAATCCAACATCTCCCAGGCTCGGCAATCCCTCACCCCCCGACCCCACTGACCCAGTGCCCCACACCCACATCCCTGCTCTTACACCACTCCTGAGTCACAAATGATCCTCAGTGACCCCACTGCAGTCCCAAAATTGAGTCCCCCTCAGAGCTGCGCCTCTGTGCTACAAACACATCCCATTGCTCCCTGACCACCCCACACAGCCCCAACAACTCACCTGCCCTGTGGACCCCCCAAACCTGACCTTGCACACTGTCCCCCCTTAAGCCTGTACTCCCACAGTCACATCCCCCAACCCTCCCCCTCCACACCTAAACCCTGTTGTCCCCCTGCCTGGCTCCTGTCCAGCCCTTCAAACCCACCTCCCCCTGGATCCTCAAGCAGGGTCACCCAGTGCCTGCTGTCCCCTCCCCATGCTCCTATCCTGCCCTAACACCTGCACCTTTATCATCACCTGGGCCAGCCTCTTATCTCTGTCCTCACCTGGGTCTGTCCCTCCCCTTTACCTTCACCTGGATCTGCCCCTTGCCCTTACTGTCACCTGGTCCTGCCCCTCACCTGGTGCCATCCCTTGCCCCTTCGC
Organism: Scytalopus superciliaris; assembly: GCA_013400415.1. Lineage (NCBI taxonomy): Eukaryota > Metazoa > Chordata > Aves > Passeriformes > Rhinocryptidae > Scytalopus > Scytalopus superciliaris. Next base: position 89,700 of record VXBX01000917.1, read on the forward strand.
CCTCACTGTGCCCAGTCACCCCCGGCCCCCCTCACCCCTTTTGAGTCCCCCGCCCCACTTCTCTCCTGTACT
>VXBX01000917.1:91545-129053 GCA_013400415.1 Scytalopus superciliaris
CAGGGAGTTGCAGAGCCAGAAGGTCCCCCCTGAGCCTCCTTTTCTCCAGGCTGAGCCCCCCCAGCTCCCTCAGCCCCTCCTGCTGCTCCAGCCCCTTCCCAGCTCCGTTCCCTTCCCTGCACACGCTCCAGCCCCTCCGGGTCTCTCCTGGCTGAGGCTCCCAGAGCTGCCCCCGGGGCTGGAGGTGCCCCAGCAGTGCCAGCACAGGGACGGGCACTGCCCTGGGATGGGGCACAGAGCCCCCGCTGTCCCCCCAGGGATGGGGTTGTGTCCCCCCCACTCAGCAATGCCCCCCCAGCCACCCCACACAGCCCACCAGGGTGGCCCTGAGGGATAGGGGGGATCCCCCTGCCTGGATGGGGCTCTGAGCAAAGCTGGGAAGCAAATTGGGGACGAAATCCTTGGCTGGGAGGGTGGGCAGGCCCTGGCCCAGGTTGGGCAGAGAAGCTGTGGCTGCCCCTGGATCCCTGGCAGTGTCCAAGGGCAGGTTGGACGGGGCTTGGAGCACCCTGGGCTGGTGGGAGGTGCCCCTGCCCATGGATGGGGGTGGGAATGGATGATCTTTAATGTCCCTTCCAACGCAAACCACCTGTGATTTTATTATTCCACCTGTGTAAGCCAAAGGGGTGCCCTCCTGCTCTGGGTAACAAGCCACTGCTCCCCAAGAATATCCAGGCCTTAATTTGTAACACAAAGGGCTGAGAGGGGGAGAAGCAAAGCAGCCAAACCTCGGGCTGTGCCAAGCCCGTGGGGAAAGCAGCCCCCATTCGTGCCAGGAACGGGGGGCAGAAACTGGGATGCTGCGTGAAAACGTCAGACCTTTCCTTTTTAGCAGAGTGAAAACCCAGTGAGAAAGTTGAGTGTCGGGAGTTGTTGGGTGAATGTTTCCTTGGGTCTGTCCCCATCAATCTGATCGTATCTGGGTTTACTCGTGTAGTTAATGCCGTGTTTCGCACGTGGAAATGTGTCAACAGCTGGGAGTTATTTTTTAAGAAAGCCCAAAAAAAGATACTATTCCCATCTTTCCTTCTAAAGGGCAACCGGGGTTTAGGTACAGCAGTGCAAAGACAGACAACAGACTGGGTGGAATTTGCCAACTCATCATATTTAAATAGTTCATTTGTACTTGGAAAGCTGATTATTATTTACCTGTCTGAGCTGAGGGAGGTTCTCTGTGGGAGCCTTGGTGATTTCCAGGGGAGTTACCAGGGTAATAAAAAGCCCAGAGACTGGTTGGTTTCTTCTTGTCAATCAAGGCTCACTCTATCAAAGCTTTGTCTTTTCTGCTTGAGACCTCAAGAAGGAGATCTTAGGCTTGGCTTAAAACTGCAGGGCTGGGCTGGTATCCAAGGGAGGTATAAGCCCAAAAAGGTGGGAGAGATGAGAAATAGGTCACAAATCCCTTCTGGGGATGGCATTTCTCCATACATCTGTATTCCTGGGACACAACCCACTGCCAGCATTCCCTGAACGTGCAGGTTCCATGCCCTGCCATTATCCAAAACCCAAATCTTAAAGCACCTCCCTTCCTCCTGGGCTCAACTTCCCAATTTTCTCTACCCCCTCCCTTGAAGTGGTGCCATGGGATGTGGAATGGGGGCTGTTGCCAGTCCATCACGTGTTGTCTCTGCTGCTCTTTCCTCCTTGGGGAGAGGATTCCTCACACTCTTCCTATGGGAGACAGTCCTTCAGGAACAGGCTGCTCCAGTGAGGGTTCTCCACAGGGTCGTAGGTCCTGCCAGGATCCTGCTCCAGAGTGGGCTCCTCTCTCCATGGGGGATCCTGCTCCAGCACAGCTTCCCATGGGATCACAGCCTTGTGGGCTCCTCTCTCCATGGGGGATCCTGCTCCAGCACAGCTTCCCATGGGATCACAGCCTCGTGGGCTCCTCTCTCCATAGGGGATCCTGCTCCAGCACAGCTTCCCATGGGATCACAACCTCCCTTGGTAATCCCCCTGCTCCAGGGTGGGATTCTCCATGGGCTGCAGGGGACTCTCTGCTCCAGTGTCTGGAGCCCCTCCTGCCCCTCCTGCTGCCCTGCCCTGGGGATCTGCAGGGTATCCCTCTCCTGCTGCTGTTCTGTGGGGGTTTTTTCCCCTTACATGCATTATCCCAGAGGCTCTACCAACCACTGCTGATGGGCTTGGCCTTGTCCAGCAGCAGATCCATCTTGGAGCCAGCTGGCACTGGGGGAAGCTTCCAGAAGCTTCTCACAGCAGCCACCCCTGTATGAAAGCCACGTCACCCAAACCCAGCACAGTCACGCCAGTGCTGCCAGCACAAGTTGCTCCCACCAAATGGTGCCAAAGGGTTCCCACCAGTGGAAATGTCTCTGGCACGGCTCCAACACCACGTGGATTGGTCAGATACTGCCGGCTCAGGGCTGGGGTTGGCATCTGGTGGCAAATATCACCCCTGCTTTGTCCTCTCCCCACATCTGTTTGTATTCCCTTGCAGCTATCAGCAAAAACAATACTTATATTTTCACAACATCTGCTCCCCCCTTTCTTGCCAAACGTCGCTCGCTGTTGCACAAGAGATGGGAAGGGAAAATGTGGGTTAGGATGGTGAAAATAAACTTGGAGAAATTGCTCCCATCCTGGCCATCAGTTGGGCTTCTCTCTGCTTTGGTGTCAGGCTTGGCAATCTGCTGCTGTGCCCAACAGTTTCTGTGGGGGATTTCCAGCTGCGGGATAAAACACAAGATGCCATCCCTCCCTAGACCTCTTCCCACCCTTTTTCCAATTATAGTTCCTTAAAAATCATAAAAGCACAGGATGTTTTGGGTTGGAAGGGACCTAAAAGATCATCCAGTTCCACCCCCCGCCATGGGCAGGGACACCTCCCACCAGCCCAGGGTGCTCTAAGACCTTTCCAACCTGCCCTTGGACACTGCCAGGGATCCAGGGGCAGCCACAGCTTCTCTGGGCAATGTGGGAACTGGGGAATTCAAAAGGTTTTGGCAATTGGGAAATCAGAAGGTTTCCTACTGAATAACTAAAAGCATTAGATCTGTGCAGTGGCTGATGGTTGGTTTTTATCAAGGAAACTTTAAATCTCTTAAAGGAAGAGTTAAGAAGGATCATCCAGCAGGGAGAGAGAGTTCTGAGATCACCCTGAGCCAACAGCTGAGCTAACAGAGGGTTCTTCATCTGCCTGTGGCCAATCTGGAATACTTCGGAGAAGAGTAACATCCCTGAGTGTTGCACAGGAGAAGAAATCCTTCCCTGACCTTGCTAGTGATCACACTGTGCCCTGGCACTGTCTGCATCAAACATTAACAGTGGGAGATCATTACTGTTAAATTAACTTTGATCTGTTCAATTTTAACATGCAAAAAATGTTCCAAAATACTGATTTTCCCTCCCCCCCCCCTATTATTAGCAGGCAACTTTCTGACATGAAATATGGTTTGGAAGGGGAGGAGTTAGGTGAACCCAGAGTGCTGGCTGGGCTATTTTTATCTTGGAAAACAAAAATATTTCATAATAGACATACGAGGATGATTAAAACACCCTTTCCTGGCAACAGGCACAGCAGGACAATGGTGTTTTCACAACCACACACAGGGAGGGGTTTGCACTGAGGGGTGGAAGAGTCCTGGCTATCACAGCTAAAAATACAACATCATCAGAGCAGCACTTCAGTGGCTGAGCTCTGCTCCCTGTGAGCAGGGACAGCACCCAGGGAAGGGCTGGGGCTGTGCCAGGGCAGGCTCAGGGGGCATCTCAGGGAAAGGCTCTTCCCCCAGAGGGTGGTGGGCACTGCCCAGGCTCCCCAGGGCAGTGGGCACGGCCCCAAGGCTGCCAGAGCTCCAGGAGCCTTGGGATGATCCTCTGGGGCACAGGCTGGGATTGTTGGGGTGTCTGTGCAGGGCTGAGGGTTGGACTGGATGGTCCTTTTGGGTCCCTTCCAACTCCAGGTACTCCACTCCACGATATTCTCTGGCTCTCACACAACTTCATGCAGGATGTGAAAGAAACAACAAATTCAAGAAGCGTTTCCTTGGACATGGACTTCAGACAACCCCACAGTGAGCAAGTGGCACCAGCACGAGGCTGTGTTTGGAGTGAGCAGCCACACTCACCTCTGTTCACTCTCGGTGCCAAACTTTTATGGCCCCGTCTGTTCCCTCTGTGCAGTTGAATCCATATTTACTCAGCACATATTTGCTCAGTATATAAGCCGAGTTACTCCCCACTTCATATGCCCAATGACAGGGTAGCCGGAGATGCTAATTAATGAATTGGCCTCTGGGGTGAAATTATGTCCTCGTTAAGAAGACTCCCATTGATATTAATAAGGTCAGAACATCATTGCTGGTGGCTGAGTCACAGCTGAGCTGGTTATCATGGGTGTGCAAGCAGTGGAGCTGCCCTGGGAAGCTGGTTCCATGGGCTAGTTATCAAAATGGATCAAGTCATGGTGATATGTGGGGTCAAAAATCACATGAAGCCATAACCATAACGCTGCACTGCACAGGCTTTTCTCCCTGGACTGCAGGAAAAACTCCCCTCCCAAGGGCCTGCAATCAGCTCTTTCCAATTAGCTCATAATCCAGCATCAAGAGTTGATCTGTTCCTCACCCAGCCTGCTGTTTTCACCCGTCACAACCTCTGCCCACATTCCCAAATCCTCAGCATCTTCCAGCCTGTGGAATGTCCTTCCAGCTGCCCTGCTTGTGTCCAGGTGACACAGGCCAGACTGGCTCCAGCAGTGCTCCCTGTCCATCTTCCTTGCTCTACCAGCATCAGGAGAAGGATATTCTGCCACCCAGCATCAAGATCATCCCTTGCACCCCAAAGGAAATTCCTCACCTTCCCAGAAGAAAACAGCAAGAAATTCCAGCTATGGGAAAAAAAGAGCTCACATGTAGCACTAAGGTTTTTCTCAGTAAATGCAACTCATTAAATGCCCACGTAACTGAGGTGGCTCAAATCCCCATTTCCCCCAGAGCCCTTGATGCTTCACCTCTGCAGCACCAGTGAAGTCTGAGCTGGGACAGGACCGTGCCCAGACCAAAATATGTCCAATTGAGAGGCTCCTTTGCTGCCTGGGGAGGTGTGTGGGCCAACCCTGAGGTTAACAACTGCCACGTGGGCTTATTGCAGAGTCACAGAGTGGTTTGGGCTGGAAGAAACCTTAAAGCTCACCCACTCCCACCCCCTGCCATGGGGCAGGGACACCTCCCACCAGCCCAGGGTGCTCCAAGCCCCATCCAACCTACCCTTGGACACTGCCAGGGATCCAGGGGCAGCCACAGCTTCTCTGCCCAACCTGGGCCAGGGCCTGCCCACCCTCCCAGCCACCAATTCCTTCCCAGTATCCCCCCCAGCCCTGCCCTCTGGCAGTGGGAAGCCATTCCCTGGGTGCTGTCCCTCCAGGCCTTGTCCCCAGTCCCTGCCCAGCTCTCCTGGAGCCCCTTTAGGCACTGCCAGGGGCTCTCAGGTGTCCCTGGAGCCTTCCCTTCTCCAGGCTGAACAACCCCAACCCTTCCTCCAAAACGCTCCCTGGCTCATTCGAAGGGCTCGTTTAAAATGTTTTCCCTCCCCAGATTTCGTGCAAACAACTCACCCTTGCTTTGTTTCGGCTCCCTTGATCCTGTCCCCGACCTCACACTGGCACAGGTCCTTCTCACGCCAACCAGGAGCTTTGCCCCCGAGGTTCCCCAGCTGGCACAAGTGTCACAGCAGCAGGACCAAGCACAGGAACCCTCTGGTTTCTGCCCACCCACCCTGTGAGCTGGTTTGACCACACACACCCCGTTATTAAGCACATTTAGGTGTGAATTTGGAGTTTGCTGGAGGCCCGGTTTGATCCCTCTTTTTCCTTTATTTCGATGGAGACGTAATGACCAAAGGTCCTTCGAAAATGTGTTTAATCAGGGGAGAAACACAGTAACTAAAATGCTGCCAGGAGCAAAGGTCTGAGAGATTTGCAGGCATGGTGATGATGAAGAGCTGGAAAATACCTGCATGGGCACAGTTCCTTGGGATTTTTAGGATGGGGGAGAACTAGCAATAAAACTGTATTGAAGCACAGAAATTAGGAGAGAAAATGAAGAATGTAGCACCCCTGCAAAGCTGCTGTGGACATGGTGGTTTGTGAGATGGTGACAACTTTGCGTGGACTTGGGTTGTGTCACCTGTGCAGAGCCCTGGAATAGAAGTTGGGACTTTGGGTTTCTGTCTGATTCAAAATAAACAGTATTTCATAGAATTATGGGATGGTTTGGGTTGGAAGGGACCGTAGAGAGCATCTGTGTGATTCTGTAGCACCACAAAGGCGTCTGGATCCAGCCAGGTTGAGCAAAAAGCTTCTCAGTGTATCTGCTCTTCTTCTGGTTGTCCTGTAGGTTTTCTGTTTTCAGGGCATGTCCCGAAAGAACTTTCTGGAAAGGTGTGACCTGTTTATCTCCATGTGATTTTAGGGGGAAGATGTGCAGGCTCTGAAGAGCAGCATCTGATGGCCTCAGGTCGGGTAACTATGAAATCAATGTTTGGGAAAATGTTTTCTATATTTCTATAAAGCAGGGACTAAAGGAGGGCCAGACCTGGAAAGTGTGGCTCTTCTGTAAAGCCACCTCTCCAAAGCCCTGTCATATTTTGAGATAACCTCCAATTTCATGAGAAAAATCAAAGCATTGTATAAAGAATAGGGAGGGAAGAGGGGGGGAAAAAAAACATGTCAAAAGAAATTAACTTGTGCTGGGAACGTTAAAATTGCTTCACAAGACAGGTATTTTTTGAAAACTCCCCCAGAAAGGTAAATTTGCTGCAGGAAAAAAAAAAAACCCGAAACAAAACAACAAGCCAACTACGCTTTCGAACCGTGATATTTATAAAGAGAAGGGCTTTGTTTGGGAGCAACTCTTGTTGTCCAATTCCAGTCTGGCTTTGCAAGGAACCCTTCGAATACATCAGCCCTTTTTTTTTTTCCACGCTCAGAGCGAAGTCCCAAGCTTAGCAAGTAATTGAAAGATCGTTGACCAACAATAGCAAGTTAGATGCAGTCTGGGCAGAGCAAAAATAGCCCTGTCCCCCCTCCTTCCCTCCGCCGCCGAGCGAGAGGATAACGAGAGGCATTCAGAGCCACCGCATAATGTGACCCTCCCCACACTGAGCCGAGGGGAAGGGGCTGAAAAGAGAGGAGCTGCTGGCATTATTCGGGGTATTCTTGAGAGGAATAAAGGGAGGCAAGACAGTTTTGTGTGCTCGAAACAAAACCCAAAGAGAAGGGCCAAGACAGGCTGCGCTTTGTCCGGGGCCGCGCCAGACGCGCCCGCAGAAGCATCTCTGCCGTGTGTGACTCGGCGGCTCCGGCTCTGCCAGAGCAGCTGGTGCCCAGGGCTTGGCAGAGGGAGAGCCTTGGCAGCGCCCTGATGGGTGCCAGACCACCCCCCAGCCCTGCTCACACCATCCCAAGGGCAGCAGGAGGGAGGGAGGGAGGGAGGGAGGCAGATGGTGCCGGGTGCGTTCGAGGAGGTCTCAGCTCCCGTGGAGGAAGGGCAGGACATGCTGTGGCATCCGTGCCTCCCCAGCATCACCCTTTCCCTGCTCTGCATGCCCACCAGTTGCCCAGCTCTGCCCTTTCTGCTGGCGGTGCCCAGGTGGCCAAAAAGGCATCCTGGCCTGGATGAGGAATAGCATGGCCAGCAGGACAAGGGGGGGGTGATCCCTCCCCTGTTCTTGACGCTGGTGAGGCCACGCCTTGAGGGCTGTGTCCAGTTCTGGGGCCCTCAGTTCAGGAGGGATATTGAGGGGCTGGGGCATGTCCAGAGAAAGGCAGCAAGGCTGGGGAAGGGACTNTGCCCAGGTGGCCAAAAAGGCATCCTGGCCTGGATGAGGAATAGCATGGCCAGCAGGACAAGGGGGGGTGATCCTTCCCCTGTTCTTGACGCTGGTGAGGCCACGCCTTGAGGGCTGTGTCCAGTTCTGGGGCCCTCAGTTCAGGAGGGATATTGAGGGGCTGGGGCATGTCCAGAGAAAGGCAGCAAGGCTGGGGAAGGGACTGGAGCACAAGTGCTGTGAGGAGAGGCTGAGGGAGCTGAGGGTTGTTTAGTCTGGAGAAGGGAAAGCTCAGGGGAGAGCTCAGCACTTTCTACAACTCCCTGACAGGAGGGTGTAGCCGGGTGGGGTCGGGCTCTTCTCCCATCAACCAGCAATAGGACAAGAAGGCACAGGCTTAATCTCTGCCAGGGGACGTTTAGGTTGGATATCAGGAAGAAATTCCTTCCAGAGAGAGTGATCAGGCATTGGAATGGGCTGCCAGAGAGGGGGGGGATTCAAAGTCCCTCGAGGTGTTTAAGCTGAGACTGGACGTGGCACTGAGTGCCATGATCTGGGAATCACATCAAAGGTTGGACTTGATGATCTCAGAGGTCTCTTCCAACCCAGCTGATTCTGTGATTCTGTGATTCTGTGAGTTGAGTGGTGCTGCCCAGCCCTTGCCAATGCAGCTACAAGGAAACGTGACTGCTGCCCTTGACATGTGCCTGGCACTGCCTGACTCATGTTCTTGGGGTGGAAACACCTTCCCTAATCAGCCCCTGGCACCGCCGTGCCCATGGTGGCTTTCACTGCCTGGAACAGCCAGAGGGTTACGGGGAGGTCGGGCACCACTCCAGGGGCTGCTGCACAGACAGACCCTGGGCAACACCCACCCTTTGCTGGGTGCAATCCCACCGCCAGCTCTCTCTCCTTCTGGCTCACACAGCAAGTTGACTTGGGGAAAGATGTTGGAATGGTATTCACCGTCGGGGAGAAGGTGCTAAACTCTATTTTCTCATCTGCTTGAAGCCTTAATGACCTTCCCTGGCTACAACCAGGGAAGCAGCAGTGGCAGGAGACACCAGCCTTGGCTTCAGGGCTGTTTTGGTGACTCCCTGTCCAAAACCCCAGCTGGAATAGCCCTCTTGCACACTCACTTCTCCCTGCCAGGCTCCCTGGGGCACAGAGCAGGGTTGTTTGGGCACCCACCCCTTGGCTGAGGCTAACGGGCCAGGATGTCCATTAGCAGCTCTCAGGAGAGCCACTCCTGCCAAAATCTGCTGTGGCCCTACATGAAAACACGCTGTTGAAGAGCTGCTCGGTGCAAAGTCCTTCCCACAGCTGATTCCTTGGTGTTCCCAACAGAAACAGCCCCAGGGTTCCACCTCTCCAACTCTGCTGTGCTTGGGATGGTGAACTTTCAGTGCCACCCTGGGCTGCAGGTCCACCAGCTTGGCATTGGCTCTCAGGCAGGGCTGCAGGGACCTCTTGGGAACTTGGGACCATCATCCAAATAATGATTCTGAAAGCGTGTGCAGGGAAGGGAACGGAGCTGGGAAGGGGCTGGAGCAGCAGGAGGGGCTGAGGGAGCTGGGGGGGCTCAGCCTGGAGAAAAGGAGGCTCAGGGGGGACCTTCTGGCTCTGCAACTCCCTGATGGATCCAGGGATGGGTTGGGATCTGCTCCCAGGGAACAGGGACGGGAGGGGAGGGAACAACCCCAAGTTGCACCAGGGCAGGTTTAAAGTTGGATATTGGGAAAATTGCTTCCTGGAAAGGGCTGTCCATCCCTGGCACAGCTGCCCAGGGCAGGGGGGGAGTTTCCATCCCTGGGAGGGATTTCAAAGCCATGTGGATGTGGCACTTGGGGACATGGGGCAGTGGTGGCCTTGGCAGGGCTGGGGGATGGTTGGACTGGATGATCTCAGAGGGCTTTTCCAACCTAAATGTTTCTGTGATTCTCTGGAAGCACAAAGACCCTCATCCTGACATGTACAAGAAGACAAATGCCTCAGCGTAACATTTGGGCTCTTCTCCATCAGAATCACCTTAGTTTTCACAGCCTATTACCTGGTTTTGATACAACCCCACCAGTGGGGCTGCCCCTGAAGGATCCTACACCTCCCTTCCTCACAGCCAGACCTGCACTGGAGCTGTTCTAGCACAGGCACTGAATCTCTATGTTCAGGGCTGAGGAACTGAGTTAAATTATGTTCAGTTATGTTGTCTTGCATTTCACAGGTGTCTCACAAGCTGCACAACACACCAGCTTCACGAGGCTCCAGGACTGGGAACTCTGGAAGATCCTGCCTGAAGTTGGCTCCAGCTTCCCAGGAGTCAAACACCATTAGGTGGAGGAGAACTCCTCCTTTTTCACAGGATATTATCTCCCTTCCTCTCTGAAGACATACTGAGAGAACTGGGGTTCAGGCTGGAGAAGGGAAGGCTCCATGGTGACCTTAGAGCCCCTTCCAGTGCCTGGAGATATTCCAGAGCCACCTGGCTGCAATCCTGTGCCACGTGCTCTGGGATGACCCTGCCTGAGCAGGAAGGTTGGACCAGGTTGACCCACTGTGGTCCCTTCCAACCTGACCCATTCTGTGAATAAAGGGGCTCCAGGAGAGCTGGAGAGGGACTGGGGACAAGGGATGGAGGGACAGGACAAGGGAGGATCCTTTTAAGCTCGAAGAGGGTAGAATTATATTGGATATTTGGAAGAAATCCTTCCCTGAGAGGGTGGGCAGACCCTGGTCCAGGTTGGGCAGAGAAGCTGTGGCTGCCCCTGGATCCCTGGCAGTGTCCAAGGGCAGGTTGGATGGGGCTTGGAGCACCCTGGGCTGGTGGGAGGTGTCCCTGCCCATGGCAGGGGATGGAACAAGATGAGTCTTGACCCTTCCAACCCAACGTACTCCACAATTCTCTAATTCTCCAACCCAGGAGCACTCAGTGCCAGGCATGACCTGAGCTGGCTGTTTGCTCCCTGGGTGAAGTGACACTGCCTTAAATCAACTTAATAACTGGCTGGGGACTGTGCTGGCAGAACAGATGCAAACCCTGTTGTTCAGTCACCTCGGGCTAATTTAGTTTCCCCAGCCACGGATCCTCTGGGATCAGGAGCTTCAAGTTTATGAAACTCCACTTGATCCAAACTTTTACACATGGACTTGTAATTAAGAGGATGAATGATCCAGGGAGGGGCTGGATATGGAGTTAAACTGGTGCCTGAAGCCTGAGGAGAGTGGAACTTCCCCTTGGGCTGGCCTGTTCCCTGTTGAAACAGCACACAAGGAACTTGGGTTTTAGATTGTATCATTTTGCTTCCTCCTGTCGTGACAGGACAAACCAGTAAGGAGTCACTGATTTTAAACCAGTTCTCCAAAGGCCTCAGTGCAAAATAGTTGGGCAAAGTGTAATTGGGGTAATAAAGCCCAGGATAATAACAGCATTGGAGCAGGTATTTTGCTGGAGGTTGCACGAAGAGCACTGGGGAGAAGGAAATGCCTAAATAAGGGGGATCAACACGCAGAGCACACACAAAACACAGGGATGAATCCTTATGGCTGGAGCAAGGAGAATGGTGCAATCCCAGAAAACGTGAGGCTGGGAGTAATCTCCAGGTCCAACCCACCCCCTTCCCCCCAAGCTGCTCAAACCACCTCGGAGAAATCCTTGGGGCTTGAAAAGAAACGACTGGTCACCACCTCTGACCACGGAATCAAGATTAATAGTTCCATGCCACTTAAGTGCAGATATCTCCATATTACAGGGCTTAGCAGAGGATTAGACCAATCTCAGGGGTGGGAGAGCCTTGGAAGCCTCTTTGGTGCTCCGTGGTGTAACTCCATCCAGGAGGAGCAACACCAGCGCACAGTTTGGGAGGCCCAGGGAGGAGGGATAAACTGCTGGGAGCACAGCAAAGGGTCTCACAGCTCCAGGATTCCAGGTGCTGCTGGAAAAGCTCAGCTCTGGGGCACACTTTGGGGTGCTGAGCCCCGTGCAGATGCTCAAGGAAGCAGATCCTTTGGCTCAAGAAGGACATCACTGTGGAATCCCTTGGGTTTCTTGGGAGGAAATAGTGTCTCTTTATAACCCAGACAGGCCTGGGGGGCCTGGATGTTTTAATTTCTATTCTTCCAGTTTAAATAAATAATGTTAAAAAGTAAAATGCTGTGATTTATAAAAGAAATGTAGGAAGGTTTTCTGACTTCTCTCCCTGCTGCTTTGAGCTCTCCTCAGCACCACAGTGGGAGCATCCAGTGTGAGCAAGGGCAGGAAAGGGGGGAGGCAAAGGAATGGGGGGGGAAAACAACCCCAAGTGCAGGTTCAGGACTAGTGGGAGGTGCAGAGACACCTGCCAAAACAATAAATGTTGGTTTGGGAAGAGCAGGACTCTCCTGAGCAGGCTCTGTTTGCCGAAAGGATCTGCCCTGAGCACACAAAGGTGACTGATGGAAAACAGCGCGGGATCCATCCCAGAGAGACACTCCCCAGAGGGGTCTGTGCACAGGACTGTGTGTTTTAGAAATAACACTGGATAGAGGAGTTATCTGGGGATCTCTGACTCAGCCTGTGTCTGGGACTGGCAGATCAACATGCTAGTTAAAATGCCCTTCTCAGAGGAAGGGCTTTGAGCCTCAGCAATCAATCCAGTTCACTGCCATGGAGAGGTTGGCGTTGTGGGGTCCTTGAGAGAGCCAGGGAAATGCATTCCTTGGCTGAGCTGAGCTCCAGCAATCAGGGAGGGGTGATGGCCTTTGTGGGGCTGTGAATGCTGCCCTTGCTCCAGCCCAGGAGTGCTGCACTGACTCCAGGGTGTTGGGTATCTTATGGATCCCAAAGCGTGGGAGTCACCTCAGCTGACAGCAAGGATGGTTAGATTAGATATCAGAAATTCCTTACTCAGAGAGTGGGCAGCGCCTGGCCCACGTTGGGCAGAGAAGCTGTGGCTGCCCCTGGATCCCTGGCAGTGTCCAAGGGCAGGTTGGACGGGGCTTGGAGCACCCTGGGCTGGTGGGAGGTGTCCCTGCCCATGGCAGGGGGTGGCACTGGATGGGCTTTAAGGTCCCTCCCAACCCAAACCATCCCGTGATTCTATCTCCATGTGAGCCTGTCCCAGAGGATTTCTCTGCAGTCAGTAGGGAACTGATCAGAAGCCTGGAGCACCTCTCCTATGAGGAAAGGCTGGGAGAATTGGGACTGTTCAGCCTGAAGAAGAAGAAGCTCCAGGGAGACCTTGTTGCAGTCTTTCAGTTCTTGAAGGAAGGCTACAGGAGAGATGGGGACAAACTTTGAACACCAAGTTCGTCTTTGAAACAGGAGAGCAAAGCTCTGCCATGCTTTGCTCTGCAGATGAGTGTGAGTGGGATCCAGCTATCTGCCCAACCTGCCCACCCTCCCAGCCACCAATTCCTTCCCAAGATCCCATTTATTCCTGCCCTCTGGCAGTGGGAAGCCATTCCCTGGGTGCTGTCCCTCCAGGCCTTGTCCCCAGTCCCTGCCCAGCTCTCCTGGAGCCCCTTTAGGCACTGCCAGGGGCTCTCAGGTGTCCCTGGAGCCTTCCCTTCTCCAGGGGAGCCCCCCCAGCTCTCCCAGCCTGGCTCCATCCCAGAGGGGCTCCAGCCCTGCAGCATCCCTGTTGGACATCCTCAGACACACCCTGGGTGTGTGTCAGGGGCCCAGGTGAGGGTCAGGGGTTTGGGGTGGGGGGTGTTAAACAAAGCAAAACATCTCCCCTGCAGGAAACTCCAAAGCCCAAGGCAGGAGGGACCATAGGAGCATAGAACTGGAGAGCTGTGAGCTCTGCAGCCTCCAGCAAGAGGTGATTTCCAGACCCTGGGGGAGGAGTTCCAAAGGCAGGGCTTGGGAGAGTGTTAAGGAAAAAGCAGGCAAAAATCTGCAGTGACACAGAGAAAGGAGTTAAAGCTGGAAAGAAGGAGCTCTGCGTGGTGCAGGCTCAGGTTGTGGGGCAGGGGAAGGATGGAGTCACAAGGGATGATCCCAGCAGCAACAGGGGAGTCCCAACGAGCTCATGGAGAGGTGTCAGAAATAACCCAGCCCCTCAGACCAGCTCTCATCCCTTCAGCTCACACAGAAAACCCATGACCATGTAAAGCATCTCTTTTTCATCATAAGCCCCATTTTATATTTATTTGTATTACTTTTTTTGCCCCTCTCCCTTTGCTCAGAAATGGATTGCATTACCTTTGGGACAAACCCAGCAGATTCTAAATGATGCACCTGTACACAGAACTCGGGGTAAGGACTGAGGGGCACGAGGGGAAATAACCCACCTGGGGATGGGGGGAGTTCCCAGTGGGAACAGGGGGATTTTCACACCGGAGCCCTTTCCACCACACACAACAAGCACCATAATTAAGTGCTGAAAAATAACAACGTGCCATTAAGTCATCACGTTATAGTCTCAACAGCGATCAGGCAGAAGCCTCGATAATGGTGTCAAAGCAGGGTATTCACAGGGGAATTAAGGAGCACTTAAAACACCACAAGGTTCTCTCCAGGAAATGCCTCTGAGCTCGATTGTTGGGGCTTAAATAAACACAGCGGCGCTACTGAGTGTAAAAGTTTTTATATTGCCTTATAAAAATGTCAGGAGAGAGGCGAAGAGGAAGGAGTTTCCAGCAAACAGCCAGAGGCAAACCCGTTTCCCACGTCTTGTGCTGTAGCTTTAACGCCCCAAACTCCTCCATTTGCCCTGTGATTGGGGCATGTCTGACATCATTTTAGGGATTCTCTGCCCCGGAGAGGGGTTATTTCATAGAATCCCAGAATGGTTTGGGTTGGAAGGGACCTTAAAGACCATCCAGTCCCAACCCCTGCCACGAGCAGGGATGTCTCTCACTGGACCGGGTTGCTCAGGGCCCTTTGATTTCTGCCAGAGCTGCTCTGGGAGAGACCTTAAAACACCATTCCCATTTCTGTATTCTTTTTTTCCTGGTGTGAAAATCCCTCCACCTTCTTCAGCCCAAGCCCACAGAGCATGACAAAGTGCTGGGTGACGGTCAGAGAAGTTGCAGGAGCTGCTGAGGAACACCTAATCCAGTCCTTATGACTGCCGGTGTTATTTTCCTCAGCCTGGTATCTCAGCGTTAGAGGAGAGGGATTAAAAAGGCTCAGAGAGGGGAGCTGGTCTTGTGTTTGGACAAGAATCGCTGTGGAGATGGTGATTAAATGCTCCACTGAGCGTTTTCAGAGGATTTGCCCTGTGGGGAGGTGATGCTGTAAAAGTCACCTGAGTGCCTCGAAAGTGCTGATGGCCGATAGAGGGAAGGCAGGAGGGTGGATGGGGTGACTCAGGTGCTCCCAGGGAAATGAACTCTCTCTGGAGACACTGAGGTGATGAACTTGTGTCGGTCTCTGTCACCCAGGACTCTGTTCTGTGACACGAAGCTCCCACTGCACTGAGGAGACAGCGGTGGGCACTCCGTGTGGGGTGAAGCCGAGGGATTTCGTGGATCACTGAGCACCTCTTGTCTCCAGGGAGAAACTGTCCTCCATGCCCCAGCCAACAGGGCAAACACAGACCTCAGCTGAGATGAAGGAGCTCCAGGTTAGTCAGTGGAGGAGTATTTCTGGTCAGGTAAGGAAGCTCTGCCGTCAGCAGGGCGGAGAATCCAGAGGCGACATCCATGGAGATGACCAAGTGCAGGAGTAACAACCACCATAGAATGGAATAGATCACAGAATCACAAATTATTTGGGTTGGAAGGGATGTTAAAGATCATCTAGTTCAATCCTTCAACTCCCCTGGAGGATTAGATATTGGGAAGGAACTGGTGGCTGGGAGGGTGGGCAGGCCCTGGCCCAGGTTGGGCAGAGAAGCTGTGGCTGCCCCTGGATCCCTGGCAGTGTCCAAGGGCAGGTTGGACGGGGCTTGGAGCACCCTGGGCTGGTGGGAGGTGTCCCTGCCCATGGCAGGGGGTGGGAATGGATGGGCTTTAAGGTGCCTTCCAACCCAAACCACTCCATGACTCCACAAAGGCTGCAGCTCAGCTGCCTTTAGCACAGCCCTGTGGCTTCTCTTACACGTTTCCTCCTGGTTGCCTGACTGCCACATGACAGAGGCCTTGCAGAGACAGGATAAAGCCCTGTGCTCTCCCATCTCCTCCTGATTCTCCCTCCCAGTGCATCCCAGCTCCCCCATGCCAGTGGGAACTACTCTGGAGTCCACTCCAGCTTGCCCACAGCCAGTTCCTCTCCCTTCCAGCTTGTTCCAGCCCCTCAGGAGCCCAGGAATCCCCCACCCTGCCCCCCTGTGCCTTGCACTTACCCTGCCCCAGCTGACCAAACTCATCCCAGCAGTTTCTCTTTGCAGGATTTTCATGTAACATTTAAATCAGAGGCATGGATGGCTGGGAGCAACATCTTTTCCAGCAGGAAACACCCTGGAGAAGGAATCTCAGCTCCCGCTGCCTTTGCAGCCTCCCAGCACCTGGCAGAGCCCTTGGCATCCCCAAAATGCACTTCAGCTGCTTCTGAATGGGAGGGGCTGTGGGGAGCCCAGGTGGGAATTTGGCACGTGGGGTTTGGTTCCTTTCTGGCATAGTGAGAACAGGAAAAGAAGGGAATGAAAAGGAAAAGCTTATTAAAATCAGGAATCTGAGTAACTCACTGCTGCATCCAGGCACTTCACTTCACTGCCCCACTCCCAGCACTTGCCTGGCTCAGCTCTGGGCTCAGTTCTGGTTGAATGCAGACAAATCCTTGGCTGGGAGGGTGGGCAGGCCCTGGCCCAGGTTGGGCAGAGAAGCTGTGGCTGCCCCTGGATCCCTGGCAGTGTCCAAGGGCAGGTTGGACGGGGCTTGGAGCACCCTGGGCTGGTGGGAGGTGTCCCTCCCATGAGGGGGGTGGGATGGGATGACCTTTAAGGTCCTTTCCCACCCAAACCATGTTGTGATTTGATGTGTAACCATGGTCAGGACAACTTCAGGGCTTCACATCTGGCTGTGAGGCTTTGTTACATCCTTCAGTCCCCCGTGCAGGATCTTTGGTGCAGTGGCTCCTGCTCCCAGTGATTTCCTGCTCAGGATCCTGCGAGGCAGGAGCACAAAACATCTCCTGGTAACAGCTGAATTGGCCTGAGCTCTGCAGAGCTAATCAGCCATGAAAATGCCCCTCCTTGCCATGCTGGAAGAATTGACTTTAATGATGAGAGACGTTCTCTTTTGAGCCTGATCAAAAGGGTGGGCCTTTCAGGGAGATTTCAGCTCGTCCTTGGGAGCATCCCATGTAGGCAGAGAGCACAGGCCTGGCTTGGAGCTTCCTCTTAACCCTCTCCTATCCTGGGGGCAGGAATTTCCAAAGCTTAATGCAGGATTAACACAGAGTTTGTGCACTTGGGGTTTTTTCTTACTTGTCCTGGCGACCTTCTTGCCCTGAGTGTCTGCAAGTGTGGGGGATCCATCCATCCATCCATCCATCCATCCATCCATCCTCCTCCACATCTCCAGCTCCCACACCACTCCTGGCATCCTCAGCCACCAGAATGATCACAGAATGGTTTGGGTTGGAAGGGACCTTGAAGATCATGGGCAGGGACACCTCCCACCAGCCCAGGGTGCTCCAAGCCCTGTCCATCCTGGCCTTGGACACTTCCAGGGATGATCTCAAGGACTGTCATGCTGGGGAAGCTCCTACAGCCTCTCCCTGGAAATGTTCTTGCATTTTGGGCCAATGTCCTGGCACAGCTAAAAGGATCCAATTCCTGGCTCCTGCCCTTACAGCCATATCCTACACCCAGTCTCACATCCAGCATGCACAGATGGGATTTATCTCTGGTGTGCCCAGGGCTGTGCCCACAGTGGCAATGCCAGCAGGACCCTGGGCTGCTCTTTCCCCTCATCGCTCCCAGCAGTTTTTTCCCTTTGCTTCCCATCTCCAAGCAGTGTCTCCTGACAGCCCAGTGTCAGTCCTGGGGCTCTGATAAGCCATGGAAATGATGGGATATGTATCCTGCCTTCCAGCTGAGCTGCACTGACTGCCAGGGCTCTGACATGCCCAGTTTTAGGACACGGCTGGAAAGAATCATGGGGGAGTCAGGGGGGTAATAAAACCCCCCTCACTGGTGAGGTGGCCAGAGGGGACCATTGTCATGAAAGCAAATCATTGTAATTTACTGCAGAGGAGGAAACCTACCCTGGAAGGAAGTATTTCTCTGTGTGAGGGCAGCTTGACATCTCTTGTGAGTTATTAGTGATATTATTAACAAGCTGGGAGAGCTGGGGGGGGGGTTCCCCTGGAGAAGGGGAGGCTCCAGGGACACCTGAGAGCCCCTGGCAGTGCCTAAAGGGGCTCCAGGAGAGCTGGGCAGGGACTGGGGACAAGGCCTGGAGGGACAGCACCCAGGGAATGGCTTCCCACTGCACATTTTGGGGGACTGTGATGAGCCACAGCCTCCCAGCCTGGGTGTGAGATGGCTCAATATTTAGGACCATCATGCCAGTGTCCCTCCTGCTGCCTATCCATCCTGAATCCTGAGTGAAATATTCCAATCTCAGTAACCCTGGAGAGCAGAGAGGAAAGAATAGCATGTCTGCAAGCAGGGCTGGAATATAAATCCACTGATGCTCCTTTTTCTTCCAGAATCTTCAGGTACAACAATTAAGAAAGTAACGGAGTAAAATGATGGATTCAGCACGATCTGAAGACAAATCTTTGCAATTCCTCTGTGAGTTCTCCGTGCCAGACCCGCCCAGGGTAGAGGGTTATGGATTGATGGCACATCTAAGCTGTGCCTCAGCGCTCTTCTCCTTGCCAAGAACCAGCCACCCCTTGCTGTGGGTCAGGAGGGAATATTCCCCATATAAATGAGTTTATATTATATATAAATGAGACCCTGGAGGAGCTGCCAGCAGAACAATTCTCTGTTGGGGAAGTTCATCCCACACCCCCCACCTTCCCTACCAGGGCTCTGCACTTTATGGGCAGGGAGGGGGTTCAGTCTCCCCCACCAAATCCTGCTGGTATTACCAGGAAAGGAGGAAATTAATCCCAACAGCTTTGCCTGTCCAGTCTAGGGAGGCCACTAAACCCATCCCACCGAGCTGATGATCCCCTGGTGGGAATGATCTGGAGTTGTGGTCCATCCTCAGCCCTGCTGGTTCCTCGCAGTGATTTATTTAAACCCAAGAGCTGAGTCTTCAAGCCAAACCCATCACTCCTGAGCCGGATTTTTTTCTTGCAGGACAGTCCCTCCTGCTGTGATCTCCTTATCATCACAGAGCATGTCACCACCTTATTTTTCCTTCACGGGTCATCTGCTTTTGTTTGTCTTTCCTGAGAGGGGAGCACGTGTTCAGCCTTTAGGGTTAATTAATAGATGAGGTTGCTCTTCAGGGAGCCGGAGAGGGAAAACACACCCTGGGCTGGCGCTGTTGGCCAGACACAGAGCGGGCAGCAACTTGTGCTCATGAATTTTACATCCCTGCATCTCTCTGCCTGCAGAGTGGAGGTCTCAGCTCTCCCAGGCAGTCCAGCCAAGGAAACCAAAGGCTGAGTCCTTCTCAAATCCACTGCAGGAGTCCCTGGGCTGGCAGAAAGGGCAGGTAACTCACATGTTGCCTTTTCCACGTCTGAGCAACCTGCTCCCTCAAAGCCTGCCAGTGAAACTCTTCCCTCTTCCCAGGAAACCCATTCCTGCTGCAGATTTCCTCAGCATGATCCAGCTGTGGGGATTGGGGGACTGTCTGCTGCCACACACACCAGGGGCTGTGGGGATGCCCTCTGGAATGGCCTGGGATGGAGCACAGGGCAAGGGCAGCAGGGTGGGAACACACTGCTGGGAAGTTCCTCTGAAGCCAGGCAGGAAATTAGCTAGAGAGGTTGTTAATTAGTAAATTAACATGAAGTGCTGCTCTGGCTGTGGGTGGCTTCTGGAAGTTGCAAAGCTTCTTGGTCGGGCTTTTCTCTGCTGGTTTGGAGATCAGAGAGGTTGTAATGTGGTCAGATTCCTAACCATGGGATTATTTAGGGTGGAAAAGAGCTCTGAGATGGAGTCCCACCATTAACCCCACTCTTGTACCTGTGCAGTGCAAGTAGCAACCAACTCAAGACAAGCTGTTGATGAGGGTGGGTCAGGCCTTTGTGCACCTGCCTGGAAACCACCCATTGGTGGTTTCACCCCCTCAGACACATCCATAACATTCCTGAGGCTGGGAGGTCCCTCCATTCCAACCCCTGCCCAAAGCAGAGCCAACCTCCAAGCCAGGTCAGGTTGCCCAGGGTTTTGAGCAGGGTGAAGGTGACTGCACCTTGCTGTGCTCTTGTTCCTCTGTTCAGTCACCCTCATGGGGCATTTTCCCTTCCTTTATAGCCAGCTGGATTTACTATTTCTGCAAACTGCACCTTTTCCCTTTGCTGTGGATCTCTAGGAAGTCTGTCCCTCCTCTGTTTGTCCTCTCTCTGTGATCCTCCCCCTCTGCCAACACTGTAGAAGGCTTTGAAATGTAGATCCCTTTGAAATGTTTTTGTATATGGCCAGTTCTAGACAAGTTCTCTTAAATAGCCATGTTTTCCTAAGCCCATCTTTGATCTGGAGAGCTAAAAAAGCCAAGGAATTGATGCACTGGCCATGTAGGAATGCCTGGGGAAAGAGCAGAGCTCAGCTGGCTCCTGGGAAAGAGCACAGGACGGGGGCAGGTCGGTCCTGAGGAGCTCTCCATGCACACAGCCTGGGATGGGAGGGTTTCATTCCACAGCAACCAACCTGCAACCCTTTTATCTAAAATTATTTGGTGTATTAAGGCCCGTTTCTCTGCTCTGTCAGCTTCGGGCTGTGGGGTTTGTTTGGGATCCCGGAAGTCTGGGAAGGCAGAGTGGAGGAGCTGCCTGTCCTCCTCCCTCCAGGCTGAGGATGCCCCGGGGGTGGGTTGTGCAAGCTCAGCCTTGACACCACGTTGAGTCCCAGAGACTGTCCCCGTGTCCTTCAGCTCCTGGGTGGGGCCACACATCCCTCAGTTTTGTGCCTCTTCTCCAAATCACTCCTTGGACCTTCACACTTAGACCTTCACATCCCAGGAACATGTTCCCTGAGCTCTTGTGTGAGGTTCCTGCCTCCAGGAAGGTGCTTCAGATCTGCTGCCAAGGTCCTCCAAAGCAGGGCAGTGATGAGGGCAGAGATCGGGGGGGAGGTCTGGGGCAGGCTGTGGTCACACAGCAATCTGTGGCTGAGCAGCTTTGCCCTCTCTCCACACGTTCTTAAGGTGGCCTGGCTGTGATGGGAGGGCTTTTAAGCCTAGTCCAACCCCAAGGCTCCTCCTGCCCCACCCCAAGAGTGTCTTTGGGCTTAGAAAAGTTAAATAATGGTGAGTTTTCGGAATTTGATCCACATGGAACTGATGGAGTTGGAAGGGGAAATGTGACTCCTACAAGAGTCTTTTTCTTCTGGTCTCTGGGAGACAGAGCTCAGGGAATCACAGAATTAGGGAATGCTTGGGGTTGGAAGGGACTTTTAAGTGCATCCATTCCCACCCCCTGCCATGGGCAGGGACACCTCCCACCAGCCCAGGGTGCTCCAAGCCCCGTCCAACCTGCCCTTGGACACTGCCAGGGATCCAGGGGCAGCCACAGCTTCTCTGCCCAACCTGGGCCAGGGCCTGCCCACCCTCCCAGCCAAAAATTTCATAATGAATATTTCATTCATGGACTATAATTAATCTATTAATCTCCACAGTAAATGCTCTCCTTGCGAGCCCCTTTGCCACCTCCCAGCACAGCCAAACCCTTTTGGTGGCACGGACATTCCCCAGCTCGGTGATTTGTGGAGCAGAATTGCAGTGTGTGGCATTTCTGTGCAGCCCAAACCTCCCCCAGGATCCTTCCACTGGCACCTCTCCTGGCCTGCTGGCATCCTTAGGAAAGACCCACATCCCAGAGAGTCCAACAGGATTCCCATCCAGCTTGCTGAGTCACCCCATGGAATTCTGTCACGGGCAGCACTGCCAGGTGATGCTCTTGGAGCCTCTTGGGCTGCACAGGCAAGGGAGGAGCTGGTGACAGGGCTCAGCTGGGAGGAAGGCACACCAAGGGGAGAGGGTTCTCTCCCCCCAGCAGCTCTCCAGCCACGAGAAGACACAGGGAGAGGGAGATGTGCTGGCAAAGGAGGAGACATTTCCACTTGCAGGTCACAGAAGGAGCGCTTGTGGCCGCAGCCGCCCGGCAAACAGAGGCCCCTCATTGTGTGCAGAGACACCCTTGGCAAGCCCTGGGAGCTGCCTGGAGATGAACCAAGGAGGGCTTTGTGAAGCCTCATAAAAGGGGCATTATGAGCAGGGGGCCCCACGGGAGGGGTGGGACGGGGTGATCCTCCCCACGGGGAGCTGTGGGAAGCAGGAATCTCCAGGAGATGTTTCCTGCTGGAGCTGCTGTGGATCCAGGCTCGAGCCGTGCTGGGAATGGGGAGGGTTTCTCTCACCTCCCTCGGGGTGTGGAGAGAAGTCGTTTGGGGAGCTGAGCAGGAGGTGTGGATGGTCTGACTCAAACAGCCTGGCTGGAGTGGGGGTGAATTTGGATCCTGGGCAGATGTCCCAGCCCAAGAAAATCCTGCTTTCCTGTGGAAACGGGGAAATAACACCTGGTGAAATCCAGTCCTACTTGTTTAATGGGATATCAGTGTTCGTAGCCCAACCCCAAAGCAGGTCCTTTTGGCTCTGGGAAGGATTTTCCTTTTCTTTGGTCACCTGGCAGCACGAGAAAGATCAAACAGCCATGAAAAAGTGCTCTCTGGAGGGAGGCAGGGGTGTGTTAAGGAGGATAAAATAAAGCTGGCTTCATCCCAGGCTTACAAACGTGGTCTCCCACCAGGATGGCTCTCCCCATTGTTGGTCCTGTGGGTGAAGGACCTCCTGCCTTCAGATGCTGGCAGAGGGCAGCTGAGTTCCCAGCCATGGCAAGAGGCATCTCCAGGTTCCTCAGGAGGGATGGTCCAAAAGTCAGGGCTGCTTTTGTGCCTCCATATCTTGGAGTGTCTTGCTGAGCCAGATGAGGAAGCTCCCAAATCCTGTCTGTGCGCTTGTCACAGCAGGACACATCACCTTGTCCGTGGTGTGAGCAAACCAGCCTTGCAGGAGCAGGAGGAGGTTGGTTTGTGGGACAGCCACAGCCAGAACTGCTGCTGCTGCTGCTGACAGAGCTCAGGCTCTTCTGCTTATCTACCAGGAAATAAAACCAGGCCACTGAAAGCCTGGGTGTATCTAACAGAGATGAACAGCTGCAGGGAAACTGCCAGATGTGCTGGGCCACAAACCCTGCAGGCTGGGGACACAGACACTGCAGGCTGGGGACACAGACCCTACAGGGACTCTGGGCAATGGTGCCCTTCCTCCTTTCTCCCCTTGGTGTCCTGACTAAGTGTGCCCCAAATCCAACCCTCTTGGCACA
This sequence comes from Scytalopus superciliaris, assembly GCA_013400415.1. Lineage (NCBI taxonomy): Eukaryota > Metazoa > Chordata > Aves > Passeriformes > Rhinocryptidae > Scytalopus > Scytalopus superciliaris. Next base: position 114,707 of record VXBX01000917.1, read on the forward strand.
ACATGAGTGGGATGTGACCACATGATGGGGGACCCTCTATTTGGACACAGTGCCTGCACATCTGTCTCTGGGTTTGGGAGATTATGAGACAGCTGGGGAGGGACCTGGGACAAAGCTTGGAGGGACAGGACGTGGGGAATGGCTTCACACTGCCAGAGGGCAGGAATAAATGGGATCTTGGGAAGGAATTGGTGGCTGGGAGGGTGGGCAGGCCCTGGCCCAGGTTGGGCAGAGAAGCTGTGGCTGCCCCTGGATCCCTGGCAGTGTCCAAGGGCAGGTTGGACGGGGCTTGGAGCACCCTGGGCTGGTGGGAGGTGTCCCTGCCCATGGCAGGGGTGGGAGCTGTGATGCCTTGGATGTGGGCTCCATCTCCTGGCTGCTCTGCAAACCCCAGTGCCCCAGCCCTGCTGCTGTGCACGCTCTGGTTCCCAGCAAGGACAGCACCAGCCAGGCAGGCACTGCCACCAGTGCCACCTCTGCTCCCTCCCGCACACCTCTCCGGGCAGCCTCTCCCTTTCCTAAAGAGCTGTGGAACCACATCCCAATTGCCAGGGGTTTCCCNTTCTCAGGTTGGATCTGCACCTTCCAGCTGAGCAGATCTTCATCTCTCCAGGGAATGTGGGAGATGTTCCAACCTCCCCATGGTGAGAATCCCAGCCCAAGCCACGGGCTGCTCAGAGGACACTCTGCAGAGGACACTGTTGGAGCAGCCCAGCATTCCCAGGCTCTGCTGGAGCCAGGACAAGCTTCCCAGCAAGGAGAACTTTGCCAACATTAAGTCCTCAGACTATTTACGAATTCAAGCCACATTATTTTTGGCAGAGTAAAGCCCTGCCGAATTTGGGCAGAGGGGTTGCTGGAGGAGCTGGTGAAGCCTTGTTTTGTTGGGAATGTCAGGGGTGGCTGCACCAGGGTACCCTCAAGCCCACCCTGCAGCCTCCAGGGACAGTCCGAGGGGCTCTGCTTGAATGTAAAGCCCCTTCTCCCTTGCCATGGCAACAAGGCTGGCTGGAATGTGGGCATGGATCGGGGCTCTGTCCTCATCGAGCTGTTCAACCAAGTGTGAAGCGCTGAATTCTTCACCAAAGCGGTGCTGGGAACAGCCTGAGCTGATAGAGCAGAACATCCTCCCAGAAAAGGGGGAAAAACAGAAGCATCCTGGTCTTTTGCCCTCTCATCTGTCCCACGGAATTGCCCCGGAGTCAGCGGAGAGATGGAGAAGAGCATCCCCCCCAAGCTCTGCCCTCTGCCTGGGATCCCCCTGACCAGCATCCCAGTCCGTGTCTCCCACTGGGAGGTGAAAAAGCAGGAATAACTGAGCTCTCTGGGTGCTTTGTAGGCCCCCCACCTCGGCTGAAACGTCTCTGTCGGGCACCAAAATTAACGAAGAGTTGGGTTTTTTGGGGGGTTGTGACAAGAGAGGAAAAAGCGGCACGATTTACCTCTTGGCACTCGGGACGTAGACAAGGAATGTGAGCAGGAAATGGGTTATTCAGGGGTGGCACAGAGGAGGGAGCTGGGAATAATGGAATTAATGGGAGGAGGAACAGGCTGGTGAGGAAGATGCATCTTCCAAGAGCCAGGAGCAGCTTTCCAAGAAAGGGACGAGACTCCCGGCGTGAGGAATTTGCAATTTGTGACAGAAAACTGCAGCAGACACCGTGCTGGGGATGGTCCCACCCCTGCAAGCCCCCGCTTAGTGGATCCTCAGCTCCTCCACTCCAATTGCTCCGCTTTTCACGCATCCTCCAGACTTGTGAGCCTGGCTCTGGAAGTGAGGAGCTGCTCGCAAGATTAATTGCTTTGGAAGCACAAAAGGAACAGAAAATGCCCCAAGGCGCCGGGATAGATAATATGTTGAGTTCATAAAGGCTTTAATAATTTATTGCCAGCAGCTGTATGAAGTTATTCTGTCCCTTCCACTGCTCCTCCTCAAGGACGACCCTCAATTCCTGCTCGAGGAGCACGAATTTAAAGGATATTTTGGATCCTTCTAGTGGCGTCATAATTTATTAAGCACAGGGAACTTGTTTGCTGGTGAGGAATTAAAAGCGCTTGGATGAAAAATTCCGGGTGGATACCCTGGAAATTGAAGATTTTCCTCAGCTCCCTCTGGAGGATGAAAACCTGCCCAGGGGAAGGAGTTTTAAGGCTGTCCTTAAATCGAAGTGTGACTCCAAGGGGTTTCCTGGAACAGAGCCCAAAAAAGCAGCGTTGCAGGGCTCTGCTGCACGGCCCCCCTGGCACTGGGGAATGGGAACACCTGCCTGGGAATCCCTTTGGATTCCTCCATCCTTCCACATGATCCCATTCTCTTACAGCCATAAAACCCACGATCAGCCCAGAAGAGGCAAGAAAAGCTTTCCTAGAAGGACTGAGGATTGGGAAGGGAAAATTCTGGGTTGAAGAGGTGGGGGGAGAAATAGAAGTGTCCAAAAATCAAGCCTGGAGCACCTGCCATTTTCTGCTTTTTTTCCCCTGTAGTTTATTATATTTAAAGGCTTTTCCTTCACAAAAATGTAATCCTGGTTGTAAAGTGGAGGGCAGGGAAGGAGTGGATTTGCCTGGAATGTGCCTGGTGTGGGTGATGCTACAACAACCCTCCTGTATCTTGCAGGGGGGTTTGGGTGGGTTGGGGAGTTGCTGTTGGATATCTGGGATTGCCCTCAGGAAAAGCATGGCCAGGGGCAGGGAAATGGGATCTATTTAGGAGGAATTTAAGGGAATTAACCCTAATGAGGGGTGTGAAGGGCTTGGTGGAACCCTGGCAGGGTTGGTGCCACCATGATTCCCTGGGGAACCTGTCACAGTGCCCAGCCACCCTCTGGGAGAGGAACCTTGTCCTGAGATCCAGCCTAACCCAAGGGAAACCTTGGCAAGAGCATTCCTGGAGATGGGAGCAGTTTCCATGCTGAACCCCCCCCCCCAACATTTTGCCCAGTTTGATCCCAGCTGAGGATGGGGGAGAAGCCCCCTGGCCCAGGGGGGCTGTGGAAGGGGCAGTGGGGATGCACAAGGAGCACCAGGGACCCCTCTCACCACCCAGGGGTGGAATTTGGGGAACCCACAGACGTGCTGGGCAACACTCAGGGAGGCAGCAGAGCCACAGAGGGAGGAGGAGGAGACCACATGGACATTCAGGCAGGATGGACCTTTGGGATTTGGGCTGAGGGGGAGGGAGTTCATGGATCCAGGGCTGCAGTGGACAGGAAGAACCTGTCTCCTGACCAGCAGGATGGTTTGGCTCAGAAGGGACCTTAAAACTCTATACTCTTAATGTAGGTGTGATGGATTCTCCAAGGTCAAAGCCAAGCCCAGTGGTTTTTGTTCCTAAGGAGTGTGTTCCCAAAAAGAGGCAGATGGAAGAGGTGTGGCCACCCACGTGGTTGTGGGGCACCAGTTTGGGGGTCACAAAGTGAGATGAAAGGTTGGCTGGTCCCAAACCAGCACACAAAGGAGGGTTGAACTGGTTTCTGTGGGTTGATGTGGACGCCAACACCTTCCATGGGTTCAGAAAGGAACTGCTCACCTCTCCTAAAGACGGGAGCACCCAATCCATCCCTGGCATCCACTGAGGGATGTCCAGGGAAAGGCTGCTCTGCTGTTCCCCAGGATCCAGGGCTGAGGGCAGCTTGAGGATCCACCACGGTCACCAGTGGGATCTTCCCTTCTGGAACCTCCACGTTTGAAATGCAAATCCAGCCAGCCAAATCCCAGGGCTTGGCTTGTTCTGGGGGTCCAATTACACAAACACAAGGATTCCTTTCGGCCTCAAAATCTGGGAATAAAGTGAACAAGAACCCTCCTTTTATCTGTGGCAGATCTGGCCCACAGAGGATAATAAGTGCTTTAAATCGAGCCTGCTCAGCTCAGAGAAGCCAGGAATTATATGAATAATTTATGGAACTAGACAGGACACAGAGGGAAGAGGATTTTTTTTCTCCCCCAATCCCACTTGACAGTGGGAGAGGCAAAGAGCACAGACTGTCTTAACGAGGGGAAGTTGGAATCTCTGGGAGGAGGGTCAGGTCATGTTCAGTTTGAAGCTGGGCTTGTTGGCCCTGACTCAGGAATTCAGATGGTTGAGGGGAAAACCAGATGGATTAGATCAATGGGAAAAAAACCTGATCATTCCTTCCATGGAAAGAAGCCTATAGGGAAAGCAATCCTTAGGCTTGGCACCTTAAGCACAGCCTTGTCCAAGCCAACACTCACAGCAAGACCTTCCTTGGTCGTTCAGAGGTCAGAGATGTCATCCCTTCCTTGGCTGTTCCACTTTCAGAGCCAGGAAAACCCCCCTTGGAGCCACACACTGCCATGGGGAGGCATCCTGGGAAAAGGAAAGGTGGCCAAATTGCTGCTGAGCATTAACTGGCACTGTGGAGCTGATCGGGGAGGTGCCTCCCCCTCATCCCACAGGGGTGGAACATTTCTCCTGGAAAGGCTGGGAGAGCTGGGAGGGCTCCCCTGGAGAAGGGAAGGCTCCAGGGACACCTGAGAGCCCCTGGCAGTGCCTAAAGGAGCTCCAGGAGAGCTGGGCAGGGACTGGGGACAAGGCCTGGAGGGACAGCACCCAGGGAATGGCTTCCCACTGCCAGAAGGCAGGGATAGGTGGGATATTGGGAAGGAATTGGTGGCTGGGAGGGTGGGCAGGCCCTGGCCCAGGTTGGGCAGAGAAGCTGTGGCTGCCCCTGGATCCCTGGCAGTGTCCAAGGGCAGGCTGGACGGGGCTTGGAGCACCCTGGGCTGGTGGGAGGTGTCCCTGCCCGTGGGATGCTCTTTGATGTCCCTTCCAACCCCACCCACCCTGTGGTTCTCAGCACATCCCTTTTCCCCAGCAAGGGCAGTGTTTGCCACTCAAAGCCGGGCTGTGGAACTGCTCCCCGTTCCTCTGAGCTGCCTCATTTCCATGGCAATAAGATGTTCCTCACAAATGTTGTGCTGTTGCTGCTCCCGGGCTTCTCCAGAGACCCTTCCCTGACCTCCCCAAGCCTTTCCTTTCTTCTGCTGGTAATTAATACCCTCATTCACACCCTCGTGGTCTTGGCAAGTCAGAGAGTGGCATAAAGACCTCGGCATTAAATATTTCACCACCAGGCAGTGCAAGATGTTTAACAGGGACGGTAAACAGTAAATGCCCCCTTTGTGCAGGAAAATTAATTTATGACACACTGCCTTGCTTGTTTCCACGAGGGAAGGCAAAAATCAGGGGGATAATATCTCTCATTCAAACACCCACTAAAAATACCAGCTGAAGCCTAAGGAAGGGTTTGTGTGCTGTAGGAATTCCTGGGTGAATAAAGACAGGCTGGGAATTCCCGGGTGAATAAAGACAGGCTGCTGTGTCTGTCCAACAAGGAGTTCTGAGCAGGCTGCAGCTAAAACCTGCCTGGGAAACAAAATTCAGCATCTTCCTGGACAGAGGACACACAGTTTCCTGTCTCTTCTCCTTCATTTCACCAAGCCATGTCTATGTTGCAGTCATTTCATTAGTTTGATTAATTAGTTTGATTCTGCAGCATCTCTGAAGCCTTTTTATTGAACAGAGGTTGTTCCTGCTCGGTCTTTCTTTAAACCACCCTCTTTTTTATCCAGACCTGCAAACTCCCTCAGCATTAACCCTGCTGGGATAAGAAAGGTAAAAATACATTTATTTGTGTATTTTCATGGGGTTTTTTTTGTTATTTTTCTGGTTTTCTTCTCTTGAAAACCTCTAGTGAGGATGAATCCACTTCCAGCTTGGATGTGAGGAGATGCTGGGGCATCTCAGGGCCACTGGCCATGGAAGAAGCTCAGCTGGCCCAAGGAGGGGAAGGGATGGAGAGGGGACAGGAGGACAGGATGAGGTCCCTGTGGCCCCCCTGCTCCTCTGGCCCCCAGCCTGGCAGCAGGAATGCACCCCCTGGATGTGGCACTGCTGGCATCTGGGGTGCTTTTCCCTCCTTGTAGCAGCTTTCTTTGGCTTTTGAGGGATGTGAACTCTGAGTCAGTGACAGATCCTGCCCTGGGCATCCCACCAGGGCTGCCAAATTCCCCTGGAGAGGGATGTCCTTGTGCAGTCACAAAATCCCAGGCTGGTTTGGGCTGGAAGGGCCCTGAAAGCCCCCCCAGTGCCCCCCCCTGCCATGGGCAGGGACACCTCCCACCAGCCCAGGGTGCTCCAAGCCCCGTCCAACCTGCCCTTGGACACTGCCAGGGATCCAGGGGCAGCCACAGCTTCTCTGCCCAACCTGGGCCAGGGCCTGCCCACCCTCCCAGCCACCAATTCCTTCCCAAGATCCCCCCCAGCCCTGCCCTCTGGCAGTGGGAAGCCATTCCCTGGGTGCTGTCCCTCCAGGCCTTGTCCCCAGTCCCTGCCCAGCTCTCCTGGAGCCCCTTTAGGCACTGCCAGGCTCTCTGTCCATGTGGGATGCCAAAAAGGGTTTCATCCCTCTCCACTTGGCTTTGCGCCCCAATTGCATTCCCTTGCAACGGGATCATCAGTCCTTCATTAAGCCTGATTTAGGAATCACAGACTCCAACCCTGGGCCAGGTGCCGGAGTCACAACATCAACACCTCTCGGTGCAGCCGCCGGGGATCCTGATGGTCCTTCCCCAACAATCCAGCAGGAAGAAGAGAAGCTACTACAGAGATGAGACGTCTTTGCACAAAACACAACCAACCCTGAGATAACCTGGTAAAAAAAAAAATCCCCCATTCCCAAACGTGGAGGAGGCTCCAAACCCATCTGGACACCTCCTCATTCTGCTCCTGTCCCTCAGCCCTGGAGGGGCGAGGAGGAGAAACCCAACCCTTGCTGCGCGTTAATTGGGAGCCACCACCGAGCTCCTTTTCTCCACCCCTTTTCTCCATCCCCCTTTTCCACATCCCCTTTTCTCCATCCCCCTTTTCCACCTCCCAGCCCTGGGAAGTGCTAATTGCTCCAGCTGCACTCGGAGCACATTCCCCGTCTCCGAGCGATCAGGAGCATCAGCATCTTAATGAATTCACAGCCAAAATTCCTGCGAGAGAACTGAAGGAGAGGGAGGAATTTCGTTCTCAGCGATTTGGGAAGGCAAAATGTTTAGCAGGGGGAAGACAAAGGAGGTTGTTGTCGCTTTTTGGTGCTTTTTTTTTTCTCTCTCTCTCTCTCTCTTTGAGCTAACAGAGCGAAAACAGGAGATAAAACATTCCATGACTTGGTTCGGGTTCCATTTCAGTCCCGTTTTTCTCACCTAGGAAGTGCCTGACATACAGGCAGGGATTGTTGCTGTGGCTTTCACCCCAATGTGTCACCAGGCTCGTCAGTTTTCCCTTCTTTGTTTATCCCTTTTGATATTCCTTCCTCATTCTTTGCCGCCTGTCAGTGCTCACATCATCCCTTGATGGGAATATTGTTGGTGACACCCCAGGTTTTGGGAAGGTGGTTTTCCCGGTTTCCAGGAGGCACAAAACCGGGGCAGGAGTGGTGGAGGTGCCAGTTCACATCCCGAGGGACCTGTGTAATAATCCCCCGCTACTCAGGATGCTGGTGAGGTTCTCCCTTATCCTTTCTGGAGGGAATGGCCCCAAGTTGCACCAGGGCAGGTTTAGGTTGGTTATCAGGGAAAATTCCTTCCTGGAAAGGGCTGTCCATCCCTGGGCAGGGGTGGATTTCCCATCGCTGGGGGGATTTCAGAGCCCTGTGGATGTGGCACTTGGGGACATGGGGCAGTGCTGGACCCAATGACCCTTCCAGATCTTTTCCAACCCAAACAATTCCTTGATTTTTATCCCAAGCTCCTGTGATATCCCTATTTCCTTACTCCTTCTGCCCTTCCCCACCAACAACCACACACAGGGATGCCTCTCGTGGAGCTGCTTTCCTTCCTGTGACCTCTGTGGCTTTTGTGTTCCCTGATGGGATGTTTGAGGAGCGAGGCAAGGGGCGGTTTGTGGTTTCTCCCTCCCTGCTGGAATTCTCTCCAGGGCTTTTGCTCCACCAGCTCGAGCCAAGGGATCTCTGCTTGTGCTTCCCCCACACCCTGAGCTCCCTCCTGTCTGCTCTGGGCACACTGTGCTGATCCTGAGCCTCTGTGTGTGTGCAGGAGCATCCCTGAGATTAATTTGCAGGACTGCAATGCAGGTGGGAGAGAGGCTGTTCAAAAAGAAAAAAAAAAAAAAACAAAAAAAGCAGGGCTGTAGAATTGTTTTGCTTCCCAGCTCAGTCTTATAGGGAGGAAAGACCCAAAGACCAAGGCATGGCCAACAGCCTGGGGAGCAGGACAGTGGGGAGACAAGGAGGGGGGGAAATTTGCTGCCTCATGAGGCGAGTCTGGGACCCCAAATCCATGAAACTGTGACCCCAAATCTGTGAAACTGTGACCCCAAATCCATGAAACTGTGACCCCAAATCCATGCAACTGTGACCCCTGAGCTGGTGCAGGTTCATCACTTCAGCTTTTGGTCGGGGGATGTTCTGGCTGTGCCGCTTCTGAACGTGAGGGCTCAGTTTAAGCTTACATTTAAAGCTGGGTTTAAATTGACAGAGGGCAGGGTTAGATGGGATCTTGGGAAGGAATTGGTGGCTGGGAGGGTGGGCAGGCCCTGGCCCAGGTTGGGCAGAGAAGCTGTGGCTGCCCCTGGATCCCTGGCAGTGTCCAAGGGCAGGTTGGACGGGGCTTGGAGCAGTCTGGGCTGGTGGGAGGTGTCCCTGCCCATGGCAGGGGGTGGCACTGGGTGGGCTTTGAGGTCCCTTCCAACCCAACCCATTCCATGATTCTCTGGTTCTGTGATGGCCTGACAGTGCTGACAGATCTCCACATTGTTTCTGAAAGCTGAAGGTGAGAAGCTGAATTTTCCGGCCCAGCACTGTCTTGATTAGATAAAATCAATCATGAAATCATAAACCATAGAGTCACAGAGTGAGCTGGAAGGGACCCCCAAGGGCCATCCAGTCCAACAGAGACCCCAACAATCCCACCCTGTGCCCCAGAGCATCATCCCAAGGCTCCTGGAGCTCTGGCAGCCTTGGGGCCGTGCCCACTGCCCTGGGGAGCCTGGGCAGTGCCCACCACCCTCTGGGGGAAGAGCCTTTCCCTGAGATGCCCCCTGAGCCTGCCCTGGCACAGCCCCAGCCCTTCCCTGGGTGCTGTCCCTGCTCACAGGGAGCAGAGATCAAATATTCTGTTTCCTGCCCTAAATGGCTGAGTGTTGTTCCCCCACCACATTAAATCATCTCTGATCACTGGGGTGTTACAGGGAGGGCACAATTTCAGCATGAAAATACACCACAATTCCAAATCAGGTCCTTGCTCTGAGTCAGAGAAAACATTGCAGCCTCTCCTGGAGAGAACCACTGAAAATCCCCCAAACCTTCTGGTCAATCAAAATGTTCTGTTTCTATTTTGACTGTTTTCTTTTCCAGCACGTAAGGGACTGACATAAAAGGCCCTTCTGAAATGAAAAATGAAAAAGACTCACTCTTGAATGTTAAAATATTTTGGTTTGATACCTTTAAAACACTTGTGAGCCCTTTAGATTCTTTTTCAAGCTGTGTTTTAATTAAATCTTCAGTCTCAGGGAAGCTCAACTCTTTGATTTGCCTCAGTAAATAGAGTTAGAGAAGGAGAGAATGGCTTGGGCTGGAAGGGACATTAAAGCCCAACCCATCCCACCCCCTGCCATGGGCAGGGACACCTCCCACCCTCTCAGGTTGCTCCAAGCCCCGTCCAACCTGCCCTTGGACACTGCCAGGGATCCAGGGGCAGCCACAGCTTCTCTGCCCACCCTGGGCCAGGGCCTGCCCTCCCTCCCAGCCACCAATCCCTTCCCAATATCCCCCCCAGCCCTGCCCTCTGGCAGTGGGAAGCCATTCCCTGGGTGCTGTCCCTCCAGGCCTTGTCCCCAGTCCCTGCCCAGCTCTCCTGGAGCCCCTTTAGGCACTGCCAGGGGCTCTCAGGTGTCCCTGGAGCCTTCCCTTCTCCAGGGGAGCCCCCCCAGCTCTCCCAGCCTGGGCAGGAACTGCAGCAGAAGGTTTGGGTGCCCCTTTGTGCTTCCCACCCTGGAGCCCCTCAGAGGTGCCAGTGAAGGCTCACCCAGGACTGGGACCAGTCCAAGCTCCCCTGGCCTTCAGCAGCCCTGGAGAAGCAGATGGGAAATGTGGGAGAGCTCCATCAAACACTAAATCAGAGACCCAACCAAAACTAAGGGATCTGAATCAAAACCCATCCCGATAACTGAATATCCCAGGCACTGGCTTGGAATTCCAGAATCTCCTCATGTGTTTTATTTTCCCTGTCGTTCCTATTGGTGTGGTTGGAACTGAGGAGTTGCCAACCCTTGTTTTCCGTAAGAGCCTCCAGGTTTGTCCTCAAGGGCCACTCCAGGATTTACCAGGAGCTGTGGGGGCTGATCCCATTTTTACCATTGGAACCAGCGCTTATCCTGTGGGATTTGGGAGGGGGCCTGGCTGTTTTGGGGAGAAAGCAGGTGGGGTGTGCTCAGGTGAGGTGCAAAGCCCTCATTTCTCCAGAGGAACATCCAAGCAAAAGTGAGAACAGCCCTTGGCTCTCCTGTGCCTGAGACTGGGGGGAGTGTGACATCTCCAGCTCTCCCCCCTTCCAGTGAATTACCATCAAGCCAATTAATCTGTCACTTGAAAATCTCAGGGTATGTAAATCGCCCCAGATTCCACACTGGCAGCATTCCCTCCGTGCCCAGCTGGTGCTGGAATTATTTCCCTTTGTGTTTCACGCTCTGTTCTTAATGGCAGAGTAAAATATAAAAAAAAAAAAATAAAATGCACTTTTGCCTTTGCAAGGTCCACCCAGTGAGGAGACAGGAAAAACAGAGGAGGAGACATGAAATACATTTATTTATGTAACCTTATTCTGTGTCTGTGGGTTATTTGCCAGAACGGTAACTCTCCAGAAGTATCCCCCCCTGGGACATGAACAGCAGGTTATTTAATCACTGATTCCAACTTCCAGATGTTTTGCTGATGGGTGTTTAAAGGAGGGAGGGGCAAACCAGGTATGATTGCTCTGTTTGTGACCGAGGGCAGCATTTCCAGTCATTGGAGGGATCAGCAATTCATTATTTAATGCTTCCTTAAGACTCTCCTTGTTCCTGCAGAAATCCATGGAATGGCACATCCCAAAATGCATACAACCTGACTGGAGGGGGGATTTTTTTCCATGTTTCCTGAGGGCTGGGACAATGAGGAAAAGCAACTGAACCAGCCCAGAAGTTCCCACTCACTCGAAGCTCCTCGGCCACGGCGAACAAGACGCTGGAAAATCCACCTTTCCATGCCTGGAAAAGCCACCTTTCCTTTCCCTTTCCCTTTCCCTTTCCCTTTCCCTTTCCCTTTCCCTTTCCCTCTCTCATCCCCTGTCAGGACTGTCTGAGGTTATTTTCCCCCTCGGAAGCACAGGCTGCTCAGCTGCTGTCCCACTTTTCCAGTGCTTTTATCCTGCCGGGAACAACCTGTCCCCGGAGGGGCTGGGATGGGAGGGCTGTGCTGGAGCAGGTCCCAGCTGCTCCTGGAGGGACTCAAACCAAACCAGGTAGGTTTTTCTCCTTCCCCAAAACAGGATGTTTTCAAAAGTTCTCCAACCTTGGGAGGGAGGTTTGATGAGTTTCATTTCTCCTGTGGTGCTTTTGGCACTGGGGAGAAATTCCTCACGGGAAGGTGGTTTGGAGTGCCCAGCCCTGGAGGTGCCCAAGGCAGGACTGGCCGTGGCACTCAGAGCTCTGGGCTGGGGGACAAGGTGGGCATCGGGCACAGGGGGGGCTCTGTGGGCTGGGAGGGCTTTTCCAACCTAAATAATTCTGTGGTTCTGTGGCAAAGAGGCAGGTGCTCCAAAAATCCCTCCCTGCTCTGTTGTCCCCCTCCATCCCCTCCTGGATCAGATCTAAGGTCTCTTCCCACAGGCAATGGATGAAGGGAAGCAAGGGGGTGAGGAAGGCCAAAGTCTGGGCTCTGAGGAAGGAATATCAGAAGACCTGAAGGGATCCCATCACCTGAAACCTGGAGAACTACTGATGTTTTTAACAGAATTACAGAATCCCAGAATGNTATCAGCAGGGGCTCCAATTTGGTGAGCGAAGATGTTAAATTTAGACTTTGGGTCCTGAAAACCTCTGATAAAAACCCCATTTCTGGCTTCATCTGGCCACAGCCCTCTTCCTCGTGACCAGGGATGGCTGTGTGACACTTTTTTGGCACTGTCTGTTCTCATTTTCTCACCAGTGAGCTCTGAAGTGACAAAATGGAGCTGCCAGGGCCTCACCACCCTCCCAGGGGAGAATTCTTTCCTAATATCCCATCTAAATCTCCCCTTTTCTACTTTAAAACTATTCCCTCCCTGTTCTCTTACTATCCTCCCCCATAAAAAGCCACTCTCCTAAGTCCATTTTTCCAATATTGTAATTTTAATTAGGAAATGAATATATTTTCCATGGAAAAACAGGAAATTCTGCTTGTTCTCCAGGATTCTGGTTATATTTGCAGGGTCCAGTGGCCTCCTGCAAACACCAGACCCACAAGCTCTGTGGGAGCAGGACCTGGGATGGGATGTGCCCATTCCCAGAGGACTTTTGGGATGGGCACACGCAGTTGGAGGGGATTGTGACTTTCATTTTACAGTTGGATTGTAAATAAATTGCCTCCTGTGTGGACGTAAAAGCTGCTGGGGAGGGGATGGGGCAGAGCTGCCTCCACCAGCTCGNCAGGGGAGAATTCTTTCCTAATATCCCATCTAAATCTCCCCTTTTCTACTTTAAAACTATTCCCTCCCTGTTCTCTTACTATCCTCCCCCATAAAAAGCCACTCTCCTAAGTCCATTTTTCCAATATTGTAATTTTAATTAGGAAATGAATATATTTTCCATGGAAAAACAGGAAATTCTGCTTGTTCTCCAGGATTCTGGTTATATTTGCAGGGTCCAGTGGCCTCCTGCAAACACCAGACCCACAAGCTCTGTGGGAGCAGGACCTGGGATGGGATGTGCCCATTCCCAGAGGACTTTTGGGATGGGCACACGCAGTTGGAGGGGATTGTGACTTTCATTTTACAGTTGGATTGTAAATAAATTGCCTCCTGTGTGGACGTAAAAGCTGCTGGGGAGGGGATGGGGCAGAGCTGCCTCCACCAGCTCGGAGCTGGCACTGGTGCCAGCTGGGAATGGCTGGGGGGGACCGGATGGGAGGCCACAGATGGCACGATGGGAATGCCAAGGTCCCAGCCCAGATGTGCAGGGATACAGCCCTGTCTGGTGAGGCTGCAGATCCCAAGCTGTAAGCAGAGAAAATGAAATCCCAGGGAGGGAGGGAGGGAGGGGAAGCTGCTCTGGGTGAGGCTCCTGCTGCTCTCCTGCAAAGCCCTGGGTTGGTCTCACCTGCTCAGAGAAGGTCAGAGCATCAGTCACTGCTCCCAAAAGGAATGGAAGGGGTCCAGCTCCTCCTGGGGGCCTTTCCTTCCTCCAAAATATTGCCCCCCCCATGGCAGATGTGTGGGATACCCCATGTTTTCCACTGGTGGCCTTGGGTAGAGCTTCGCAAAGGAAAGAGCTGTGTGTGTATATGGGGAACAAATCCTTCCCTGGGAGGGTGGGCAGGCCCTGGCCCAGGGTGGGCAGAGAAGCTGTGGCTGCCCCTGGATCCCTGGCAGTGTCCAAGGGCAGGTTGGATGGGGCTTGGAGCAACCTGGGCTGGTGGGAGGTGTCCCTGCCCATGGCTGGGGGTGGCACTGGGTGGGCTTTAATGTCCCTCCCAACCCAACCCATTCAGGGATCCCGGGATTCTGTGCCATACCCAAGCAATTTCATTATCCCTGGAGCTAATTAAGAGGCTGTTTGTGTCACTTTGTGCTCAGCCACAGCGAATTCCCCTTTATGGATCGATTTGCCCCTCCTTGTTTCTGTGCTTGGCTAACCCAGAACAGCCTCGAGCCCAGGAGCTGCTTCTCCACGTAGCTGGAGAAGCCATTGGAATTCCAGCCCGGGATGTGACCTGCCCAGCAATAACTGCTGGGAATTGCAGCTCTCCCTGGGAGAGGAACAGGAAAACAAACAAGAGAAGAAGCAGGAAAATAAAGATGTTAAGCAGGCAGCACGTTGCTGGTTCCCACATAGCACAGCTGGCAAGCTCAGGGGCAACACTGCAGATGAATAAAACCAGAATGCAGAACCTGTGCCACATCAGGCAAATAAATCCCACATTCCCTTTCCCACTGGAACATGGACATCCCTGTGGCTGTGCCTGTGTCCGCCCTGGATTTGGTGCCTTGTGGAGAAACGTGTGGAAACAAAGCGGTGTTGCTTTGAAGAGCAGCTGGGAGAGTGACTGAGGTTGGCCTGATCTTAGAATCATAGAATCGATCG